>OX383925.1:53898902-54498902 GCA_947532085.1 Elegia similella | reverse complement strand
ACTTATAAAAAATCTTTTTTTAAACGCTCTAAAAAGAAGAAACTAATTTTATTCTTAAAATTTTTAACTATCAATTTATAATCTCACTAGCTTTCGCCCGCGGCTCCGCCCGCGTCAATGTTGATCCCTCGGGAATAGTACTTTTTCCCGGGATAAAAGGTAGCCTATGTCCTTCTTCGTACTCCAGAGAACTTGTATGAAAAATTTCATGATGATCGGTTCAGTAGTTACGGCGTGAAAGCGTAACAAACAAACTTTCGCATTTATAATATTAGTTAGGATTATATACAACTTTATTTTCATTTCCATCAGTCACCAAACTCAGTGGTAACCACACCCGGGTTGCTTAACTTGACTCATTTGCTTTGACTTTAGTTTTATACTAGCTGTTGCCCGCGACTTCGTCCGCGGCAATTTCTGTTATTATGATTAATTAGATTTTTTTCTTAGTATAGATGAATAATTTTCCCCCGTTTTCAAAACATTTTTTATAGATGCTTCGCTCCTTTTCGTTGCAGCGTGATGTTTTATAGCCTGAAGCCTTCCTCAGTAAATGGACTATCCAACACAAAAATAATTTTCCAATTTGAACCAGTAGTTCCTGAGATTAGCGCGTTCAAACAAACAAACAAACAAAAATGGAATATCAAAAAAAAAAAAAACAGTTTGAACCAGTACTTCCTGAGATTAGCGCGTTCACACAAACAAACTCTTCAGCTTTATAATTTTAGTATAGATTGTAACAAAGCTTTTTGAAATACAATCTTTCAAGAGAATCCGGAGATAAGGTTGTCAAGATCAGAATGCAATAACTAAACTTACAACAACATAATAAAATCCTACAATAATTGGATGAAGCTCTAGAAGAATAAGTTTCCGTAAGTTATTAGAAGTTGCCTTAATGAAGCCCGCCTGCCGATGGACGCATCCAGCGAACAACTACGCAAACAACTTGAGAGTACTGCAGGCTTCGATCATTAATACCAACTAGATGTCGGGTCAGCGCATAAAAAACGGCTCGGCAAATAGCCCCTCACTCAAGCAGTGTGGGACTATTTTATTTAGTTCGGTCCAAACACAGCCAACGTAACGAAGTGTCACGATGCCGCAGTGTGCACTAAAAACTTGTCGAAATAATGGCCGAAAAAAGAATTTTTCGTCCCGAGTATCTTATTTTCGGTAGGTAAATTAACTATTTTATACATTTTACCTTTTAACTAATAATAAATATTTTAAATAAAAGTTGCCGATTTTCAACCACGGCAAGAAATGTTTGGCCAAGCTAGCCAACATCCGCACAAACATTTGAAGAAGCAAACAGAAACGAAACAAAACGACGTAACTCGCAATGTAATCAACGAGAAAAGTACTTTATGATTAGTGCAATAAGGTTGTCATCACAATGGATGTTCTTAGACAAAATGATTCTTCGTTTCAAAGTGACAGGTGTTATTTATTACTTTGCTAGTCTTCGTGACGAATAATTGTAAGCATAAGGTAATTGTTTTAAAAAAAGCGACTTTATTGTAAGGTGATATGATCTGAAATATCTTGATATTAAAATGGTTTTAAAACTTTAGTCTCTGTTTATTAGTAAGTCAATGTAGATGTATAGCTATATGTTCGAGCGGACAGAATTTTGCTACGATTTTGTAGGTAATGCGTTATCTAGTTGGTATTAATGATCGAAGACTGCAGGTTATAGAACTCGAGTATAACTTGGTCATGCTAGCTTTCTTGCAATAAGGAAGTAATAGATAGATAGATCATTTTAGGGTTCCGTACCCAAAGGGTAAAAACGGGACCCTATTAATTTTGCTCCGCTGTCCGTCTGTCACCAGGCTGTATCTCATAAACCGTGATAGTTAGACAGTTGAAATAAAATAAATATTTAAGGTGGCTCCCATATAACAACGTGATTGTTTTGATTGTTTTTGCTCGATATTGATAATGGCAACAGGTAGACGCTTGAAATATTCACAGAATATTTAGTTATATATTCACTTTAAAAATAAATAATAAAATAAAATTAATATTAAAGGGCTCCCATACAACATACATGTTTTTTTGCCGTATTTATAGATAACGGTACGGACCCTTCGTTCGCGAGTCCGACTCGCACTTGGCTGTTTTTTTCTTAGAACAAAGTGATACAATGGTTAAAATTGAAAATATGTGATGAAAAAGAACTCGGCCACAGGTAGGATTCGAACCCACGTCCCTTAGGTTAACGCCCTAAGTGTGATACCATTACACCACCGCGACTTCGAATCACCGCGTCGAATTCTCTCATCACATATTACTCCGTAGGGCAGCGATTCCTAAAGTATGGGTCGCGGCCCACTGGTGGGTCCCGAGCAAATATTAAGGGGGCCCCCAAAACAAAATGACATTCAGACCAATCGGGCTTACAGCTGATGGCCACAGACCGACACCGGCGGGCATAGTCAGTCAGTGGCTTCTTACATTTTAGCAGTTCACGATAGAAAGCGAGCGTTCATAGAAAGCTGATTATGTTAAGAAAGTAAAAAATAAACTATAAAATAAACTGCCCGTTTAAACCCGCGTCTCTTTAGTAGACTCTACTAGGGAATCTTAGGGGTTACCAATATTTGATGCCCCTTTCTAAGACGGTCATGCATGCATGAGATGGGTCCAGGTTTTGGCAGTTTTTGTTTGGTGGGTCGGAGCCCAGTCAACTTTGGGAACCACTGCCGTAGGGTATATTTCAAAATCAATATAAATGATACAATGGTGTTAGAAGGTACAAAAGGTGCAGCATACTCTGCCTATTAGGCGTAGAAGATCTAAATAAACTACAATAAGCCGAAATCGGCTATTCTATACATATTTACCTAAAGTTCAGACGTTGGCAATAATGGAAAATATAAATACATAAAACTATTCTAGTTCTGTTCTGTTGTGGTAGAGCCACGCTACCGGCATAATTCATTTTTGCTAGTAGTATGCATGGGCTGGCTCATCCGGGGAAGTACCACACTCTCACAGAAAATCAACGTCTGAGTAGGAGCTTTACCGCTCCTATGCTAGAGACTAGCTCCGTGGCGCAGCGGTCAACACGCCAGCCTGCGACACGGAGTGACCGGGTTCGATCCCCGGCCAGGTCAAGATGGAAAATGATCTCTTTCAGATTGGCCTGGGTCTTGGATGTGTATCTATATATGTATTTGTTATAAAATATAGTATCGTTGAGTTAGTATCTCATAACACAAGTCGCGAACTTACTTTGGGGCTAGCTCAATCTGTGTGATTTGTCCGTATATATTTATTTATTTATGTATGCTTCGTTCGGTGAGTGAGAGAGCCGGAGGCCCATCCTTCTCCCCTTTCCCCCATGTCCTCCATTTTTCCCTACTGCGAATGAAACGCCGGCAATGCTCCTGTCACACCCTGGTGTTGCAGTTGTCCATGGGCAGCGGTGATCGCTTACCATCAGGTGACGCGCTTGCTCGTTTGACGCACATATAAAAAAAAATTGTAAGGAGTGAGTACGCCTCACTCCATACACTTATTGCCCTGCTCAAAGTAATGTCAAATTTTTCAATCAGTGATTTTTGACGGAACTAAAAAACCCTTTTAACTAAAATCACTTTAATACGGTATTAAGAATGTCAACTTAGTCTACCTGCGACCATAAAAAGTGTAAAAAAATAATGTAATATACGCGATAATCCCGTAATAAAGTGATTTTATTTAAATGTGTAACAATCGCGAAAACATCAGAAACTAAAACACCCTTGTTTATGTCGGGCCTAACAATACTCAGGGAATATAAGTATTTTGTGTATAAGAATAAGTTTAATTTGAAAGAGTTGGATTTAAAATTTTCATTAAAATATTATAAAAGTCATTTCGACAGTTTGGTTGAAGTCGGATTTTCTTCAAGATTATCAATTATTTTACTTCAAACCACCTTTTTTCGATAGACTCGTAGCCTACAAGATAAAAGGAACTTGTTTATTAATTATTTGAAGGACGTTGTTAGGGATAGCCCGAGATATCCTTTGTTCGCTCCTGAAACGAGAATCGGGGCCGACTGACCGGCACAGCTACGATCAAACAACCCTAAGGGCGTAATTTGAGGGTTCGCTACAAACTCCAATTAAACAAACAAAAATACATACATATTATCACGTATTTATCCCTTACGGTGTAGACAGAGCCTAAGGTCACGTTCGCACGCGAGCGAGCGGTCAAATAGTTACTCTATGGTGACGCCTGTGTTGCCATTGAACGAAAGATACAAAAACGTTTTTACACCTAACAAAATATTCGAAAAAAGTATTCCTAGACAGTGTTAAGTTTGTCTATGTTATACTAATTTAAATTAAATCACTTAATACAATTTTATCGCGATTATTACATTACTTTTACACGTAATCTTCGGAAACTTCTGAATATTTTAAATTGTCGATTAAAAAACATCGATTAGAAAATATTTTTAATAGTTGATTAGGAAACATTGATTAGAAAATATTTTAAATAGTTGATGAGAAAACATTGATTAGAAAATATTTTAAATAGTTGATTAGAAAGCATCGATTAGAAAATATTTAAAATAGTTGATTCGAAAACATTGATTACAAAATATTTTAAATAGTTAATTAGAAAGCATTGATTAGAAAATATTTTAAATAGTTAATTAGAAAGCATTGATTAGAATATATTTTAAATAGTTGATTAGGAAACATTGATTAGAAAATATTTTAAACAGTTGATTAGAAATCATTGATTAGGAAATATTAAAAATAATTGATTATAAACATTGATTAGAAAATATTTAAAATAGTTAATGAGAAAACATTGAATAGAAAATATTTTATATAGTTAATTAGAAAGCATCGATTAGAAAATATTTAAAATAGTTGATTCGAAAACATTGATTACAAAATATTTTAAATAGTTAATTAGAAAGCATTGATTAGAAAATATTTTAAATAGTTAATTAGAAAGCATTGATTAGAATATATTTTAAATAGTTGATTAGGAAACATTGATTAGAAAATATTTTAAACAGTTGATTAGAAATCATTGATTAGGAAATATTAAAAATAATTGATTATAAACATTGATTAGAAAATATTTAAAATAGTTAATGAGAAAACATTGAATAGAAAATATTTTATATAGTTAATTAGAAAGCATCGATTAGAAAATATTTAAAATAGTTGATTCGAAAACATTGATTACAAAATATTTTAAATAGTTAATTAGAAAGCATTGATTAGAAAATATTTTAAATAGTTAATTAGAAAGCATTGATTAGAATATATTTTAAATAGTTGATTAGGAAACATTGATTAGAAAATATTTTAAACAGTTGATTAGAAATCATTGATTAGGAAATATTAAAAATAATTGATTATAAACATTGATTAGAAAATATTTAAAATAGTTAATGAGAAAACATTGAATAGAAAATATTTTATATAGTTAATTAGAAAGCATCGATTAGAAAATATTTAAAATAGTTGATTCGAAAACATTGATTACAAAATATTTTAAATAGTTAATTAGAAAGCATTGATTAGAAAATATTTTAAATAGTTAATTAGAAAGCATTGATTAGAATATATTTTAAATAGTTGATTAGGAAACATTGATTAGAAAATATTTTAAACAGTTGATTAGAAATCATTGATTAGGAAATATTAAAAATAATTGATTATAAACATTGATTAGAAAATATTTAAAATAGTTAATGAGAAAACATTGAATAGAAAATATTTTATATAGTTAATTAGAAAGCATCGATTAGAAAATATTTAAAATAGTTGATTCGAAAACATTGATTACAAAATATTTTAAATAGTTAATTAGAAAGCATTGATTAGAAAATATTTTAAATAGTTAATTAGAAAGCATTGATTAGAATATATTTTAAATAGTTGATTAGGAAACATTGATTAGAAAATATTTTAAACAGTTGATTAGAAATCACGTGAGCATAAGGGTTACAAATACAACCATGGCGGTGGTGAATATGAGACAGAAGTACTGCAGTAGCATAATATATTCCAATACAAAAACATGGCTCCCTCAAAAGTGTACGAACCAGCGAGACACAACAAGTTGTGGGGAAAATGGCACAACGCCGATGTCTATACGTGTCATCTTGCTGTTTGAGCGGCTTCCTATCAGCCTCCGTGGTCCAGTGGTTAAGGCGTTTGCCTGTTGACCCGGGGGTCGTGGGTTCGATTCCCACCGGAAGCATACTTTGTTTAGTTGCTTCCAGTTTGGTTAGGACATTGCAGGCTTGAATCACCTGATTGTCTGATAATAAAGATGATTCCGTGCTTTGGAAGGCACGTTAAGCCGGTGGTCTCGGCTGCCATCTGGTAGTCATTAAAGGAACCACGTCAGAGGCCGAGAGGCGGTTCCGAAGAACTCTGACACCAGGGTGTGCATGGTCGATTGACCGTGACACCTACTCGAAATGATGATGAGCGGCTTCCTGCAGCCCCAATGTTGTAATATAAATAGTTTTTATTTTTAGATTTACTATATACATAGTATCACGTCTTTTTACCCTGCGGAATAGACAGAGCCTTTAAGACCTAAACATTTAGCATGTTAATGGGCTTTAAGAGGAAATTGGGATCAAAATAATGATGGGTTGCTAGCCCCATCGCCTTCTAATTTGATTCGTCAAATTTGCCCATTCGCTTGATCGGTTTTTACGATCTGCTCGGAGAAGCAGCTGGTACATTCTACGTTTCTTTTCTCCCAGACCAGCATGGATGTAACTATCTCGATTTTACAATCAAGCATTTATGTTTATCATCAGATATGCATCATTACTTGGGGATCTAGCAAGATGATTGTTACCAATATTGATAAACAAGGTTACCTGTCTCAGCTCAGTGAAACGTTATACTATGCATAAAACAATTTTTCAACACACCGTGACATAAAATTACTAAATAAATAAATAAATATATACGGACAAATCACACAGATTGAGCTAGCCCCAAAGTAAGTTCGAGACTTGTGTTATGGGATAATAACTCAACGATACTATATTTTATAACAAATACATATATAGATAAACATCCAAGACCCAGGCCAATCTGGAAAAGATCATTTTCCATCTTGACCTGGCCGGGGATCGAACCCGGTCACTCCGTGTCGCAGGCAGGCGTGTTGACCGCTGCGCCACGGAGCTAGTCAAAAACACTGACTGCTAAATACACCTATTTTAATTCAATGGCAGCACCACGGAAGCTATTCTAATCGTTTGTCAAATGCTTTTGGTATATTAAATTCTATTGTTTACCACCAACTATCACGATAAGAACAACTATTGATAAAGAGCCAAGCCCGACAGTTAAGAATTGACTCGATAGCCGCGCGAACTCTGCGATGGACATATTATCGGACAATTGCTGTTTCACTTGCATCAAAGTAGGGCGCTACGCGAGCGAGCGAGATGAAACGATAATTTTACCTAAATCCGGGCATTAAAGGTATTTTGAGTAAACTATTCCATTAGGTTACGGAAAAATATGTTATTAGAACTTATGAGTAACCAAACTACGTACGCAAGTGATTAATATTGGAATCTTCATGTTCATAATGGTATTTATTTACTTCCAATTGGGAATAAAATGTTTTTATTTTCGTTTGTTTTTTTTTTATTTATGTACTTTGGGTTAACAAACAGTTTGACAATTTGAAATACATTAAAACAATGGTAATAAACTAATAACTAAATGTTACACCAACACCGTTAATCATGACTTAAAATTAAAGAAATTATAAAATTGAGCTATGGTTGCTAGCAAACAATGGTGCTAAAATTGCGGTGTTTAGATGTTTATATTTTACAAACCATTGATTATTTAATCAATCTGTATAGGAAAGTAGTCGCACATAGATTAATATAAGATAAATTGAGTAAATGCTCAAAATTACAATGATTAAACCTATAAACAATATAAACATGAAGTGAAAAAAGAAAAAAAAGAGCCCTAGTAACAATTTTCTTCGAAATCATGCCCGTGTGGCATTGTGGCAAGAACGCTGGCTGCGTTCCCCCGTTGGATATCTATGCTTAAAATTGTACTAATATTATCAAATTTAGCCGCGAGTCCCTATCGCCGTTTGTGTGGAGGTTTTCGCCTCCAGGGGAGTCTTAATAAAAGACAATAATCCCCAGTTGTCGCCTAGACTATGATCGGCATTTTCCCGTCATCTCGGCAGAATACTCGCTACGCGTCCCAACTCCCATGCAGCCTTCTGAAGGGGGGCGGGTGTGGGGCGGGGTGAGGGCTAATATTGTACGCGCCGGCCGGTAAAAAATAAACCCGCACTGACAAAGCGCCTTGCATTCACATAACAGCGGTTCTGTATTTTAATAAAATAGTGTTAGGATTCCGTAGCCAACGGATAAAAACGGTACGCTATAATTAAGCCTCCGGTGTCCGCTCATCCTTTATAGGACTAGACTGTATCTATTGAACCGTAATAGATAGACCAACGCCTCCGTGGTCCAGTGGTTATGGCCTGTTGAACCGGAGGTCGTGGTTCGATAACCACGGGAAGCATACTTTGTTTTGTTGTTTCCAGTTTGGTTAGGACATTGCAGGCTTGATTCACCTGATTGTCTGATAATGAAGATGATTCCGTGCTTCGGAAGGCATGTTAAGCCGTTGATCCCGGTTGCCTTCTGGTAGTCGAAGGAACCACGTCAGAGGCCGAGAGGCGGTTCCGAAGAAATCTGGCACCAGGGTGTGCAAGGTCGATTGAACATGACACCTACACGAAATGATTTTTTTGTATTTTTATGAAAAATAAGGCTATCTGCGCGAGGAAAAAATTTACGTTTTACGGTATTCTTCTGATGCACAGCGCCTTAAGGAATATTTGTGTTTTATGTGATTTCAATAAATACATTTTATTGTTCCCTTTTATTTTATATTAGCCGTGTGGTTTCCGGCAGAGTAGAATAGGACCACTTCTAGTCTTCCCATGGAGGTCGTAAGAGGCGACTTAGGAAATACAAGCTAAACAAAGCTCATAAACATCAATTAGACCTCTCTAACCCGTCTGGCCAGCGAGGAGAGTGTAGGCCAAATCTTCTGTCTACTCTGGCTAAGTATGGCTCCGGTAGTACAGAGAGGATCATGCTCCTGCAGTGGATCCTAAAAAGACCTGATGATGATGATGTTTCCGTTTTATTAAAAAAATATGTGAAATTGTTTCAATTTCGATAAAAAATTGTATATATGGGTTGAGGTTATCGATATAGCTGGGTCTTATATCAGGGAAAATACGTTTTCCTTCGAAATCTCGGTTTCCCAGGTATTAATTCTATTAAATGTCATAAGATACACCTCATGCTACGCTAGCAACTGCATCTAGCGGAAACGCGAAAGCCCTCACTCCCCCGAGTCAGCACGCTAACAAGAATTTTAAATTGAAACAGATTATTGAGCTTTAAAAAGCCTTGAAGGTGGTTCTGACTTCAGAATAACGCCCCGACAGTACGGGTCCCTAAAATATATTTTTAATTCGAGCTAATGGATCTACGCATAATCGGTTTACTGGCCACGAGGTCTGCTCGCGGCAGAATAAACTATTACATTTTGATCAATATTGTCTACATTAATTGAACTTGCCGTGTATGTCAGGATGATATAAGCTTCGGAGCTGGATTAATAATTTATTAAATAATTCTAGAAATCCGATTAGGGTCCATCCTTACTATCCTTACTATATAATATTATAAATGCGAAAGTGAGTTTGTTTGTTTGTTTATTTGTTTGTTTGTTTGTTTGTTACGCTTTCACGCCATAACTACTGAACCGATCATCATGAAATTTTGCATACAGGTTTTCTGGAGTACGGAGAAGGAGGGCTACCTTCTATCCCGGGAAAAAGTACTAATCCCGAGGGATCGACATTGGCGCGGGCGGAGCCGCGGGCGAAAGCTAGTTTTTATATAAAGAAAGAAAAAAAAAGTATTTATTTGATATATCACAGACACGGTGAAACAATGTTACCAATAAATAAATAAATATATATGGACAAATCACACAGATGCTAGCCCCAAAGTAAGTTCGCGACTTGTGTTATGAGATACTAACTCAACGATACTATATTTTATAACAAATACATATATAGATACACATCCAAGACCCAGGCCAATCTGAAAAAGATCATTTTCCATCTTGACCTGGCCGGGGATCGAACCCGGTCACTCCGTGTCGCAGGCAGGCGTGTTGACCGCTGCGCCACGGAGCTAGTCACCAATTCTCAGCAATTAACATATTTGTGCCTATATCAAAATGGCCTCCTCTCAGCATAATGTTGTGGCCTTCTGACTACAACGCTGGTCTTCCGAGGACACCAATTAAACAATCTTTTTTTTAAATTTGTCATTGATAAACATGTATTTGTATAATGACCTTGAAATTATGAGGTAACACGTAACAAACCTACTTCATGATGATGTGAAAGTGGAATAGTAGCTTTAAGAAAGCCTTAGGTATTCCTTAATAATATAAACCCATCCAGTGTTATTTTAAAACGAGGACTAACTTAAGAACCAAGTTTAAGCCATTATCTGTCCAAGACAAATTGACAGTGACAGTTGACCAAACGTCAAAGTGATAAGTGTCGACTTATTTTGGTCGGATAATGATTTAAACTACTACAGGTACTAAAGTTAGTCATCGTTTTGTATTTAGACTAGCTGTTTCCCGCGACTTCGTCCGCGGCAATTTCTATTATTATGATTAATTAGTATAGATGAATCTATTTTCCCCGATTTCAAAATATTTTCTATGCTGTTTCGATGCTTCGCTCCTATTGGTCGCAGCGTGATGTTTTATAGCCTAAAGCCTTCCTCTATAAATGGACTATCCAACACAAAAATAATTTTCCAATTTGAACCAGTAGTTCCTAAGATTAGCGTGTTCAAACAAACAAACAAACAAAGTCTTCAGCTTTATAATATTAGTATAGATAGATCGTGTTTGGACTAATTTGATTAAATTTGATAATTTATCATTTCACTCATCATACATAAGCGTATAACTGTATTATTTTCATTGACATTTTTTTTATTGCTTTTTCATTAAACTTGAATTCGCTCATAGATTTGTGTATTTGGGTACTCTGTGACGCAGAGGTTAATACGCCAGCGGCTACATGGAGGACAACGGATTCGATTCCCGGCGTGATCGAATACATGTAATAAATCTTCACAGGTTTTCAGGCAGTCGGCCGGCCGTAAAACTTGCGCCAAATTATATTACAGCACAGCTGTAATAAGCCGACCTGAGGAATCCGACTTAAGGCGCTGTATCCCTTAACCCTTTGTAGCGGCTGAAAGTGGCGATACCGGGTGGCCTGTCCCTAGTCTCATTTCAAACCCGTGTCGGCCATTTCCGTGTTAATTTTCACTTTTAATTTAATAATTCAATAATTATAGCCAAATATTGTATTTTTTTTTAGGTATCAATCTGGCTCATTTAGTTATACTTTTTATAGTCGTAAAAAAGTTGGTAGTTGTCGCTGAAAATATTAAATAATTCGCGACGAAACTTTTTCTGGGTATAGCATTTTTGCTATTTAATTTTGCTAGATTTTAATTACTTTTTTGAAAATATTTTGATGTATCCATTTATTTTGATCTTTGAACTGTACTTCATATTTTTTTCATGCTAGTATTCCATGGAAAATAAGGCTAACTGCGCGACGAAAAAATAGACGTTTTACGGTATTCTTGTGATGCACAGCGCCTTAATCAGCTGAGGATGCAATCGGGAAGACAAACAGACGAGGCAGACATTCTAGAGAGTTTTTATGATTATTGTGATTATGATTATGGCAGTGTGATGACAAAACATTCACTATCGGTTATCGGTCTAAGCGTTCTGATTTTATGTGACGCATGTATCTCTCTTTCACTATTATTACGTAAAATTATCGGACGTAAACCGACTTACAGACAGACAATTTTTTCAAACACATTTTTATGTATAAACGGGAGCCCGAACCTTTTTATTATTTGTTCCATTGACGTTTCAATGGAGTTACATTCATCGTAGTCGCAAACAGACTCATAAATAAAAACGTTCGTGCCAAGTCCTGTTTATATGCATAGTTATACCGCGTGATTCTGAACGAAAATCCTGGAATCAGAATCCATAATGGAATACAGAATACAGAAGAAAAAAAGGTACAAAACGAATAAATAAAAATTGACCTTCCACAGAAATTCGTCCAGCTCATCATCATTTCGAATAGGTGACACGGTCAATTGACCATGCGCACACTCTGACGTCAGAGTTCTTGGAGACCGCCTCTCGACCTTTGACGTGGTTCCTTTAACGACTACCAGATAGCAGCCATGAAGCTCGGCTTAACGTGCCTTCCGAAGGACAGAAACATCTCAATTATCAGAAAATAAGGTCATTCAAGCCTGCAATGTCAAACTGGAAACAACTAAACAAAGTATGCTTCCCGTGGGAATCGAACCCCCGACCCCCGGGTCTACAAGCAAACGTCTTAACCACTGGACTGCGGAGGCAGATTTTTTTTCGATTTTTACCTTTTTTTTCTTGCATTCTGTACTTCATTCGATATTCTGATTCCAGAATTTCAATATATTTTAGAGCATGGACGTATAAAAAAGGCGGACGGAACGTGAACTAAATATTGAGTGAAGCACAACAATGGCGGCGCCTGACGTTTGTGTGAGTTTACACATAATTGCCATATGCGAACAATTTACCCATAATTATAAAAATATTTATTTCACTTAGTGTGATTTTTTTCATACTTTTACGTTTTTTTTTACGTTATGTCTATCATATCTTATCGTATTTATTGTTACTTTTAATTTTAATACATTCCATGTTGGTCTGGGAGAAAAGTAAAAACGTAAAATGTGCCAGCTGCTTCTCTTTCCGCGCAGATAGTAAAAGCCGATAGAGGGATTGGGCTAAAATCTGCGGAATCATGTCAATAGGTGATGCGGCTAGCAACCCATCACTATTTTGATTCTGTTTTCTATCTACACGCCCTCCAACATCTTTAGCGGCGTTGAGCACTTTTTGGAATGGGTAAATAATAATTAAGTATATAAACGGGACTTAGCACGAACTTCCACCACCACAAGATGACACCGCAGTACTCCAGTCTCGTTGTGACCACGATGGATGTAACTCCATAGAAAACGAAAAATAATAATAAAAAGGTTCGTGCTAAGTCCCGTTTATATACATAATTATTATTTACCCATTCCAAAAAGTGCTCAACGCCGCTAAAGAAGTTTTCACTTCAAATAATGACATTAAAATAAACATTCAAAGATTTATTCAGAAAATAGGCCTTTTCAGGCATTTTAAATAATACTGATTAAATTATATTCAAATGATTAATTATTGTTCAAAAGCTACATACTACTAGAGTTTCGGAACCGATCACCGCAGAAAAGAAGACGCCCAAAGAAACTCTTTTCAACAGTATTGGTCGCCTACTTGCCTGAAGGGCATTGTATGATTTTTTATGTTTTTATTATTTTATATTATATTTTCTTTTTTTTTCTGGTTTCAAGTTATATACAATTTCAATTTACATAATGTTGTGGAACACGTTATGTTAGCGATCGAGCGTGAAACAGCAGATAAGATAAAAGATAGAAGTCTCAAAGAGGTCGAGCAGACCTGTCCTCCCCGGCAGCACCCGTTCACGAGTTGACGCATGGATCAGCAATCGCTGAGCTCAACCTTATTAGAGGGAACTCAAGAACCCGACACACAACGCCGCCACCAGTTTGAACATTTTAGTAAGCATGACTGCAAATAACACTCGATTTACTGGGATTCCAAACGTTTTCTCCCCTGCATTCTCTTATAATTTGAATCCACTAATTTTTCCATAATTCATTCGCTTTAGGAAATCTGTGAAACATGATAGAGTTTGAAATCGGTACCTATCTACGCGAATGAAGTCACGAGCAAAAGCTTGTTAACAAAACTAAATAAACATGAATCGTGATTATTCAGTTTTGTTTAAATTATTTAAAAATTTTCAACTTGCATTTATAGCATAGTTGTATTTATGTATAGTATGCATAGTTACATAATTTGCCTTTGTTCACAAGTTTTTTTATTCAAATAGCTAACAGGTAGATACATAACACATATAACATGTAATGAAATCTCCCACAGTCTAGGGTATTTTTTTCATTTCTATAAATGGCAACACCGGTGTATCAAAGAGATGTCAGCAAACATTTTTCCTTCAAATTAATAATGATTTGCATTTGTTTGTTTACGTATAAGATACAACAGAATTTACCGACTGACCTATGATAGGTTATCCCCTCATGTTTCTTAGTTAAACCACTATTATTGCGGCAGTATTTGACGACGCAGGACGGCATTATTATTTTTTTCGAAATATGTGTATTCGTGTGTCAATTTTAACTCGCGGCAACGTAATGGCGGCCGGTCGTCTTACTTTGCTGTGAATGTGTGCGTGCGCATGTGTCGCTACGATACGCCGGCTTACTTTGAGTGCTTCACTACTAATGTTACTGAAGCGGAGTCCGCCTATTTTTATACGTCCATGATTTTAGAGGTTCAAAATCACGCTATATTCCTTTGCCCATTCGCAATACCCGACGTTGAAATGCACAAATTGCACCATGTTGAAGTTGTCTGAGTGACCTGAGCCGGCAGGTGTCCATATTACTTGGGGATATTACAAGCGAACTTAGCCGAGCACCGTGAAGTATGTCGTAACTCCGTACAAGAATTCACTGACGCCTTAAGTTTCGCTGAAGTTTAGCTAACTTATTGCGTTTCCTAGTTTCACATGAGCTGTATTTTAATACTCTTACTTAGTATATACATACATATAAATAAATAATATATAAATATATACGGACAAATCGCACAGATTGAGCTAGCCCCAAAGTAAGTACGAGACTTGTGTTATGGGATACCAACTCAACGATACTATATTTTATAACAAATACATATATAGATACACATCCAAGACCCAGGCCTATCTGAAAAAGATCATTTTCCATCTTGACCTGGCCGGGGATCGAATCCGGTCACTCCGAGTCGCAGGCTGGCGTGTTGACCGCTGTGCCACGGAGTTAGTCATACATACATAGTATCACGTCTTTTTCCCTCGCGGGGTAGACAGAGCCAAGGTCTATAAGACCCGAAGGCCACGTTTAGCATGTTGGTGGGCATTAGGTAAAAACGGAATCAAAATAGTGATGGGTTGCTAGCCGCATCGTCTATTAACAAGATTCCACGGAATTTCGCCCGTCCCCTTGTTCGGCTTTTACGATTTGCGCGGGAAGAGAAGCAGCTGGTACATTTTACGTTTTTTCTTTTCGCCCAGACCAGTTTTATTTAAATTGTGTTGTATTACAACCACGTCTTTGTCCCTTGCGGGGTAGACAGAGCCCAGACTATAAGACTCAAAGGTCACATTGATCATGTTGGTGGGTGTGTATGCGAAAACGGAATTAAAATAGTGATGGTTTTTTTAAAAGTGAAACCTTCTTTAGCACTTTTTGGGATTGGTGGAAAATGTTAAACTCGTGTTAGGACACGTGACCTGATCGAAAATTCATAAGACTGACACGAGAGACCGCCGCCGCCGGCGCGGCGTGAAGAGGAAGTAATATCCCACTCTCTTTGAAATCAAATGTTTATGGACAAATCACACAGATTGAGCTAGCCCCAAAGTAAGTTCGAGAATTGTGTTATGGGATACGAACTCAACGATACTATATTTTATAACATATACATATATAGAAAAACATCCAAAACCCAGGCCAATCTGAAAAAGATCATTTATATGTTTGTATACTTTACTAGAATAAAGAAAATCTCATTCATAACTCATTGAACCCGTTTTGAACAAAGAACTCGGCAATTATTAATTCTAACCCACACTAGATTTTTAACAAAGGGCATTTTATTTATTCACATGGTTTTCAATTTATTTCACTGCATTTTACTCACAAATATTTTTTGAAAGAGCTAAAATTGAGGTATTTTATTTGTTGGAACAGATTGTATGTACGGTCGCCTGCGAAAGTCCAGACAGCCTTAAGGTGAAAATCGATTTAACTGATTAGGGAGGCATATATATTTAGCAACTTTCTTCTTCTTTAAGAGCGCACCAATGCGACCCGGCTGAAGCCATTTCGCACCCCGCGCCTCGCGCGAAAGCAGGATAGATCTAATGACCGTAACGCGTAAAAAATGAGAAGAAGATAGTGGGTAGGCACAAGCGGGTGTCCTAGAATTAACGGGCGTAAGCGCCAAATCACTTAATTGTTATTTAAAATAAAAGTACGAGGTTAATGAGTAAAAAAACCTTGCCAGATTTTAGAACTAGTTATTGCTAAGCTAGGAAACTAAAAATCATTTCTAAAGACCTTAGGGTTTCGCCGTTCTGACCACAAACATCAAATAAAGGGGCTATGTTTGCAAAATAAAAGTATCGAGGCTTTTGTTATTCATCGTGTTTTCAGGTTGGACAGTTTTAAGAAAATATGTTGAAGTTTTATATATAATAAATAACAGGCATGTAGTCGTTATAGATATAGACATCTAGACGAATGTTCATTGACAAGTTTCGCATTCGTGCCCTCTTAAGTGCCGCTTCATCACTGAAGGTTGGCCGTCAGCTCTTTAAATCGTGTCTTGTCCATGGCGAGTCTGAACAGTTGTCCCACCGATTTAATTCCAGACCACTGGCGGATGTTTCTGAGCCATGACATTTTGCGTCTTCCCACTCTGCGCTTTACGGCAATTTTTCCCATCATGATGGTCTGGAGAAGATGATATTGTGGATTTCTCAAGATGTGACCAAGATATGCGACTTTTCTTGTTTTAATGGTCCTAACAAGTTCCACTTTCTTGCCTATGCGCTTTAAAACATCAACATTGGTAATGCCAATTTAGCAATATTAATACCTTATATAAGGTTGAAATTGCTGTTATTTTAAATAGTATCCGCAGCTACACACGACTTTTTACTTAACTTCTATATGAACTTTTGCAGGCGACTGTATACAAGTAAGTAGGTACATATTTGAGCCTTTTGGGGTAGAAACATTGGGTCCGTGGGGTCCATCAGCGCATAAGCTTTTTAGTTTCTTGGCTAAAAGGCTTATTGAGGTATCTCGTGACCAAAGGGCTGGAAATTACCTAGCTTAGCGTATCAGCATTGCCATTCAATTAGGCAATGCTGTCAGCCTCGTAATTCTGTATTTATATGACTATAATGTGTGGTACATTCTGTACGTGATATTTTTAAAATTGACTTTTTTTATTTTAATTTTAGTAGGTACTTAATTTGAATTTTTTTTTTATTTCGGTGTTATTAATTTCAATAATATGACATTATTCTTTAAATTCAATTCGAATATGACATTTAAATAAACCAATGTATACTCAGTCCACATACCTAATTTCTAAGGTTTTCAAAAATTGTGAGTTGTCGTCCTTGGAGAAAATGCGCTGTGCAGTTTGTTGCCGCTTCTTCTGCACTCCGCTTTGGAAGCGGCATTAAACTTAGCCATAAGTAAATTTTTGACGTCAACAATTGTTGAGAAGTGAAATATGACAAATAATAAGTGTTCAAAGAAACCTATATTGAATAAACGTTTTGAATTTGAAAAAAAAGCCTTTTGGGCACGATGCCCAGAGGTAAGCATCTGGAGGGACTGTACGATTTGTAAATATATATTTCTAAGTAGGTTTTTTTTTTTTTTTTAATTATTTTTGTTTAGTCTTTTAAGTAGTTTAAATAAGTAAGTAGGTATATTGGTTCGGCTCAAATCTGGCAACCGAATTTTTAAGCAGTCGCATTAAATTCACCGAAATTTATTTAAATTTCGGTGTTATTCCAATATTCAGATAACACTGCAATATTAAGGTATTATTGAGCTGACTAGATGTTTTGTCGATAAACAGTCAAACAACCCCAAAATATTAAAGTATGAATTCATCATCATCAATCAATACTAATAATAAATCTGTAAGGGTTTGTCATACTGAAAGTGACTCTGTTTTCAGAGATATCGTGTTTATAAGCTACATACATGATACTGAAACTAAATTGACGATATTTAGATTGTTTTCTGTATGTATGTATGTATGATATGCGCAAGTTTAATAAAGAATGGTCAGAGATAGCTCAGGATAGGAATTACTGAAAGGAAATGGACGAGACCTTTGCCCAACAGTGAGACAGTATAGGTTAATAAAAAAATCTAAAAAAAATATGTATTGTTAGCAGAGAAGCTCGTGCGGGGGTAACAAGTGGTGGGAGCGTGTCTATATAAGCCACTGCACGCGTCAGTTGAGACACATTTCTCGTCGGAGCAACAACTATAGTAAAATCTATGCTGTATCGATTTGCCTTTTCTGTTTTGTTTTAAATTTGTATTTATGGCAAATTAATGCCAATTGATATTTTTGTAGTTATGTACTTAATTTTAAAATTAAAAGTAATTTCGGTTGTGTATTTTTTTATAAGCACTCGCGTGACGGGTTCCTAATAGTATGTTCTCCATAACTCATATACACATTAACTGAATTTGATGAAACTTGGTAGATAATCATTTAGTCGTATAGGGCACAGGACAGGCCTACATTGTTTCTCCAGTTATGATAAGACGAGGCCCCCATACAAATGTACGCGAACGAAGCCGCGGGCACAGCTAGTTCGTAATAAAAGCTCTATACATTAATTTATCTTTGAACACATTTCTAATGTCGTCTGTTCTAAATAACATAGTAGGGTTATATCACACTTACTGAGATTAAATAGAGTCTTTGTAACAAAACTTTAACTACAAATCAGTAAAGTTTCCGAAATTCCATTGTGACTGAGCTCTTCAGCGGTTAGTACTTCTCCTTAATGAGATAAACTCAAAATTGCTTACCCGGATATTACTGATACATTAAGGCGCTGTGCGAAGAATACCGTAAAACGTCTATTTTTTCGTCGCGCAATTGGCCTTCTTTTTCATGGATTACTAACATGAAAAAAATACGAAGTACAGTTCAAAAATCAAAATAAATGGTTACATCGAAATGTTATTAAAAAAAATTTAAACCTAACAAAATAAAATAGCAAAATATCCAGTAAAAGTTTTGTCGCGAATTACTTGATATTTTCAGCGACAACTAACAAGTTTTTTACGTCTGTAAAAAGTATAACTACATGAGCCAGATGTAAACCCAAAAAAAAACATACAATATTTGGTTATAATTATTAAATTAAAAGTGAACATTCACACGGAAATGGCAGACAGGGGTTTGAAATGAGACTAGTGACAGGCCAACTGGTATCGCCACTTTCAACTACAAACGGTTAAGGGTTACAGCGCCTTAAAAAGTAATTAAAGACTTGTTGGCTAAACTACGTTATTGAAACTAAGATATATAATGCAGGTTTCGGTTGGAAGCAAAATTTATTTAAATAGAATTGTACAAATACAATAGGCAAAAACAGTGAGCAGTCAAAACGTCTTTTGTTACCAGCACAGGCCAAAATAAGATGGCCGCCGCCGCTCTCTACGGGTGAGAGCCGGAGATCACGTGAGCACGGCCCCACAGAGCATAGCCAACCTTATAATTTTTTTAAATTGCGCGCTCCCTCTTTTAGCCGCTCTACAACCTCCCCCTCTAGTTCGAACGGCGCGAAGCAAAGAAACTGCGCGGAGAAAAGTTCGGACTAGCTCATATGCCTGCGCGGGCGGCCCCTTCTACGTTTTTCCCTAATAGGCGGTTGGATGTCGCCAACAAACGGTGTAAGTTGCGAGACATGATACTTCCCTAGCTTAGTCCCGGTTTCCCCTTCAAGAAGATAAGTGGTATCACTTAAGATCTGTGATATTTTATACGGACCGTCACGCCTGGGATTAAACTTGGGAGTCTGCCCTCTACTGGTATCGTTCAGACCCTGCGTCTTCAACAACACAAGATCACCTACTTTGTAATCTGGAGGAGGCCGACGACCTTCGTCGGCGTACTTCTTCTGAATAGCTTGAGCTTTCTCCTGGGAATCTCTGGCATCGAGGAGCGCGGAGGATAGCTTCCTAAGGTAAGGAGTAACATTAGCCACAAACTTATCATTTTCTACGATTTCACGCATATCTATGATCGCGTCGGCTGGCGCACGCATCTCTCTTCCGAAGGTAAGGAACGCCGGAGAATATCCTGTGCTAGCAGACAGGGCGGAGTTCATCGCGAACCTCACGGATGCCAGGTAAGTATCCCACGTGGAGTGATCTCTCCCAACCAGGATCGCTAGTTGCGGTTTCAAATCCCTGTTTTTCCTCTCCACGGGGTTAGCTTCAGGATGGTAATACGGCGTGAGACACTGATCGATACCGAAAACGTTACAAACTTGCTGCATAATCTCACTAACGAACTGCACGCCGTTGTCACTCACCATCCTTCTGGGGACTCCAAATCTCAAGAATACCTCATCTATGAGGGTACGAGCACACTCAATGCTGGTAGCCTGCTTCAAGGAAAACAACTCGACCCATCGACTACAAACATCTTCCACAATCAATATCCATCGATTCCCTGCTGGCGTCTTCGGCAAGGGACCGAACAGGTCAACAGATACGACCTCAAAACGACGAGTTCCAGCGGGTGATTGGAGGAGACCGGCTGGCTTGCGGTTATCAGCTTTGTACCGCTGACAAGGCACACAGTTCTTTACATATTCAGCTACAGTCGCCCTCATACCAGGCCAGTAAAAGCGGGAACTAATCCGATGGAGTGTACGCTCCACCCCCATGTGACCAGCAGTCGGAGCATCATGAAAATCTGCAAGAACCTTGGCTCTTCCACTCATTGGTACGACCAAACACGCGTTGTCGTTATCGTCTGATTCTGGCCTATACCTATATAAAATTCCATCTGACATGACGTAACCGCGGTTGGCCCATTGTCTCCCTCTAAAGGGTTCGTCTTCCGTCTCCAATTCATTTATGATCCGTTTGATATCAGGGTTCTGAATCTGCTGCTTACGTATGTCAGAAGGACTCTGAGTCGGGAGATCGACTACAGTAAGACAAAGGCTACAACTCACCTCATCAGTGCACGCGGGCCGTGAGAGTGTGTCGGCTACGACATTGGATCTACCTGGCACATAATCGATGCGCAGATTATACTCTTGAAGTGTCAGGGCCCACCTCGCAAGTCTTCCGCTTGGTGACTTGACACTCATCAGCCATCGCAAGGGCTGGTGGTCGGAAATGACAACAACTTCAGAACCCTCGATGTAACCTCTGAACTTCATGACGGACCATACGACAGCCAGAGCTTCACGCTCGGTGGTCGTGTAGTTCCTCTCAGCGGCTGTTAGGAGGCGGCTAGCGTACTCGACTGGTCGCTCTTCCTGCCCCTCCCCCTGCATCAAAACAGCCCCGAGGCAATAACCACTGCTGTCAGTCCGGAGCTTGAACGGTTGGGTTTCATCGGCTTGCCTTAATATCGGTGCCGACACAAGTAACTGTTTGAGCTGCTCAAAAGCGGCTTGCTGATCTGACGACCACCTCCAACTGGCGTCTTTCTTAAGTAGCGTCGTCAAAGGACGGGCTATCTCTGCATAATTAGGGATAAACCGCCGGAACCAACTCGTCGTCTGCAAGAAACATTTTAGATGTTTGACGTTCTTCGGCGGTGGCATAGCCGTTATAGCGACGGTCTTATCGGGGTCCACCTGGATACCTCCAGGAACGATTAGATGGCCAAGAAATTTGACAGAATCTCTGGCAAAGAAACTCTTCTCACGGTTGACGCGTAAACTAAAGAGTGCTAATCTGTTGAACACGGCCTCCAGGTCTTCCAGGTGCCTGGGAAAAGAGTCTGATAGTACGATCAAGTCGTCAAGATAACAGAGGATGGAGGGGCAACTGCTGTTATCGGCGCACCTGATGTTGGACTTGAATCTGTCCATGAGCCTCTGAAAAGTAGCTCCCGAGTTACGTAAGCCCATCGGCATCCTCTTAAATCTATATGTACCAATAGGGGTAGTAAACGCTGTTTTGTCGCGGTCCTCCTCTGCAACGCTCACCTGGAAATAACCTGATCGCAAATCGAGCGTGCTCATGAAATTGCTGGTCTTTGCGGCGTGAAGGATGTCGTCCATTCTGGGCAGCGGATAGCGGTCCGGCTCCGTCACGGCATTGAGTTTGCGGTAGTCGATACACAAGCGTACACCGCCGTTCTTTTTCGCGACGAGTACGACGTTCGCCGCCCAGGGTGACTCGCACTCTTCTATTATATCAGCCTGCAGCAACTTATCAAGCTCCTCTACTAAGAGCTGTTTCTTACCTTGTGACAAGCGGTAAGGCGGAGAAGCGATCGGTTCTTGTTTCTCGTCGGTCCTGATGTGGTGCATCGCGAAGTCCGTAGGCTTGCCGTCAGGAGCGAAGCTATCAGCATTCCTCACTATCAGCTCATTTAGCCTGTCGCGCTGCTCATCACTCAGTTTCAGACCTTCGTCGTCTCTTAACTTAAGCTCGGTGGACTCAACACGCATCAGTTCGGCGCCAGTAGATGAAGTAAGCACATACTTCTGTACGAAACCGTACCGCCGGTCTGGTGTGTCGGCGAAACTCCACGAAGCTCGACCTATGTCTATCAATATCCCAGCATCTCTGATGAAGTCGCGTCCCAAAAGAGTCCTGGTGTCCGCTCCAGGGATCACCAGGAATGTGGTGAATATCTTGCGATCTTCCAGCTCAACTGCTACATCTCCAGCTAAAATATCACGTACCTTTCGTGTTCCATCTGCTAACCCGATCGATCGTTGTGTCTTAATGAAGCGGATACCGCCGTCCATGAGCATCCGATGCAGCATCGGACTGGCGATGCAGTGCGTGGCACCTGTATCCACTACGGCGACACCATTGCGACCTAAAATCTTGACGTCGATCACCGGTTTGAACTGATCGGGATCTACTCCAGCTGTGTACAAGGTAGGATCAGGTAAAATACGCGCGTCAGACTTATATTTCATCCGGGCAGGTCTAACCTCACCGTATAGTTGTTTATCATTAGCATTGGTCTCGAAATCTGCAATTTTACGAAAATTGTGAAATATTTCGGCTTCCAACGGGATTCTGACAAAGTCACTATTACTACCGTGTTTATCAGTGCACTTGTAAGCAGTTTCACGAATATCAGATAAAATCCAGCTGTCATCCTGTATATCGGAACTATTACAGTCTGAACCCTGTATATCGGACCTATTACAGTTCGAACCCTGTATATCGGAATTATTACGATCGGAACCCTGTATACGACAACCTCGACGTTTATCATTCGATATATCGGAATAAGGCGGTTTAGGTATTTTGCAAGGCATGCATGCACAATTTGCACAATGGAAATCGGCTTGTTTATCTTTAGGGTTACAAGTTTCACACTTAGACTTGATAACACCTTGTTGGCCACATCCATAACACCTTATAGAGCTAGTTCGTTCGTTACTTTTGTCGCTAGTAATCTTTATTTTCTTTTCGGACAAATTACGACAGTTATCTACGGTATGCCCGAACACTTTGCAATAACTACATCGAGCGCGATTACGATTAACTTTGCCGTCATGTGAACTAGAGGGAAATTGAGTAGGTATAGGTATTAAGTTCGCAGACAACGTAGCGCTTTTGTTTATATTATTTTGTGCATTACTTACGGTTGGCAGTCTCTGATTGGTACCTGTGGTGCCGCGCGGAACCTGACTGGCGTCCCCTTGCGTCACCTCGGCCATGGACTCCTCAACTTCACGGACCCTGTCAATCAGCTCGTCGAGTGATCTCACGCTCTCGCGCGTTACTCGTTTACGCACTTTCCGTTTTAATAAGCCGTACACTATATCTAATTTTATAGTTTCGCTCAATACGTATGGAAGTTTCGCTATAAGCGCTCTAACTTTGCACACGAATATGTCACTACGTTCTTCTTGTTCTTGCTCGCGCGCGAATATGTCGCGGAAGATCTTGTAGGCCAGTCGTGCAACGCCATACATGCCGCGTAGGCGCGCGACCGCGTCATCCCAGCTCTCTACGGAGTCCCGCACGCCGCGCCACCATATCGCTGCCTCGTCCACCAGGAGGATGGGAAGTCCGCGCAGTGCGTGCTCGTCGGTGACGTTGACACATTCTTTGTATGTAATAACTGCGTCGAGGAACGCCTCTACTTTGTCAGCGTCGTCCGCTCGTCCGTCAAAACGCGCCGTGCATTTTGCGAATGTTCCACCATGGTTGCGGGTGTCGGATGCGGATGCCGCTGGTGAAGGAGGGGTGGTTCTTGCCGACCCCATGTCGTACATTTGACTGCTAAACGTGGTCATCATGTTCTCGAACAGTGTACGGTTGGCCTCTGCCTGAGACCGTGCGATGACTGAGATGAGAGAGGACACCTGTGCCTCCGTCATAAACGCCGACGGGCCTTCGCCAGTCGTGTTCGGAGTGGCAACTGGTGCTTGCCGGCCGGCGTCGTGCTGGGGGACCGTGCGGCCGCCCGCGACTGCCGGGGATGTTTCTTCCATCGCGTCGTCGTATTCCTGTAAATCCCGGTCTGTCCGGGCCTTGGAACGCGTCGAATATGCCATTTACACGCACGTACAATTCGTTCGTAGTTATAGACACGGTTTTCACACCACGTAGACGTTGTTTTTTTGTAGGTTCTTGCCCCACGTTGGGCGCCATTATAATGCAGGTTTCGGTTGGAAGCAAAATTTATTTAAATAGAATTGTACAAATACAATAGGCAAAAACAGTGAGCAGTCAAAACGTCTTTTGTTACCAGCACAGGCCAAAATAAGATGGCCGCCGCCGCTCTCTACGGGTGAGAGCCGGAGATCACGTGAGCACGGCCCCACAGAGCATAGCCAACCTTATAATTTTTTTAAATTGCGCGCTCCCTCTTTTAGCCGCTCTACAGATATGTATTTGAATTTATTATTCACACACACGAACACACTCCACGCAGCCCACAAATTACTAATCTTGGAATATATTAGTACTGATTCAACACTATTATTATATAGTATACTAGCAGTGCCCGCGAGTTCATTTGCGTACATTTTATGTTATGTTTGTATTGGCTACGTCGTACGTGACAGGAAAAAAAAAGTAGCCTATACTGTGCGCCTAAATGTATATCTACCAAGTTTCATAAAATTCAGTACTAATTTAACTGCCTCAGTGGTTAAGACCTGTAAACCCGGGGATCGTGGGTTCGATTCCCACGGGAAGCTTACTTTGTTTAGTTGATTCCAGTTTGGTCAGGACATTGCAGGCTTGAATCACCTGATTGTCTGATAATTAAGATGGTTTCGTGCTTCGGAAGGCACGTTAAGCCGTTGGTGCCGGCTGCCATCTGGTATTCGTTAAAGGCACACGTCAGAGGCCGAGAGGCGGTCCCGAAGAACTCTGACACCAGGGTGTGCATAGTCGATTGACCGTGACACCTACTCGAAATAATGATAATGATTCATTTTATGAGAAATAAATTTCTTAAACCGTAAACCGTTAGAATCGTTAGATCCAATCGAAAACAAGGAAGTTCTTAAGACCTTTTAAATTATTTTTCTTTGAAAAGCTTTCGTTTATCTTTTTCTCTAAAACACGTGAACAAAAACACACCGGCTAGATAAAAATTCAAAGTGAAAAACAGTGTACTTGAATTTTTGATAAGTTCATTGAAACTCGTTGGTTCGTGTGGTTTAATAATAATTCCGCGGAGGCTTCAGAGGTAAAAAAATGTCAGAATTAATTAACGTCCAACAAACTGAAGTTGGTCCGGCGGCGGCGAATATTTAAGTGATCCAAATAAGTAGAGACGAGCACTGTAGAATAGTTTATGTACACAGGGACACAGATACCTGACCAGGCCCTGTACCTATATATTGAATTTTCTTTTAATAAGTACAAGTTTGAAAAATCTGATATCCGACGAATCGCTAAAATTTGGTGTGATCGTTAATTATTTTATTCAAAGTTTGATTCCTTAATATTCTGAATTATTGTAAGAAGTGGATCTTGTAATTATTTCGAGTTAAAATTATAAGATAGCGATTTTGTGATAGGTTGTTTCAATTGATTTTAACAGTACGCCCATTTACCTACGTATAACCATGGCTGATCCTGACGGCACTTCTGATGATCCTACATTTGTCGAATCTGGCATTTTTAGAACTTGGCGTTTTTAGAATCTGTCGTTTATCGAATCCGACATTTGTAGAATCCAGGTATCTTAGAATCTGGCGTTTTAAAGTCGTCTGACATTTCTAGAATCTGACTTTTATCGACGATACCAATTTTACCATTAAAATTTATATTCAGAAAGTTTTGTATATACATTACTTTCTGTTTATACATTTTCATGTTATTATTATTTATAGTTTAAGAGATAATTCAAGATAAAGGCTCCTTTCAATCCGGTGTACCTAATGCGTGAACGGACTGATCGCGTTTTGCCTAAATGTCACGTTTTTTAGCCTAGAACACTTTAAGTATGATTGAAATTTTGGTGTTCACAAATTGTGTATCTACTTCACGAAACACAGAAAGTATGCAATCGCGATGTACGGATCTTCGAAAATATTTTATAGTGATGTACTCATACGAGAATTTGAATGTGTGTACGTCGTATTCATCAGATAATAATATTAAAAGTTACGCGTATGGTTAGTCGGTATCGGCGACAAGTTTTAGCCAATTCAGATGGCCATCTTCAGGGCCGAGACAGGGTTTGTTATAATAGTATTTAATAAATACTATAGGTGCCTCACTATAATAATAATACTAAGGCACCTACTAATAAACTGAAATAAACTCTTGGTACTGTATCTTATACCTTTAAACCAGCAATTCTTGTATATCTATGTGTATATAAATTTATTTCTATGATCTCGGAAACGGCTCTAACGATTTCGCTGAAATTTGGTATACGGTTTTCGGGGGTAAACAATCGATCTAGATTAGGTAGTCTTATGTTTGGGAAAACGCGTGTTTTCGACTTTTCAAGCGTTTTTCTTTCCACGCAGATTATGGTCGCTAATTTCGGCCTGCCGGCCACTGTCCGTCTGGGCCAGCGGATTAGGACGCGGACGGCAACGGATTAGGACGCGGACGGCAACGGATTAGGACGCGGACGGCAAGAAACGAGTACTATATATAAGCACTTACCTAATGCCTCCTCGCAAGGCTGGCTCAGCGGCCTTCTGGACGGCGAGGTCTTGGGCTGCGGCTGCGGCTTCAGCACGCTGCCGGGTACCGCGCCCTCTAAAGGGGGCTCGCCCGGCACGCGAACGACCCACCAGTCGGGGCGCCCGGCACAGGCCTCTACAACTTCCACCTGCTGCCCTTTGGAGACGGAGAGCTCGCCGGAACTCGATGCGGCGTGCTCGGCAACCACCCATGTCATTTCTGGACCCGCCTGTTAACAAGAGTAGTATGTGAGGTTGATATTGAAAAAAAAACGACTCATGTCGAGAATCTTAAGTTACTGGTTAACACGCCAGTCTGCGACACGAGGGCCTCGGGTTCGATCCCCGGTCAGGTCAAGATGAAAAATGATCTTTCTCAGATTGGCCTGGGTCTTGGATGTTTATCTATATATGTATTTGTTATAAAATATAGTATCGTTGAGCTAGTATCCCATAACACAAGTCTCGAACTTACTTTGGGGCTAACTCAATCTGTGTGATTTTTCCGTATATATTTATTTATATTAGTATTCTTCCATGTTGGTCTGGGGTACAAAAAACGTAGAATGTACCACTTTTAATAAATCACAAAACGGTTTAACTCACGTATTTTTAGTCGGTAAAATGCCCACTGTACATAGTGATCCACTGAGTGTACCAGGCGTATACATGGTTCCATGCCAATGCGGCAAAAGCTACATTGGTGAAACAGGGCGCAACGTGGCTACGAGACTGACCGAACACATACGCAGCTTGAAGAAACTGAACAAGAATGGATCTGCTATTGCCGAGAACGCCTTAGAGTCGGACGTAGCGCAATATATAAATAAAATAAAATAAAATAAAATAAAATAGCCATTTATTCTACTACCCATAAAATAATACATTCAATAAAAGCGTTAGTGATCCAAATGTCCGATTTATAAATATACATGTCAATATTAGTATCTTAGTTTAAATAATTAATGTAATTGTCATTTTATATTAGGTACTATTATAATTACTATTGTTAAGATATCATTTAGGATGTCGATAAGTGCTATTATTTCATTTAAAATACATTTCTAGAATTAATTTGTATAGTTTATTCTCTCTAGGTAGTAGTCGCCTCTTTGGCTTAGGCCTCCCCCAAAGTTCTCCAACATGTTCGATGTCTGGTCTTATACACCCAGTCCTGTCCTGCTTTTTTCCTAAAAATATCTCGCCATCTAGTTTTTGGCCTTCCTCTGCTTCTTTTATTGTTCCTTGGCAACCATTCGCGCAATATATACGTTTCGACAAATGCAAAATTTTAAACAGAGAAAAGGCGTTTGTCCCGTGCAAAGTTTGTGATATACCGTTTTGTGATATATTAAAATTGTATCTCGCGTAAGTTTTAATAATATTAATGTACCAGTTGCTTCTCTTCCCGTGTAGACTGTGAAAGCCGATCAAGGGAGTAAATCTGAGGACTCGTGTTAGTAGTCGATGCGGCTACCCATCACTGTGTTTCCACCTCCACGCCCAACAACATGCTAATCGTGGCCTTCAGGTGTTATAAACCAGGGCTCTGTCTATCCCGCAGGGGAATACATGTAGTAGTATGTATGTACTATAGTACTTATATTACATATTATATAAGTATGACTTTGGCTGCTATGTGATATACTAGCAGCGACTTGATTTAAGATATGGTTATGGACCACTGGTTATAAGATATTCAGGTGAATATCTTATAACCAGTGGTCCATAACCATATAACAAACACTAGTAAGGTTACTAGTGTTTGTTATCAAATGAAAGGTATAATTATTATTGTTCTGCATTTAAACAAATCAAAGTTAATTTATTAAGAATATGTACAATATTCTTAATAAATTAACAAATAAAATATGGTGAAAAATTCATGCGGGTGGGACTTGAACCAGCGACCTAGGTTTTACGACCTACGCTTTGCCATCTGAGCTACCGCATGATTCAATCTCGGCGAAGAAAATTCTCCACCATATCCCACTCGTTTTACGTATTAAGGCTGACGTCACCTAACACACCTACTCGACTTTTACAAGTGAGGTATTTGATTCAACTCATTTTACAATGAATTTGAAAATCAACTAATATGCAGGAAGCCATGGAATATTTTTATAAGTGTTTTATTTTTGCGCTTCCGCCCGGGCGCCCGTATGAAATTTTTTCGCCATATTTAATTTCTTAATTTATTAAGAAATTAAATATGGCCGCGAACGCGATGCGGTGATGATATGCGGAAATTTAATACAAAATGGTCAGAGATGGCTCAAGATAGGAACTACTGGAAGGAAATGGGGGAGACCTTTGCCCAGCAGTAGGAAAATGTAGGTTAATTAAAAAATAGCCTCGGTGGTCCAGTGGTTAAGGCGTTTGCCTGTTGACCCGGGGGTCGTGGGTTCGATTCCCACCGGAAGCATACTTTGTTTAGTTGTTTCCAGTTTGGTTAGGACATTGCAGGCTTGAATCACCTGATTGTCTGATAATAAAGATGATTCCGTGCTTCGGAAGGCACGTTAAGCCGGTGGTCCCGGCTGCCATCTGGTAGTCGTAAAAGGAACCACGTCAGAGGCCGAGAGGCGCTTCCGAAGAACTCTGACACCAGGTTGTGCATGGTCGATTGATCGTGACACCTACTCGAAATGATGAT
Organism: Elegia similella; assembly: GCA_947532085.1. Lineage (NCBI taxonomy): Eukaryota > Metazoa > Arthropoda > Insecta > Lepidoptera > Pyralidae > Elegia > Elegia similella. Next base: position 54,468,988 of record OX383925.1, on the reverse strand, counting down.
TAAAAAATATATATTAAGAGAATGTCAAAATAGCATTGTGAATGCAAAAATAAAATACTTAAGTATAAAAATATGTACAATATGTAGAGAAAGTCCTATCCGATCCTTGAAGGGGTGATTCAGCCCGTCGATATAAACAACTTTTCTATGGGATCAACGCTGGGAACTCAAAAATCATGGCCAGGGGGAGATGCTCTGACAGCGGGATGACAGACGATGTAGTATATCTTTCCTTCCAGATATAAAGCCTGGGTTTAGAGACTTCGGCAGACAAAGGGACATTTATTTTCTAAATGAAACTTTAATTACTAAATTAGATATTTAAAATGCGGTTTGACTTGAAAAGAGTCTATAAAAACCTCTTTTTTGAATAAATATTTTTATTTTTTGGGAAATAGGAGGCAATGCGAAGCATATCGGGCACAACTTTTCTATGTACAGATAATAAATAACGTGAAATGTGACTAAATATAGTTTATGGAAAGCACCAATTGTGGCGGGCCGGCCGACCTGAAGTTCAATTTATCAAATGGCCATGACAATATACAAACTGTCTGTCAACTCGTCCTAGATAGTCGGAACAAATGGGAAAATATATTTCGTGCCAACGTTTTTAAAGAAAGCAATCTAAACTTCTATACTAGTATTGGGCCGTATTTTTTGGTAGAAATTTGTTATCAAATATCTTGGGTTAGACTTTGTATCTGACTGTTTTTGATACAATTATAAAGGTGACATTTAATAAGAAAAAATATAAAAAGTTACAAGAGTAAAGAGTAAAGACGCTATTTATATGGCTCCGTTGTTTGTCTGTCTTTATGTCCGTCCGTCTGTCACCAGGCTGTATCTCATGAAACGCGATATTTAGACAGTGATGTATTTCTGTTGCCGCTATAACAATAAATACTAAAAAAAAGAATTAAAATAAATATTTAAGGGGGGCTGGTAGCCCCCAACAAACGTGACTTTTTGCTTGTTTTTGCTCGATATTGATAACGGCAGCAGGAAGGCGCTTAAAATATTCACAGAATATTGAATTATACATTTTTTTTTTTGATAAATTAGGCGATTTTAATGGCGGAATCAGGATCACTCATAGAATATTCACCGCAAGGAAAAAAGGTAAATTATAAAAAATACAAAAGACTACCCATAGAAATTGACCCGCTAATACGAGACTCTGGGGACGTGGCCCAAATTTAAAATCACCCTGTATATCCGATTCGGTCCGACTCCGATAGTAAGAATCATACCTATTTCTTCCCTAACGAGAGATCTTCTATAACGAGACATTTCATTATCATAATCAGGTCTTTTTGATCTCCACTGCATACTTGACCAGAGCATACAGAGGACTTGGCCTACACTCTCCTCGCTGGCCGGACGGGTTGGAGAGATCTCATTGATGTTTATGAGCTTTGTTTAGCTTGTATTTCCTAAGTCGCCTCTTACGACCTCCATGGGAAGACTAGGAGTGGTCCTATTCTACTCTGCCGGAAACCACACGGCTATTTAACGAGACATTTACTAAATGCATTAAAGGGAATTAGCGCGAACATACCGTTTATCTCCAGACGTTTCGACCAGGTTGCACCGGCCGTGGTCACCAGATGACTGATGACTGGATGATGATGGTCATCTAGTGACCACGGCCGGTGCAACCAATCAAACGCGAGAATAAATAAATAATAAATATAATAAATAAATATATATGGACCAATCACACAGATTGAGCTAGCCCCAAAGTAAGTTCGAGACTTGTGTTATGGGATACTAACTCAACGATACTATATTTTATAACAAATACATATATAGATACACATCCAAGACCCAGGCCAATCTGAAAAAGATCATTTTCCATCTTGACCTGGCCGGGGATCGAACCCGGGCACTCTCATGTCGCAGGCTGGAGTGTTGACCGCTGCGCCACGGAGCTAGCCAGACACGCAGACACAATGGATTTTTTATTTTTATGTGGACCGATCGGGCCGCTTGGTGGTTGAGAGGTCACTACATTAAGTAATACGCAGCGCGAAAGTAAAAAAATTGAGATTTATAGTTATAAACACTAAAGTTCACTGCACAGCAATGAGTTAAAAAGTAAAAAGCGCGTACGATTTCAGTCCAGTTATTTTACATTATTTATCTAGTCGAGTTTAGCCTTATTTAATATCTGCAAGTTGCTGTATTCATAAACTTTGTTTATTAAGTTCTGTAATAAAGTACCAAGTAAATCAAAGACACTTTGCAAATAAAAATGGCTCGGAGTCGGAGCTGATGCTCAAAACAAACACACGTGAAGGGATGTATTCAAATATGAAAACTGCTCAAAGTACCAGTAAATAAACACACGATGTCACAGCGGATGGCGGCCAAAGGACTCTCTACCGCGATGTGGAGTGAACAAGTAAGGAACACCACTTAAAAAGTTTATATTTAACTTGCCCTGGAAGGCTGCGCGCATGGATCAAATATTAGAAACACCACGTGACGTTCGGTTGAGTTGATATTTTGCATACTTATGAGTTGGCAATATTATGGACAATATGATGATTGTATCAGAAGTTGGGCATAGTAACAAACTAAAGCAGTTTTAAATTCAGTGTTTGCGCTCATTTGATTCTCTTAGTCTTAGTGCATTTTTCAAATTTGAATTTGTTCATATGGTAGAAGAAATAAATAAAAACAGAAAGCTTTCTTTGACGTGAAACACAACCGCTATTCTGGCACGATTCTGCACTATTTAATGCTATTCGGCGGATATGTCATATAACCGATTTCCCCTATATTTTCTTCCCATATTCTGAACTCCGCTTTGGAAGCGGCTCTAAAATTAGCTTTAAGTAAATTTATATCAACATTTTTTTGTTAAATAAATGTTGATGTTCACTAAAGTATTTTATGATGAATAAATTATATTTGACTTTGACCTATACGATTATTATGGGCCTGGGGACGAAAACTCACGCTACGCCTGTTCTCCTTGCCTCTCTATTCCATAGTCTGCGAGCTAAACACGGACGTCATGTATATTAGTTATTTCTAATGAGAAACAACTAATATACATGACGTCCGTGTTCTTTGCGCCAGACGAAGCCTTTGACGTTGCAAAGGCTTCGTCTGGCGCAAAGAACTCTCTTATTAATATTGAAGCAAAAAACCTGCTGCCGCAGATTTTATGCGTTCCGACAGTATTATTTTAAGAATTAACCAAAAACAGAATTGACAAATAAATTTCACGAATTTCGATTTATTATTAAAATGCAACCTGAAGAGGAGAACAGACGCACAACAGGACATCATCATCATCAATTCTAATAATAAATCTGCTTAATGCGTATTAATAAAGCTTTCATTGTGTAAGTACAGCCTCCGTGGTCCAGTGGTAAAGGCGTTTGCCTGTTGACCCGGAGGTCGTGGGTTCGATTCCCACCGGAAGCATACTTTGTTTAGTTGCTTCCAGTTTGGTTAGGACATTGCAGGCTTGAATCACCTGATTGTCTGATAATAAAGATGATTCCGTGCTTCGGAAGGCACGTTAAGCCGGTGGTCCCGGCTGCCATCTGGTAGTCGTTAAAGGAACCGCGTTAGAGGCCGAGAGGCGGTTCCGAAGAACTCTGACACCAGGGTGTGCATTGTCGATTGACAGTGACACCTACTCGAAATGATGATGATGATTGCGTAAGTTACTTTGTTTTCAGACATATCGTGTTTATAAGTTCTATACATGATACTGAAACTAAAATGACGATTTTTTAGATTTATTTTCGTATGTATAGATGTGTATGTGTGTATGTAAGTTCTTCCATAACTCATAAACTTAATGGATTTTATAAAACTTCGTAGACAAACATTTAGATGTACAGGACACAGGATAGGCTACTTATTTTTTTCGTTTTAGTTTAGTTTAGAAATCTTAATGTACGCGAACGGCGTCGCGGGCACAGCTAGTGCAAAATAATTTTTACTTATGCTGAATCAGAGACTCGCGCTTCGGCTTCGCTCAGTTAATAATCACAAAAATATTAACAAGTATTCTTCTTCTTCATATCGTGTCGATGGACTGAATTTATGTCAAATTTTATTGGCCCAATATTGGGCCACTCCTATACCTCTCTTGGAGGCGGAATACAAATCCTCCAAGGTACAGGTGGTTGGGCAGCTAGGACATGTCAAAAGATGAGCCATAGTCTGAGGAGAGAAGCCACACTTGCACTGTCGACTATTCCCCATCTGGACAGACTGTCTTTACAGCGACCTACTTGGGTTCGCAGTCTATTTAGCGATTTCCAAGTAGACCACGGCAGATCATGACCAGGGGGTAATTCTTCGCATGGTGGTAAAAAATTAGGCACATTGTGACTTCCCTTCCGCAACTTCAATCTTTCTTCTTTAATGCTACCCTCCAAAGGTGTCGAACTTTAAAAAAAAACAAAAAAAAACAAGTATTAATAAGTACTGAAACAAGTACACCTTTTTATGATATAAGACGGCAAGCGAGCGAGCGAGTCACCTGATGGTAAGTGATCACCGCTGCCCATGGACCACTGCAACACCAGGGTGTAACAGAAACGTTGCCGACCTTTCAAGGAGTTGTGGGAAGGAAATGGGGAGGGGAAAGGGAAGGATGGGCCTCCGGTTCTCTCACTCACCGAACGAAGCTTAGACGCGGTAAAGCTTCTACTCAGACGTCGATTTTCTGTGAGAGTGTGTTACTTCCCCGGACGAGCCGGCCCATTCATGCTAGCAATTCATTTTGCCGGTAGCGTGGCTCTACCACGACTAAACTGAAAACCTTAAATCCTTTGTTTACATTGAGACAATTTACTTTGCGTGCTTCCGCCACCAGTTAGTTCATGCAAACTATTGCTGGCCAGCGCCCACCCACTACTGTTAGTCCCTTCATACCCGCCACCAATAGTTGATGCATGCAACCCTGGTCGATACTGCTGCATCCGTTGAGGCTGCAGCAATGTCGGCCGTCGTGCTCGTGAAAAAAAAAATATGATTACTTATTTTAAATCTTTTGATTAGTGCCGAGTCCTGAGTATCTTTTCTGTCATTCTTAACGATAAATTAAATCGCACGAAGCCTTCAGCGGAAGTAATAAAGAAAGCTCCGCTTGTAGTCGCTACTCAATCTAATTGTGCGTCCGGCTCGTTTCCGCCCCCACCCCGCCTTCAAAGAAAACACGGCGTTCCGACGAACGCCCCGGGGGCGACGGAACCCCAGAAGCCTATTTGCCACTCATACTCTTTTGATTTGAGGAAACTTGGACAATGACTACGCAATACTGCTACATAGTACATATAAATTAGTATCACGTCTTTTTCCGGACAGGGTATTCAGAGCCCAGATCTATAAGACCTTATGACCACATTAAGCATATTGGTGGGGTATTAGATGGAATAATAATAGTGATTTGACTAGCTCCGTGGCGCAGCAGTCAACACGCCAGCCTGCGACACGGAGTGACCGGGTTCGATCCCCGGCCAGGTCAAGATGGAAAATGATCTTTTTATTAGGATGTGTATCTATATATGTATTTGTTATAAAATATTGTATCGTTGAGTTAGTATCCCATAACACAACTCTCGAACTTACTTTGGGGCTAGCTCAATCTGTGTGATTTGAGCGTATATATTAAAAAAATATATATATTAAAAAAGTGATGGGTTGCTAGCCGTTACTTCGTAGGTAATTTGATTCCGCCTATACACCCAATACGCTTAACATGGCCTTTGGGTCTTTCTTCTGGCCTTAGGCTCTGTCTTATCTGTGCTTTTTGGCTTGTGTTAGATTTTTCAAGCTGCCTAAACGCAGTGGTGATAGCCGGGAGCAACGGCGTAAGGTGTCTTCCGAAGCACGGAGGAACACGAGTTTTTTTTTGCCACTTCTGCTCACCCATCCCTGTGGGGACCACATACGGGGGCTAATAATGCGCACGCCATCTGGGCCATCGAACACCAAAAGCAAGAGCTCTTAACTCTGTACGGGATGAAGACGCAATTTCTATGTTTATAATTACCTATAAGTACGCAAATACCGAACTGATTTTCTTTCGGCGTATTCTTTTCAGCAGTGGTCGTTCCGAAACGCTAGTAGTTTATCGATTTTGCAAATATTAAAAATAATAATATGATGTTCAAAAACAGACAAATTTGAATGAAATTCCATTTCATTTCAAGTATTTGGTTTATGTTAAATGGGAAGTTTGAATGTTAATATGAACAACTTTTCCTATAAACAAAACAACACCAATATTGGAATCTAAACAAATAGAATATGTACCTTATTACTTATACGTATAAAGTTTTAAAATTGAAAACAACTCGCTACAATGTTTGATTTGAACGAGTATGTACTTTCGTTTAGTCTATAGTGCTTTTATATTCATTTTCTCCATTTTTGTTTATCAATGTCGACTTTTTTAAATACTGCTGTCATAGAAAGGGAAACCTCTTATTGGCTATAATTTTAATTATGATTATTGTAAATTTACTCTGTAACGCTGTTGGTTTCCTTAATAAATAAATAAAGTCGTAGAGGTACATAAAATACATAGAAAGAAAGAAAAACTATTTTTTTTGGTACCACAAAATTAGTACAACAATCTTACACTTATATAAAAAAAAGTGAAATATGTACCAAATTGGTCTCCGCTCAACATTATGTCACGGTTTTAATCGTGACGCTAGTCTTTCGCGGCTATCATATTAAAAAACATTAAAAAAATCAACACAATATGGCCGATACGGTACAGTGGCGCTACACTAATCGTAAAATCAAAAGTCGGCAAAAAATGCATATTCTTGATTGCTACAATTTTAATAACTTTTTCTTTTCGGTATCTTTGGATATATCATGGAATAGAAACGAGGAGATTCGTAAGAGAATGAAGGTCACCGACATATCTCAGCTGATTGGCTCATTGAAGTGGCAGTTGGCGGAGCACATAGCATAGAACTGATGGCCGAAAGGGCAGAAGGGTTCTCAAATAGCGACCACGTATCGGCAAGCGCTTTGGACATCCACCGACTAAGGTCACAGGAAGCCGCTGGATGCAGGCCGCTTCCAACCGGTCGTATTGGAAATCTTTGAGGGAGGCCTATGTCCAGTGGACTACTCCGGCTGATATGATGATGATATGATGATATACATACATAGTTTGAACAAATAAATAATCGTAGGTTGTGTACATATCATCAATATGCACCACATACATTATGTATTAGCCGTGTGGTATCCGGCAGAGTAGAATAGGACCACTCCAAGTCTTCCCGTGGATGTCGTAGAAGGCGACTTAGGAAATACAAGCTAAACAAAGCTTATAAACATCTAAGACACCTCTCCAACCCGTCTGGCCAGCGTGGAGAGTGTTGGCCAAGTCCTCTGGCTGCTCTGACCAAGTATGGCCCTAGTAGTACAGAGAGGGTCGTGCTTCTGTAGTGGAGACTAAAAAGGACCTGATGATGACATTATGTATGTGGTGCTGGAGAAGAATGGAGAAAATTAGCTGGATAGATAGGATAACTAACGAAGAAGTTTTAAATAGAGTAGGAGAAAAATGGTATATTTTAACTGCAATAGAAAATCGAAGAGGTAATATGATAGGACACTTGTTGCGACACGATCAGTTTATGAAAACTATTATAGAAGGCAAAATAGAGGGAAGGAGAGGGAGAGGAAAGCCCAGGCACAGCTATTTTAAACAGATAAAGGAAAAAGTGGAAAGGGTTTCGTACCAGGATGTGAAAAGACTGGCAGAGAATAGACCAAGATGGAGGGAGCTCCACCGAAAAGAGCGGTGCTCTTAAATTTTGATGATGATGATGTGTACATATCTACGTTTTTATTTGCTCGAAGTGGTACACAATCGCCAAATAATTAGGAAACAAAGCGCAATCGCGATTGTTAGCGAGCTTTTTCTCCGAAAGCTCGTTGTGTCTACAACTCAATTGAAAACATGTTGACCGGTGGTCCGAGCCCCTTGTTTGCACGTGATATGAATTGACCCCCCAGTTGACAAATACGAGTAGTTCCAGGTACCCCTGCGCTACACAACATCTTATAAATCGAATATAGGCAAAGCGGCTAGCAATATTTTTTCATCAGATTACTTTTTCCATCTCGCGGCTACACGCCCTCCAACATGCTTAATGTGGCCATAAGGTCTTATAGACCTAGGCTCTATCTACCCCGCAAGGGAAAAAGACGTGATACTATGTATGTATGTATACATCGAATAACGCCGGCTGCGCGCACGAAAAAATTTCATCCTGCCTTGTGCAAGCGAGAGCGCGGAATAAGCGATAGAGAGGCACGATGTTCGGCTTGTGACGCATCTATCTCTTCCTCCGTTATCACGTAAAATTACCGATTTTACACATAACCATGTATTTATCTCGATTGAAAGTATACAGCTATTTTCAATTTGAATAAAACGCATGGCACCAGCGGCTCCATGACAATTTTTATCTAACATAACAAAAAAAAACTTTTAAATTAACCAAATACAAACAATAACTGTAGCCGACTGTACATATAAAACACGTGGAGCCGTTGAAACTAATTTTTGATTGCCGCCTGGGAATAGTTGTATAAGCGGCATTTTTTTGACATCAAAGGATTTGTGGAGCGCTGGGAATTTGCCCATTGATAAACATATACACCAGTGCCGAAGCCTTTGAAAACGATAAAAAGTAAAATTACAGACAAAAATATAAAAACCAAAAACTTGCTTATTTTAATTTTTCACATACATTTTGAGATTATGTAAAAAAAGGGTAAATACAAAAGGAGTAGAACTTCAGGTCATTTCTGTCGGGTGCATCTTGATAGATAGGCACAAACCACTATGATAAACTGCTATATGTATATACTATAATAAAATACGGGTTCGATTCCCACGGGAAGATACCTACTTTGATTAGTTGTTTCCAGTTTGGTTAGGACATTGCGGGCTCGCATCACCTGATTGTCTGATAAAATAAGGTGGTTCCGTGCTTTGGAAGGCACGTTAAGCCGTTGGTCTCGGCTGCTATCTGGTAGTCGTTAAAGGAACCATGTCAGAGGCCGAGAGGCGGTTCCGAAGAACTCTGACACCAGGGTGTGCATGGTCGATTGACCGTGTCACCTACTCGAAATGATGATGAACTCAAATATAACAAGAACTTTTTATTGTGTTACTTGCTGCTATGGAACCCATCATGGGCGAGTCCGACTCGCTCTTGGCCGCTTTTTTATGTATCTGTGTTTATTTAATATTATTAACGTACTTTGTTTAGTCATTCTACTAAGCCGTGTGGTATCCGGCAGAGTAGAATAGGACCACTCCAAGTCTTCCCGTGGATGTCGTAGAAGGCGACTTAGGAAATACAAGCTAAACAAAGCTTAAAATAAACGTCTCTGAGACCTCTCCTACCCGTCTGGCCAGCGTGGAGAGTGTAGGCCAAGTCCTCTGACTGCTCTAGCCAAGTATGGCTCTAGTAGTACAGAGAGAGTCGTGCTCATGTAGTGGAGACTAAAAAAGACCTGATGATGATGATAACTCTGTTTAATTATGTACCTTTAATATGTTAGGAATATATCAGAAATAAAGTATAATATAATGAATGATTAAAACTCTAATAACCAAATATAAAGTCATATTGTTTACACAAAAGATAACTATGTCGTCATGTCCAAGCGGCAATTCAGGTGACGTGTGGCGGTCGATCGATGGGCTAGATAGAGCCGTCCACACCTGATAACGCCAATACTGATAGCGGCGGCTGTCAGTTCACTGTGATGTTCCAATTCTCCGAAAACATATGTGGAGGGTAATGTTTGTCTCAACATAAGGACAGATATATGGGTCGTAGGTTCGATTCCCACGGGAAGCATACTTTGTTTAGTTGTTTCCAGTTTGGTTAGGACATTGCAGGCTTGAATCACCTGATTGTCTGATAATAAAGATGATTCCGTGCTTCGGAAGGCACGTTAAGCCGTTGGTCCCGTCCATCTGGTAGTCGTTAAAGGAACCACGTCAGAGGCCGCGAGGCGGTTCCGAAGAACTCTGACACCAGGGTGTGCAAGGTCGATTGACCGTGACACCTACACGAAGTTTATCTACAACTTTATATGCAACTAGCGACCCGGAGATCAGCTTCGCACGGGTGTTGCGTATTATATAAAAACTTCCTTTTGATCAATCTATCTATAAAAAAATCGCATCAAATGCATTGCCTAGTTTTTAAGATCTAAGCATACATAGCGACAGATAGACGGCGTAAAACGACTTTTTTTATACTACCTTTATTATACAACGTGATTTTGAACCCCTAGCTATATTGAAATCTGGGAATCAGAATCCCTAATGGAACACAGAATTGCAAGAAAAAAGGTACAAAACGAAAAAGAAAATTAGGTTTCCCATACAAAGTCGCCGATCAGCTGGTATTTCTATAAAAGGGTAAAATTTATTTTTTCGTTTTTTACCTTTTTTTCTTAGAATTCTGTATTCTTATAGGGATTTTGATTCCCATATTTCAATATAGCTAGGGGGTTTAAATTCACGTTGTATAGTGATAAGAATGTGTAGTAGTTGAATTAAATAAAACTAAAAAAGACGTGTGACACTCGCGACCTGCCGCGGTAAAGCTATTGCATAGCATTATTTATCAACTTATGCAATTATATTTCTTTATTTATTTTATTTATGCACTAACTCCGTTACTGTAACTCACTGTTAACTATTCTTTTTTAAACTTTCGCGCTTTAATCACATAATTATGTATATAAACGGGACTTAGCACGAACCTTTTTATTATTTGTAACTCCATTGTCACGTCAACGGAAACAAATAATAAAAAGGTTCGTGCTAAGTCCCGTTTATATACATAATCACTGTTAACTTACTGTAACAGTAACTGTAACTTACTGTAACTTTTAAGTTTAGTTAAGTTAAGTTAACTTAACTTACTGTTACTAAGTTAACTGTGACAGTAACTCCGTTACTGTAACACTAACAGTAACTCCATGGAGCCTGTCGCGACACCCAAGTCAAAGTGTCACCGCTGTGCCGGTCGGAGTGAAGGGTGTTAGGTTTTTTCGTTACGGAATTTCTGCATTCGGTCTCCACGCTCAAGGCCCGCGATAGAAGCTATGCAATAGCTTTAAACCACCAACAAAACTATTAAAACAGATAACCCTATAAATTAAAATTTGTTCCGCATACCAAAGATTATCTGTGCAAATATTGCAGCAGGTTACAGACTATTTACATCATAACCAGTTCAACACCGCAGAGCGTCCGGATCGTCAACTGAACGGCCGGCTGGGCTATCCTAATTGATCCGGGTGGGCTAAACCAGATCCGGCGCGTGCCGGGATCACATCCGGACGTCGCATGAGCGCTCATTCTGTTTACATTCAAACAATAATGGCCTAACACCCTGAGGTCGTGATTTTGCGTTAGCACGTAACGTAGGCGCAATGTTAGTTACCGGTCGTACTCGTATTCCGTACTATTGAATACTGTTGTACATGCGCTCATTTCTACAAGGCCTGTCAGATTGTTCATAATATGTATGTATTTATTTTTTGTCAATTTGTTGCGGAGCGCGGTTGGCGTCACATAATAATGTTTTTAATTTTGTATTTAATTGTAATTTAATTTAACGTAACGCGGGTAGCGCCACAAAATAATGTTTTTAAATTTGTGACTGTAATTTTATGTTAGTTTTTTTTTATTTTTTTTATTTGTAATGGTGTCCGCAGAAAACCAGCGTCATGGTCAGACAGACCACGACACATGCTGAGCGGGGACCAGTTTGGTGCAAGCATATTTCGTGATTAATTTTGTTTGATCTTATTCGTATTGATGTATGTGCCAAATAAACTATTTTTCTTTCTTTCTTTCTTTAGTTTATCTATTGTTTATTTATTATAATAATACTATATACCTACTAGCGTGTATATTTTATGTAACTACATATAAACAATCAAGAATAATAAACATTATTCTTGATTGTTTATTTTTATTTTTTTTATTAATGTTGTTATAAAGTTTTATTTAAATTTCATTTTTCAATATCAAAGTTTTGCACTATCAACAATTCTCGACATCACCCAGTTGGTTGACTGGTAGCAGAAGCCTTTGGCTTTAAGTCCGCCTTAAAGTTAACTGAAGTTAACAAAAAAAAAACTCGAGTCCGGAAATATTAATATTCTGACTCGACTATAAATCACAAGACTCGACTCATAGAGACTCCACTGTTCGATGTGTGATAACTATATCAAGCTCTCGTAATAGACTCAAGTTCGGTTAAGTGCTAGTCTGACTATGGACTAAATAACTCCGAATCTGGTAAGTAGCTATTAAGAGGAAATCGTATCAGCTACCATCTGGTAGTCGTTTAAGAAGCCACGTCAGAGGCCGAGAGGCGGTCCCGAAGAACTCCGACACCAGGGTGTGCATGGTCGATTGACCGTGTCATCTACTCGAAATTATTGAATTAATTGATTTTTCTCAATGGTTTGTTTATTTTTCTTGTTGCCTAAATCATTTAACAAGTCGTTGCGTTCTCTCAACACTTAACACAGATTGCTATTATAAAAGTGTCATTACAGGAATCTAGATTTAGCACGACGGAATTTTCACCGGAGTCATCGATAAAGTTGTGATTTTCAGAACAATTATAAAGCTATTAACTCGTCGGACAGTGGAAAGCTGCAGCCGTTAAAACAACCTTTATTGTGTGTCGTTTATCGAAGTGTTAAAATAATCAAACTCCGAGCGTCTAGCTCCAAATTGGAGCTAGTCCAATAGTTTTCACTCAACACGACACTCTCAGCTTAATTTGGTCCCCCGTTCGTTTTAATCGAGCGCTCGTCGCTTGCTGATATAATAGAGAGTGCACTCTCTATTGATGCGACGGATTTTAGTGCCTATACGCTTATTGATAGTTGCAGCCATCTTTCGTGTTTCATTTCTAAAATCCACGTCGAGTCCACATAAAACCAGGTTGCTTCCCGCTGTGTCTGTCCTTATGTATGCTTAGATCTTTAAAACTACATAACGGATTTTGATGCGGTTTTTTTATTACAGTGATTCAAGAGTAAGGTTATGTATAATTTAACGTACCCCGTGCGAAGGTGGGGCGGGTCGCTAGTAGCGAATATGGCATTGAAGCTGCCGATTTTTAATATTCTTTTATAGGCGTTTTTAATAAATCATGTATTATATAATTTCGGAATCGCGAAACGTAGTGGTGTTGAGGAAACAGATTCTTTTTTCTTTCAGGTATACATCTTTCATACAGGAATGAATATGAATTAATTTTTAAGGCTCCCATAAGCTGTTTGTAATGTACATGTATGACCAACTTTAGCTATCATTTTTACACGAATGTCCATTAACAAAATATTATCAGAGTACTCTTTTGTCTAAGTTTTTTTTTAATTCCATCACAACTTCTAGATGCCTTAACAAATTTAGATCAATATAAAGATATATTTGTTTTTCTCCACTATCTAAACTAAAAGGTTACTAGATCTTGGTATCATCATAGATTAGTGGTGACTGGAGCCTGTAGAAGGCTGGGCTTGTGGCATATCTCCAGTGCTTTTGTGAACTTGTCTATCGTAAGAATTCTTGTCTTATTACGAGTGTAATTTTTACAATAAGGCTACAAATTTTTGGAACAGATATATTTTTATCCTTCTCCGAAATAAATTATTCTGCAGTTTACTTAACGGGACCCTAGTTCATCTTAATTTGATCTTGTCATCGAGCCCCGCGGAACAAATCAGTCAATATTGATATTTCATTGTAAAAATGAGGTGCAAATCCGCCTGCAGCGGACGGGACCACGTGCTGAAGATGCCCTCGCGTGCCGGCTTTAGGGGCTCGGCCTTATTTCTTTTAAAATCCCCAACCAAAAATGTAAGATCATAAGTTATCAGTGTGAGAAGATTCTCCTGTTTGTTTGTGGGATTCCCCGGCTGCTCAGACGATCGAAGGCATTAGTCAAAATAATAGATGAGCAAATTTTCGTATTCCGTTAGTAAACTCCGCGGTAAATCCGTATGCGGCGGCCCGGCTGTCTCCGTGCTGCCGACCGTGCGTCCCGGCTTTAGACGAGTCTTTCCAATACCGATTCAGTGATTATTACGGATTATTCATTTGCCTATTACATTTGTTACGTTCTACTTTTCTTACCTTTTCTTAAATAATAGTAAAAAAGAAAGATAGTGAAGAAATTAGATAGTTCAGTTCAACTCAATTCAATGTATTTATTGCATTTCATGATGTACATCAGTTCAAACTACTAAATGTCACTATCTTGCATATAAATAGGTACACTATTAACCCTGTTGGGTATCGCAAAACAAAAGAAATGGAACGGCAAGCGAGTTTTATGACATGCAGCTAATTAATAAATGGATAGCAAAATATAAATAAAAAAGTTTCGTATTTATTATCAGCGATCGTTAATTATTAGTAATGTCAATGTTTATTAGTAAAGTTTACATGTCAAATTAAATTTAAGTTAATATCGTTAAAATACTCGTCCAGTTTATAATACGTTTTATTTTATAAAATTTATTTAAATTTTCTTATAAATGGTAATATTTTTTCTTTATTTCTTAGGCTGTCGGGTAGGGCATTATAAATTTTTATCGGCATAGCTAGCGTGCCAGACTTAAAAAGTTCTAGCTTGGGAGCGGGTGACACTATTTTATTTTTCTGCCGTGTGGGATATCGTCTTGGTAAGTCTTCCTTTTTTGTGTAGAAATGGGGATATTTACAAACAAATTCGCAAGTGCGGGATCGATGTGGATTGAAAGATGATGTAGTGACCAAATTAAAGAAAGGAATGTTAAGGTATTACATTGAAAGGATGAATGACAGAACAACAAAAAATATATAAAGCCAGTGGTAAATGAAAAACGTGGATGTGCAAAATGGGAATGTTGAATGCAAACATAAAATGTTACTATATTTTATCAATGACTATTAGTAAAGTGAACCCTTTAAGTGCCGCGTCCCGCGTATGTGCGGGCAACAAATTGAAAATGCATTGTTATGCACCAGCCTACAGCGATACGCTTAAGAACTGTGTTCTTGTCAGTGGTATACACTCCATGTCTCGTGGTTCTCAATAATCCTCCTAATCTCTCCACATGACATTAAACCATAGATTTAAAAGAAAAAGGACCGTACTTCTATGCATTGAACTTTCTAAATGTGATATTGATCAATAAAATGATAAATTAAATGTAAAGAGACATGAAATCTAAACGTTTGTATGTTTGATGCAAGTGCACAAGTTAATATTAACTCTAGATTAACACCACTGGATTGCAATATTTATATTTTACGAAATGAATGCGAAGTAAAAGTAAAATGCAACTTTCCGCACATATTTTTTTTTTATGTATATTTGACGGCAAACGAGCTGACGAGCCACCTGATGGAAAGTGGTCACCGTCGCCCATGGACATCTGCAATACCAGAGGAGGTGATGTTGTACTTATGTCGATTGATTGTTGATTAAATGTCTTGTTTTTACACGACTGCCGAAAAAGGAGTGTACTGTTTTTCGAGTTTATGTGTGCTTGTGAATATGTTAGTATGTGAGTTTAATTATTCTACCGTAACTTCTAAATACTTCAACTGGTTTGGACGAATAGGGCATCGTTAGAAATCTTACACCGCCCAGAGTGTCATATGCTATATTTTTGTTGGCACAGTAGTTTCAATAAACTTGTTACTCAATAATGTTTCATTAAATATTCTATATTATTTAATAAAAGTATAACAATGTAGCGTTGTGAATGCAAATTAAACACTTAATTAAAATATAATTAAATATTTGGACTAAACCTAATCTAAATCTCAAGTTTACCCTTGATGACCCTACTAGAGATTAATAAAATTAATAAATGTATAGGGACATATCACACAAATTGAGCTAGCCCCACGGTAAGTTGTGAACTTGTGTCGTAGGATACCTACTAACTCAACGATACCATATTTTATAAAATAGACTTACGTAGATAAACATCCAAGACCCAAGTCAATCTGAAAAATATCGTTTTCCATCATGACATAACCGGGGATCGAACCCGGGGTGACAGAGAGCTTTATAATACTTTTCCATTTCCGCGCTGTAGTACGGAACATACGAAAGTATACATTAAGAAAAGTAATATTGACAGTCAGCTCCAGGCTTTAAAGTTTTTGACATCTTCCTTGAGAAAGAGTTGAACAAACAGAACAGTTTAGTAGGATCTGTAACATTTCTGAGTTATCGTTAATATATCTGTCTTGTCTCGAGTGAGACGGCTATATATTTTTCGCCTTTTCGTTCTATTTTCTAGAGAAGTGAAAACTTATTCCGGCGTTGTGCACTTTTTGAAACGTGACCTGATCGAAATTTCGTAAGACGGACACGTGACCTCAGACGGCGCGGCGTTGGAGAGAAAGTAATATCCCCCTCTCTGTCTACCGCGCGGATTTTTCACTTCTGCCCGGAGAGCTCCCTTGTTTTTTTCTTTAAAAACTGGTTTGATATCTTTATCCCCGTGCTTCTTTCAGCTTTTACAATCTACGTATGCTATGAAAGCAGTTGCGAAACTCGTTTTTTATTTATATTCTAAACCAGGCATGAAGTACAAGTATAAAAAAAACGATTCAACTTCATCTTTATACTTCATTTCATCTATACAGATTCAAAAAAGATATATTCAGAGAGCTCGTTAATAGTAATAATTTCTGCGCTCTATCAAAAGTACGACTGAGGGGCCGAATTGGTTTGCCTTTACCCGTTTTTCCAGCTCGCTAGGTCGGAAAGGGTTCACCGCAACCTACATATATCGTTACAACGTTTATTTAAATGCACGCGGCGCCGATAGAGCTTTTAAAAAGCACATCTAAGTTAATTAGTTCTTCATCAGTTAATTCGAAGTTGCATTAGATAGGAATATCTTTTAACTCATGCACGGACAGTCAACCAGACACAATAAATGTACGTCTATAGACGAGTGTCCCGGAAAGTGTTACAACTGAAATCAAATGTACCCAAAAAGAGTTGACGTCGGACAGGCAGCCGGCCGTGAAACCTTTCGCCAAATCGTATTACAGCATTAATTATATCTTAACTTCACTTTAGTTAATATAATATAAATATATACGGACAAATCACACAGATTGAACTAGCCCCAAAGTAAGTTCGAGACTTGTGTTATGGGATACTAACTCAACGATACTATATTTTATATCAAATACATATATAGATAAACATCCAAGACCCAGGCCAATCTGGAAAAGATCATTTTCCATCTTGACCTGGCCGGGGATCAAACCCGGGCACTCTCGTGTCGCAGGCTGGCGTGTTGACCGCTGCGCCACGGAGCTAGCCAATAAGTTGAATTTATTAATCCCGAAATGATAATAAATACGTGAGTATGAAAAATAATATTTACTTGAAATTATCTATAATAGAAAACACCAATTTCATAGCTAACGAACCATTATTATACTTATTTTTTTTTTCATTATGTATATACTGTGTAAATAATTTTAAAACTTACTTTGGGGCTAGCTCAATCTGTGTGATTTGTCCGTATATATTTATTTATTTATTAATTAATTAAATCAGGTCGTGTTTCAAGTTGGCAGTACCCGACAGATGTCGATGTTTATTTTAATAATGATACCGACAAGAGCCTAGTTCTAGAATTCAGATATTTATATACTATTGACTAGCTCCGTGGCGCAACGGTCAACACGCCAGCCTGCGACACGAGAATGCCCGGGTTCGATCTCCGGCCAGGTCAAGATGGAAAATGATCTTTTTCAGATTGGCCTGGGTCTTGGATGTGTATCTACGAGGGTGGATTGAAAAGTACTCGGCCTAACCAAGAAAATAAACACATACTAAATCTGTTATATTTTTATTTTTCTACATAATCACCATCAAGTTCAATGCACTTTTGCCACCTCCCCTTCAAAGCATTTAGACCATTGAAAAAAAATGATTCTTCCTTAGAGTCAAAATATGCGTCTTCTGCTGCTTTGACCTCGTCGTTTGTTAAAAATCTTTGACCTCCCAAGTGCTTTTTTTAGGTTAGGGAACAGAAAGAAGTCTGATGGTGCCAGATCAGGTGAATAAGGCGGATGCGGTAACAGTTCAAAGCCCCAGTTGTGGATTTCAGTCATTGATTGCACAGAAGTGTGAACACGGGCATTATCTTGATGAAACAGGACTTATCTTCTAAGCATTCCTGTACGTTTTTCTTTAATTTCCTCTCGTAAACGACGTAGTAAGATACAGTAGTAATCAGAGTTTATGGTCTGACCCCTTTCAAGATAATCAACCATAATCACACCCTTGGAGTCCCAGAAAACTGAAGCCATCACCTTATTTGCCGACAAAATCGACTTAGCCTTTTTAGGGGGTGGTGAACCAGGTCTTCTCCACTGTTTTGATTGTTGTTTTATTTCTGGTGTACAGTAATGAACCCATGTTTCGTCCATAGTAACAAAACGATTTAAAAAATCATCTGCATCGGCTTCAAATAACTCTAAACAGTCGCGTGAAATAGTCAATCGCGTTCTTTTTTGTTCAACTGAAAGCAGCCGCGGAACCCACCTAGCAGACACCTTGTGAAAACCCAACTCATTGACTATGATGTTTTGAGTCCGTTCATAAGAGATGCCTATACTGTCGGCTATCTCTCTAATTTTTAATCTGCGGTCTCCCATAATTAAATCAAGTTCTTTTTTAATATTTTCGTTAGTAGTAGACGTCGAAGGCCTTCCAGAGCGGGCTTCGTCTTTCACACTCTCTCTACCACGCTTGAATTCAGCTATCCATTTTTTGACGGTTGAATATGACAGAGCGGAATCCCCTAATGTACTGACCATATCATCATGGATGGCTTTTGATGATAGCCCCCTTCTTGTGGAGGTACTTAATGACGGCACGCTGCTCGATTTGCTCCATTTGCGGAAATTAGTCAGATTGCTTTGTTAATAAATTTATAAAATCACAGCTAATTATCGCACACGTTTCGAACTTCACACAGAACTTTTTAGAATTGAAAGGATCTGTGTTAGGCCGAGTACTTTTCAATCCACCCTCGTATATATGTATTTGTTATAAAATATAGTATCGGTAAGTTAGTATCCCATAACACAAGACTCGAAATTACTTGGGGCTAGCCTTTGACTTTGGGGCTAGCTCAATCTGTGTGATTTGTCCGTATATATTTATTACTAGCTGTTTCCCGCGACTTCGTCCGCGGCAATTACTGTTATTATGATTAATTAGTATAGATGATAGTACAGATTTTTTATTGATGCTTCGCTCCTATTGGTCCCAGCGTGATGTTTTATAGCCTAAAGCCTTCCTCAATAAATGGACTATCCAACACAAAAAGAATTTTCCAATTTGAATCAGTACTTGCGATTAGCGCGTTCAAACAAACAAACTCTTCAGCTTTATAATATTAGTATAGATTATTTATTAATAAATTATAAGGCAGCATTTTGATATGTTTGGTGCGAGGCGCGCGGCCGACACCTGCCTCCGACAACTGTCCAGCGCCAGAGCTTGATACGGATTAAACTGTCAGATTAGAATCCGGGTCAAACGTTTTGCACAGTAACGGGTCAAAATTACTGAATAAAGTCGCATGATATTAGGACTTTCTTCCACGCTGTTATAAAAATAGAAAAAAGGAATAACCCAGCCGATTTATTTCCCGTGCAGTTAATATAATATTATAAAGCTAATCTCAGGAACTACTGGTTCAAATTGGAACATTCTTTTTGGGTTGGATAGTCCATTTATTGCGGAAGGCTTTAGGCTATAAAACATTACGCTGTGATCAATAGGAGTAAAGCATCAATAAAAAATGTTTTGAAAACGAGAGAAAATTATTGATCTATACTATATTAATAAAAAAAAATCGTAATAACAGAAATTGCCGCGGACGAAGTCGCGAGCAACAGCTAGTGAGAGATAATCTGAAGAATCAGGTCAATGAGCGATGTGGTGCAACTCATTCACTATTTTTAATAGTTTACTTTAAGACAGTTTACTTTGCGTGCTTCCGCCACTAGTTACTTCATGCGAACTATTATATACTAACAGTAGTGGGTGGGCGCTGGCCAGCAATAGTTTGCATAAACTAACTGGTGGCGGAAGCACGCAAAGTAAATTGTCCCAAAGTAAATGTAGCTTTTGAATCCCAGTAACACCTGAATCTATTAATTATTTTTAATCGGTTATCACAATGGGGCTTTTAGGTCTTAGGTTCTGTAGATACTTGAAATATAGATATAGGAAATATTTATATGTTTGTTTGTAATTATTATCTACAAAACAAAAGGACCTTTTTAAAAAAAATATTCTACGTAAATTAAATTAATGTAAACCAAGATATCAAAATCTTGCCTATTAACGTCATTACTGCGCAAGAGCTGCAAAAACTCAGTTACACCCTCACCTGAGATGCATTGAAACCCAAGGCCCAAGCCCGAGGGGTCGGCATGGGGGCATGGAAAGACTATGCGATAAAGCCGAAACCCACGCGGACGAACTCGCGGGCAATTGCTAGTAAATAATATAAAATCCAAGAATAGACTACATTTCTGTGATTGTTTTTTTTAAGCACATCACTGTGGGCCCGGATCCAGGTCTTTAAATAGGGGCCTGTCTTGACAACTTAAGTGCAATGTACATATAAACCTTCCTCTTGAATCACTCTATCTATTAAAAAAACCGCATCAAAATCCGTTGGGTAGTTTTAAAGATCTACGTATACATAGGGACGGACAGACAGCGGGATGCGACTTTGTTTTATACTATGTGATAATGATAATGATTTATTAAGAGCTTATTATTAATTTGGAACTACAGTTCAAAATATATATTAATCTGTGTTTATAACAATATGCACATTAATATAATGATCGGCCAGTGTAGCAGCTTTTTTAAAATAAAAATGATCTACGGATTATCTCCGCTGCCGGTGATAAGAGGGATGGCTGCTTTTTCGCTTAACGGATTCACATATTAAACTTAGACCATTAGTATATTTTCTTTTTGAAAGGAAATCCAAGAAGCCAAAAATTATACTCATATCCTAAAAAGGGGGGTCCGGACGTGCCCATGACACTGGATCCGCACCTGCATCAATCTAGAAAAGTTCTAGGTCCCTCGAATTGCTCGCATGCAGGCCGCCACACCGAGAACAATTTGCCTAAAAGCTGCAGATGCTAACCCCTGCCCCCTTCACCACCCCCCGCCAGAAACTTTACCTTCTAACGAAGTGCGGGTGATCGTCTTAGAAGTAGGGGTTTGCTCAGTCAAATCACATGCGATGCACTTTCGTGTGTCTTTCTGTGATAACATTGCTAATGTTAGGACAAACTTTTCTGCAGGTATTTTACCATCCGAACAAAGAATTAGTAAGGAATAGATGTGGCACAATAAATATAGTTTCATAAAATATATATCTTTACATAGTTCATCATAGCATTTCAGCATTTCAACGATGGCTAATCCATGCGTCAACTCGTGAATGGTGCTGCTCGGTGAGACAGGTCTGCTCAGCCTCTTTGATACTACTGTGTATGTTTATTATCATTGCACACACGCTCGCTAACTATATTCCAAAAATAATAATGTATATAATAAAAATTGTAATCATTACTAGAAATAAAAAAAAAAGAAAAGAAAATTAGTCATAAAATTACATAAAGCTCTTAAGGCGAGTAGGCGACCAACACTTTTAAAAGAGTTTCTTTTGGCGTTTCTTCTCTACAGTGGTCCGTTCCGAAACGCTAACAGTCAAGTAGCTTATGCCCATCAATTATTAATATACATAAAATGGAATACAAAACAAAGAGTCGAACTAAACGCTTTGACAGTTAATTTTTGGTTCGAGTAGCTAAGGTGTGGAATGAATTGCCTGCTTTTATATTCCCAGACATGTACAGCCCGGGACATTCAAAAGTAGAATAAATGGGTCTTGTCTTGAATAGGCATGTAACATCATCGTCTTCATCGTCACTTACCATCAGACGAGATGGGAGACAAATGCCTCCTTCAATAAATAGTAAAAAAAAAATAGGAAAAGAAATATAAATAATACTAAATTAGGTTCTTTAAAATGTGATTTGACGTGAAAAATAAACAAATGAAAATGGGAATACTTTTTCGCGCGATATAAACGTTGTCGCGGCTTTTACGCGCGCAGAAGTGTATATTGTCCTCCGTCTCTTTATTTTGTGATACGCCGGAGTATATAATGAAATTGTGAGTTGATGTCGTTCTATAAGGAAGTTTACTCGCTCCACAGACAGCAAATACTTTCTTTGACTGTTTGTTAAATCGTGATTCACCGCGTGTTTGTCGACGCTTTTAATGCGCTTTCCTAAGCTTTGAGGGATTACCTTGAACTTACAGATTCTGTCTTGTTACGATGAATAATGTAAAATGATTTTAAGTAAATCTCATGTTGCAGACTTTACACAGTAACAAGCTTATAAATGTGTTCCTATAATACTCTAAACGTCATAACGAAGAGTATTTGAAAAAGTATTTATGTAAATAGTATTTATATCTTAATATATATAAATCTCGTGTCACAATGTTTGCCCTCAATGGACTCCTAAACCACTTAACCGATTATAATAAAATTCGCACACCATGTGCAGTTCGATCCAACTTGAGAGATAGGATAGTTTTTAACTTATGGCGAAACGAAGTTCGCCGGGGCAGCTAGTATATGTATAAATATTTGGTATTTATGTATTTTGGTATGTAAGTTTATTATGATTTTATTTAACTATATGCATTCTACAGCTTGCACTTACTTCTACATTTTGTTCTCGGCATCACCTGTTGGTTGACTGGTAGATAAAGCCGGCTTTGATTTATTCCTATCCAATACCACGAACGAATACCACTGGTATTTCTTTGAATTTTTATTTCTATACTATTCCAAACGGATACCACTCTTAATTTTTTTTAATTTTATGTCCCAACGAATACCATAAGTCCGCCAATTACTTGTTTGTAATGAAGTTTTTAAATAAATAAATACTCTATGGTAACAAATTATCTCCTTGGATTTGTCTTGTTTTCCTTTTGTTTTGAATCCTATATCAATCCTAATAATAAATCTGTGAGGATTGGTCAAGGAGTAAGTTACTTTGTTTTCAGAGATATCGTGTTTATAAGCTCTATACATGATACTGAAACTAAATAGACGATTATTAGAATATTTTTCTGTATGTATAATGTATGTTTGTTGCACACACATTGTTGGAAGCACTACGGACACAGCTATTCAAACCATCCAATATACAATCTCAATCAATTTACGTACGGGTAGTTAGTGCGGGAAGCTATTGTGATGTTAAGTGTATCCCCGATGAGAGGGGATGTTATAATCGGTATTTGTGCCTTTCAGCGTTGTGGATGTGCTTTTTAGCAGGGCTTGTTACCGGTACCAAATTCCCATTATAAGTACCGGTAAGTACCGGTATTACTATTCTGTTAAAATTTTAACGGTAATATGAGGTACCGGTAATCTAGTATTTAATGGTAATAATATTGTTAACAGTTAACGGTAATTTTACCGCTACTTGTTACCGGTACCAAATTCACATTATAAGTACCGGTAAGTACCGGTACCTCTATTCTGTCAAATTTTTACGGTATTAAAATTGCGTTAATTTTACCGGTACCTACGCATTGTTGCCGTCTACCGCATGGGACTCGCTCGACTGTAAAAGTGCCGCCCTATTGTGGGCCCCCGCCTCACGCCGCACATGCACAACACGGCAAAGACACACATTAACGAAATGATAATTCCCAATACGAGTACCGGTACTAAGTACCGGTACTTTTTACCGGTATTTGGTACAGGTACTTCTTTCAATTACCGGTACCGTCGTTTTATTGAGGTACCGGTACCAATCCAATTACCGGTACCGTTGTATTATAGAGGTACCGGTACTTGATTTTTACCGTTACCAAATGTACCGGTACCAAACCAATTACCGGTACTGTCGTTTCATAGAGGTACCGGTAATGGATTTTTACCGGTATTCCAACCCCTGCTTTTTAGTCTGTTTATTTATGTGGTAAGGGAAGTCGAAATGTAGCTTTTTAATTTACTATACTCAGTATTTGCGGTTCTTTGATATACGCTTAAAAGTATTATGTAAGTAGCTTAAAGTAAGTTTGCAGATACATGGGGCTAGGCTCCGAATATGATTTTGTCCCATTCGGTGTCGAGACCCTTGGTCCGTGGGGTCCTAGCGCTATAAGGCTTTTTAAGGAAATTGCAAGAAGGTTAGTCGACATCACAGGGGACCGAAGAGCTGGCAGCTACCTCGGACAAAGAATTAGTCTAGCTATTCAAAGGGGGAATGCTGCCAGTATCTTCGGAACCTTGTCTAAAGGGACTCCTCTTAATAATATATTTTAGTTTTTATATTTTAGGTTTTTAGTTGTAGGTTAATTGTTCTAGTATATATATATTGTTTTATTTCTGTATAGATTTAACACCACCATATTTCGATATATTTTAAGGCAGGTTACTTACTTTATATTATCAATACTAATAATAAATCTGTAAGGGTCAGTCATGGAGTAAGTTACTTTGTTTTCAGAGATATCGTGTTAATAAGCTTTATACATGATATTGAAACTGAATTTAAGTTTTTTAGATTTTTTTTCTGTATGTATGTATGTTGCTCCAAAACTCTTAAACGAATTAATGAATTTTATAAAACTTTTTAGATAAACATTTAGACGTACGGGACACAAGATAGGCTACTTAATTTTATTCTTCAGTTATGATAAGACGTGGCCCCCATACAAACGTACATAACATAAAATGTACGCGAACGAAGTTGCGGGCACTGCTAGTAAATAATAAAATTATTGAAAATAGCAGATGGTAACACATACGGCAATTTGATCAAGAACATCATAGAACGATATATAGAAGGAAAAAGGGGCCGGGAAGGCCGAGACACTTCTATAAAACAAATAAAAGAGATTCTTTCATGATGGCAGAAAAGAAAAAAACGTAGAATGTGCCAGTGCTTTTCTTCCCGCGCAGGCTGTAGAAGTCGGTCAAAGGAGTGGGCAAATATCTAAAGAATCATTACAACAGGCGATGCGGCTAGCAACCCATCACTATTTTGATTCCGTTTTCCACCTTTACGCCCACCAACACGCTAAACGTGGCCTTTCGGTCTTATGACTTTAGGCTCTGTCTACCCCGTAAGGGATAAAGACGTGGTAATATGTATGTATGTATGTAATAAAAGAGAAAATAAAGGTTACTTCTTATAGAGAAGTGAAGGAACTAGCGGAAGAAAGATAGGAATGGACAAAGCTCCACGAACAAGAGCTTAGCTCTTAAATTTGATGATGATGATCAATTTCATTACGTGGCCATGTTTTGTAAAATCATTACATCTAATAGAGATACACGTTGAGTGTTGAAAAGCGTTTGGGTAAAGATTGAATTTCCAAAGCGTCGAATGTTTCAGCTTCCCCGAGTAATTCGGCTGAGAGGCCCTTCAACATTATTAGGTGAATTAAAGCTCGCCGCACATTTATCAACTCGTCAACGTATCAACTCGAGCAGTTCAGAATTATTTGTATGAAAATCCCTTCTGCACCGCACACTATTCGCCTCGAGACCAAGAGTGATATTTTTGAAATAATGCCGTTCGTAAACGAGCGATATTTCCATAGAAAAATCATACGATGACGAGTCTCACACTTTCAAAAATAGTACCCCAGCTCGCGGTCAACTCGCACTCCCCGCGCTTACGTCTCTCCGTAAAGTTCGTCCGTCTTCGGGTTGTATTGGTTTGTCTTGAATGTTGTATTCTGCTTTTTCTTCTATAGACTGCAGTATGTTAAAAAAGAGATATTTTGGCATAAGGAAATACACTATATAAGTTAGCATAGGCCGGCTTGTGCCAGCCAGACCAGAGCGTTTGGCGAGCGATAAGCGCGGCGTCGCGTCGCCTAGTCGTAGTCGATTCTACGTCAGGTTGACGCTTGGTAGACGGCGCGGCGAAAGGCGATACGGTGTCGATCCCTTTCCGAGTTGATAAGTGTGCTCTGACCTTTAACTGATCAAACAAGTTCCCGTTCATTCACTTGTACAATTATTTACTTACCTAATCTTATCTCCTCGGAAGCGGAAGTTAATAATGAGCTAATTTTCAACTGAATTAAATAACAAGCTTTTCGCTAACCTAATAACAGTTATCATTACGCTCCGTTATATATTAAGATTAACGGTTAAAAGTTTTGGTGATACAATGTTAAAAAAAGCTAAGTTCTGTTACTCGCTACAAATGGGGCCTTTTAAGCCCTGCGCCACGGAGCTCGCCTGTATGATTGACTATTTTTATTTAAGACTAGCTGTTGCCCGCGATTTCGTCTGCGGCAATTTCTGTCATTATGTTAATTGGTTTTTATTATTTGTATACATAAATAATTTTCCCACGTTTTCTCCGGATTCCGGATGCTTCGCTCCTATTGGTCGCAGCGCGATGTTTTATAAAGCCTTCATCAATAAATGGACTATCCAACACAAAAAGAATTTTCCAATTTGAACCAGTAGTTCCTGAGATTAGCGCGTTCAAACAAACAAACTCTTCAGCTTTATAATATTATTAAAGATAACTATTCTTAGTATAGATATCTATACATTATATATTTAAAAAAAAGAAAACAATATTCAAAAACGTTAATTTAAGAGGGTACTGCACGAAATTGTGAAAATTGACATGTATTTAAATCACTAGTAATATGTGCTGAATTAATTATATACATCAAAAATATTTGTATAATTTAGATCAATCCTTGAACAAGGTCGCCCCCTTGTTGGAATTTGAAACAGATACATATGAAATTTAAAAATGATATATATACGGTATGATATCTAAAAGCATTTTTCTTCGAAAACTTTGTATTTTTTACGTCTAATACAATAATTCTCACATGACAATATTTAGATGTACGTCTCGGAGGTTTATAAAAATATAAATATTAAAATATTAGGACATTTCATCTTTTTTCCTAACCGCCGAATGGTTCTGCGCAGTAGCGTAGTTTTTCGTTTATAGGTCATTTTGACACTTATTAATTGTCATATATTTTCAACTGAGAATTGTTAACGTCAGTAATTTACTTATGGCTAAGTTTAATGCTTTTTGTTTATATTTGTTTATACATATAAAACATAATGTATAATGTATTTTGAAGTGGCTATCAAAACAATAAGTTAGCAAATAGGCCGGCTAGAAAACAAATGTCGAAGGCGCAATCCCAAACGTATTTTCATCATTCCCCGTACTGGCCCAATCGAGGCCCGGGTCCCGGAATGAGTTGCCGTCATGTCCACTCCCTGGGGACCCCGGAATTATTTATCACACTTTGTCGCTTAGGAGCAAGGCTTTCAAAGTATTCCGTTTCTGCGCCTCACTGATAGTTCATTGTTAATATTTGGACGTACAATACTTATGACACAGTAAAATATTTATAACAGCAAAAACGTGGAGCATCGTCGTTTAGTCTTATTATAGAACGAGGACTAAAGTGAGTACTTGATTTAAACCATGGGCATAACAAATGAGAGGTTTCAAAGTGACATCGTCAAAAGTCAAAGATTTTTAAAATCAAAAGGTCAAAGATTTTTATGCAAAATTGGATACATGCATCTCATTTTGAACGTCATATTTGTATTTGTTATATTTTTGTATAATTTATACAAAATCGATGTACTA
This sequence comes from Elegia similella, assembly GCA_947532085.1. Classification (NCBI taxonomy): domain Eukaryota; kingdom Metazoa; phylum Arthropoda; class Insecta; order Lepidoptera; family Pyralidae; genus Elegia; species Elegia similella. Next base: position 54,441,159 of record OX383925.1, on the reverse strand, counting down.
CTTTTCTGAACGACCACTGGTAAAAAAAAGAATACGCCGAAAGAAACTCAATCCAGACTTGGTCCCTATGAGCCTGAAGAGCTCCCATTACATTGTTTACATGTATTATATTATTTAATAAATTTATATTAAGGCGCTGTATCCCTTAACCGTTTGTGGCGGTTGAAAGTGGCGATACCGGTTGGCCTGGCCATAGTCTCATTTCAAACCCGTGTCTGCCATTTCCGTGTTAATTTTCACTTTTAATTTAATAATGCAATAATTATAACCAAATATTTTTTTTTTTGTAGATATCCATCTTGCTAATTTAGTTATACTTTTTACGTATAAAAATTGGTAGTTGTCGCTAAAAATATCAAGTAATTCGCGACGAAACATTTTCTGGCTATAGCCTTTTTGCTATTTAATTTTGCTAGGTTTTAAATACTTTTTTGAAAATATTTTGATGTAACCATTTATTACGATCTTTGAACTGTACTTCATATTTTTTTCATGCTAGTATTCTTTGAAAAATAAGGCTAAATGCGCGACGAAAAAATAGACGTTTTACGGTATTTTTCTGATTCACAGCGCCTTAATTGCCAAGCATTTACGTGATAACGTCGAAGGCGCATCATCATCGAAGACATGATAACATCTTATAAATCGACAAACGCCGGCTGGACACATGAAAAAGTGTCTTCTCAGCAGTGGTCGTTTCGAAACGCTAGTAGCTTATCGATTTTGCAAATATTAAAAATAATAATATGACGTTCAGAAAGAGATTCATGATATCCAAATTTGAATAAAAAAAAAAAAATAATAACGTTCAGGGTACAAGTGACAGCGCGGTTCAAGCAATAGAGAGGCACGACCGACCTAAGCATTCGGGTTTTGACGCATCTATCTCTCATCCAACGGTATCACGTAAAATTATCGTGCGTATATCGACTTTACAGACAATATTTTTTTTAACCTTATCTCACATAGTGGTCCATGACATAGACACTTGCCTTTTTATCAACCCTACCTATCTCAATTAATTATTTTTTTATATTACTCTTTTGTAGAAGTCCTTATTTACAAATTAAGCGAAAAAATATATTATTTTCGTTGGAACCCATTTCAATCTCAGATTAATAAACTTCAGAGTGATAAATATTAACTTATTTTGGTCGTTTAATTAATTAAACCAGCAAAGTGCGAGTCGTAATCGCACTCGATGGGTTCCGTACCACTATACAATATATACAAAAAAAACGCTAAAAACACGTTTTTTGTATGGAAGCTCATTATTTAATATTGCGATAATTAATATGATAATGTGCGTTTATTTTCACGATGTGTATTTAGTAATGTAAATATTATTGAATTACGTTAAGATTAGTATTTATAGCACATATTTTTTTAAATACAAAATGAAATTTTGATCGTTTTGGACCCTTAAAAAGGGGTGACTCAGACCATCAATATGAACAACTTTTTCTATGGGACCAATGCTAGGAACTCAAAAAAATTTGACATTTCCATTTAAAAGAATCCCGCCGCCCGGCCAGTTTGTATGGGAATGTCGATTTTTTTTTGAGATCCCTGCGTTGTTCCCGTAGGAAGAGTTGTTCATTTTGATGGTCGGAGTCACCGCTTTAAGGTTCCGAAACGATAAAAATTTCACCGTGTAGACATTATTAAAATATGTAACAACGGGTTTCTCGCGCACGAAGTAAGCTACTGGCCGATAAGCTACTGACCTCCAGATGAGGTCTTTCGACTTCATCTGGAGGTCAGTAGCTTATCAGGTCTTCCTCAAGGATTTTTGTTGTGACTAGCGATATTGTGCACTAGACCCATAAAAAGTGTTAGCGCACAAGCTAAGGTATAAAAGGTATATAAGGGTAAGCCCGGTGAAGTAGCAAAAGATCACTTAGAGCTACATACAAAGTCCTTCCAAAAAAAAACGTTAGCTATTAATTTCCCAAAGTATATTCCGTAGTTGTAAGTTCGTCTGGTGTTCCCGTCACTCACTCGTTAAACTAAATTGAAATCCGCTGTAGTGCCGTGACTCGCCGTTTGCCTAATTATTTAATCAGCAAGCTGACATTTCGTTTCGTGATGTACAAGAGAATAAATATGGTATGAAACGAACAATTTTTAACTAATTTACTTCGAAACCATAACATTTTCTTCGGGAGGTACAATGTTAGATGATTGACTTTTATAGATCATCATCATCATTTCGCTCCGCTAGACGGCTGGATCAAAGGTCAGATACATTAGGCAGTACTCCTTAACTGCATGCCCACGAGTACGAGCGACGCGCGGCTGCGACGGGCTTCAGAGGCAGGCGTACGCGGCAGAGGCAAGCGTCCGCGCCAGGTGTTCACGAGAACGGGCGGCGCGCTCGGGGGGCAGACTTAAGTGAACAATAAAAGGTTTCGACAAATTGAAAACCTTCACCATTTTGAAATGAAAATACATCGTTTTAGGTACTTACATTTATACCATTTATATGTGACCATTATAAAAGTAAAATTAAATATCGGCATACATTACATACCATAATATTAATATCACACTGAAGGTAAAACTCAAAATTTTATATTCTTATTTTAAAATTATTAACAAATACAGTCTATCTGAATACGTCCACCGACTCACTAGCACTGTCGTTCGAACATAAGGTCTGGCACAGCATGCCGTCTCTTTCTACTTTAGCGCAAAGCTGCCGCGCTGTGTTTGCGCGCATCCTTGCCGCTCTATCTTTTTTTTCGTGAACATCTTGTACCGTTTGTATGACTTTGTGCGGCGCCTGCCTCTGACGCGTGCGCCCGCCTCCGACGCGTGCGCCTGCCGCGCGTACTCGTGAACGAGCCCTAACACGGCGCGCATCGTCAGGAGGTTCCTCTCTCTGTGGCCTTAAGGGCCCATACTACCTCACACTGCTTTGCATGATTGACTGTTATATCAATAATAATTAAATACTCAAGTTGAAATAAAAATGCAGCAAAGTTCAGGACTAACTCTGGTAACTATATGACTCAAAAACACGATTGCGTTAAATTTTCTCGATAGAAAAAAATTGCAAAGTTGCCTCCAAATCACGTCTAATTTACTCGGTATATGCCATTATTCACCAAATACATTAAAATTAACCTTGAAACTTTTGATTATTATTGCATTACAGATAAGGCAGCCATCGTATGTTTTTCTTTTTCGAATAACCCTTGAATATTCCTAAAAAACGAAAATATCCAAAGTAGCCAACGCGTTTAGACCATCCGCGTTTGTATCGCCACGCCGCCTGGCATATGGCGGGCTCTTAACTGCCGGTAGCTTGAGCCCTGCCCCGCTGCTGGCAGCCCTCTAGGATTAGGTTTTTATAAAAGTTGTACTTTTTTGGATGATATTTTGTTATGTTATGTTTAACTTTTTATATAAGTTATATAAATACCTAATTCTATGATATCAAATAAATAAAGAGAATATTTTTCTCTTACATAGAGGTAATACTTATATACATAACAAATAAGGTGCACAGTATAACGAAGCAAGTTTATTAATTTGTCTAACTACTTTGCAGGTGAGACCTACCGGTTGTTCCGGGACTCAGACAAGTTCTCTAGGGACGCGGGACAATGAGATATCCCTATTGTTTAGCCCGCGACCGACTTCTTTCTTTTTTGTCGCTTATTTTATTGCCCCCTGCGCTGGGACTACGAACGAGCGAAAATAGACGATAAATAGAGCAACACGTAAACATACAATACAATATTTTCGTACTCTAACTTACAATAAGTTTCGATGTGGGAAGTAAGAACGATTTATTCCATTCAAATACTTCGTTTTCTCTATTTTATCAAACTAATGTTCGTAAATCATGTTTCACGAGCAAGTAAATTGTTTTCAATTGTCGTCTGGAAATATCTTACAATGTTGCGAATTCACGCGCGGGCGGTGTGGAACAAGTGTCTTACATCTAAGTTAACAAATTTCTGAACGAGCGACTCCCTTGTTAAGGCGCTGCCTGTTCTCGCGACGCCGCCAAATAAAATGTTTATATTCTTTTTTAAACTTTCGCGCTTTAAACACATAGTTATGTATATAAACGGGACTTAGCACGAACCTTTTTATTATTTGTTTCCGTTGACGTTTAATGGAGTTACATCCATCGTGGTCGCAACGAGAATAATAATAGAAATAATAAAAAGGTTCGTGCTAAGTCCCGTTTATATACATAATTAAAATATGTTTGATTAAAAACAACGGAAGGTGATTAGTAGTGGACAATGGTTTAAACCAGGTACTAAAGTTACTCCTAGTTTTATAATTCGTATTCGTATCTACAATGAGTTACCGAATGACATAAAGGATCTACCATTGCAGACATTTAAGATTAGACTACGAAATATACTGACTGAGAAATGTTACTACACAGTAGAAGAATACCTTACGGACAAATTGTAAAATTAATAATTTATAATTGGTTATTATTAATAATTATTTATAACTGTCTTTAATATTTGCATACCTAGATAGGTTAAAGGTGAGATACTTTGTATTTTGTTCTAACAGTTAATGTTTTTGTGCCATTTTTACTGCAAATAAATAAATTGAAATTGAAAATAAAAAGACTTGTATAGTTTACTAGTTTTCACCCACGGCTCCGCCCGCGTCAATCTCGATCCCTCAGGAATAGTACTTTTTTCCCGGGATAAAAGGTAGCCTATGTCTTTCTTCGTACTCCAGAGAACTTGTATGCTAAATCTCATGATGATCGGTTCAGTAGTTACGGCGTGAAAGCGTAACAAACAAACAAACTCACTTTCGCATTTATAATATTAGTAAGGATTCCATGGGCCACGAGAACTACAGGGCTTATATTTTTAAATCTTGGCTACAGGCAGTGCCTTAAGTGCTCGTACTAAGTACATATAGCAGTGGGTAGTATTTAAAAGTTCGCTGACGATTTGGTGATAAAGAAAAGCAGACGGGGGCGTTTACTGTCATGTTTCCATTTTCTCATTGTTTATTTCAACTTATTTATTTGTGGGGACGATTTCTCACGGTCTGATTCAGAATGTCTGTCAATTGTACTGCTAATTTTAGGGATTTTACTTGTTTATGTATGTTTGACGGCAAACAAGCAGACGACGAAAGTGGTCACCGTCGCCCATGAACATCTGCAACAGCTGAGGTGGTGGGTGCTGCGCTGCCGACTTAAAATTCCTGTAAACAGTCCTTTTGAAGGACTCCCAAGTCGTAGCTCGCAGGGAATACCTCGGAACTCGGAAGGGAGCCCATTCCATAACCTTGCTGTACGCGGGAAAATACCACGTGATGCTCATGAACGCCACCACGTTTGTTTCGTAAATGTGTTCTTTTAAAGATATATAGAGCGTGTATCCAAATAACCAGGTTTTAAAATCTTTATATTGTTAATGTCTTACACATATAGTAGTATTTTCTACCACAGTCCTTCATACCGCGATTTTAATCCTTCGCCGCAGAATTTATATGTAGATATACGCATAGATCGGTAGTGGTTCTCCCGATTCGGCGTCCCCTCACCCCAGCCCCGCTCATTAGGACATTGGTAGGCTATGGAATAGGGAAATCTGGGCTAAAGCAATACGCATCCCCTACTGCTTATGTAAATTAAAAATATAACCATCATTTTGTTCTGCTCAAGTGCTTTTGAATCGCATGGTTCTGATTTCGATTCCCGGTCAGGTCATGGGTCATGGAAAACGATTTTTTCAGATTGACTTGGGTCTTGGATGCTTTATAATAAAATGTATCTATTGCAAAATGTGTTGGTATCCTACGACACAAGTTCACAATTTAATGTGGGGCTATCTCAATCTGTGTTATTTATTTAATTTTATTTATGCATTCTTGCTTCAAAGTGTCTCTTCGAATCGGCTATTCTGTCGCTTCATCTTGTGTACGTGGCGCCATTGCCTACGTCGTAAAATTTACGGCCCTCGGTGTCAATTCGCCAAACGTCGACTAACACACATAAAATAAAGAAGGAAAGTGATTGTTTTTTGGGTAACAAAAATATAAGCTTTTACGAATAAAAATAAAAACACGCATACAAAATTTATGGCTTATGTCACTCGGTATAACAGGGATAACGCAGGGATTCATACATTACACGTCAAGTCTGTTGAGGCATTTAAACATAATGGTGGAATAAAAGAAAGCATTTTACGTTTCTGAGTTTCTGGATTGAGTTTCTTTCGGCGTATTCTTCTCACCAGTGGTCATTCCGAAACGCTAGTAGTATTTCGACTTTGCATATATTAAAAATAAAATATAATAAATAAAAATATGACGTTCAAAAAGAGATACATGTATCCAATTTTGAATAAAAATCTTTGGCTTTGACTTATACCTCCTCTCTTTTTGGACAACAGTGTAAAATCTAAAAGAATAAGTGTAAAATGCAAAATTTTTGAAATAGGAAACTATTCTAGAACTCTTCGCTTGTCAAAATGAATCGAACGATACTTTGATAACAGAAATGCATCCATTCGATACATACGTAGATTATATATAGATTACAAAACATTTTCTGTATACACTGTGATTAACCGCATTGACGACGTCGTTAAGTTTACGGTTCGGTGTCGATTCGTTAAGAGCGTACGAATTGTTGTGGCTATTAAGAAGCTTACACTACCCAACTAGGGTCACTCCTAGTCACTCACCATTTTATTTCGTTAATTCAAAATTAGATCAAATTAAAAAAAATATAAACCTAACTTCGCTAGTAATATTTTTGACGGGAGTTCTTGGCGGGAATTTCGGCGGACTGCACGGCTTGTGTTTTGGATTGTTTTGTAAATTATTTCTAGTGGACTTTATAATGTGAAATCGGTGGAATTTGATGTTATAAGCCCATGTTTATGAACAATGCGTGGAATAACTGAAATAAACTGTCACAGTGCGGATGTAGTGAGATTTACTTAGCGGACTGGTGGTTATCCGCCTCGCCTCGTTGCGTCGTCTTCGTCCGTGATCAAGCCAGTGGATTCGTCGGAATTGTCGCCAGTGGCTCCATAGAATCAACGAAATGAACTACACCATCGTTTCATTGATAACAAGACTTAGAAAAAGCGCGGGAAAACTCATTTATACTTGATACCGGCTAAATGCGTAACGCGTGAAAGCCATAAATAAAAGAAAAAATATTTTTGGCATAACTTTTGATTATTGCGCGAGAATAGCAAAATACTGAAAAGTATTACCCCAAAAGTGCTTAAAATAATTTCCTAACAAAGTTCTAGTTAATTTTAACGTAATCTGATTTAGGAGTCAAAGAAATAAACTAATAGATGGCACTAGTTGTCTAAAGTAAGCCTCTTAACAAGGAGTTTTATGTGGGACACTCGTTTGGGCTATATTGGGTCAAAAATAGAGTTTATTGATACTTCTACTACGTCTACTTTTCACTTTAGATCTTTCATGTTTACGTAGGAAAATGTGGTATATCAATATTGATCCGAGTACTGAGGAACGTCATGTTCTTTTAGAGTCGAAATGATTCCATTTGATTATATTCTTTTGACCAGTATTTAATAGATAAATATATAGAGACATACCACACAAATTGAGCTAGCCCCACAGTAAGTTGTGAACTTGTGTCGTAGGATACTCACTCAACGATACTATATTTTATAATAGATACTTATATTGATAAACATCCAAGACCTAGGTCAATCTGAATCGTTTTCCATTTTGACCTGGCCGGGGATCGAACCCGGGAACCCTCGTGTCACAGGCTGGCGTGATAACCATTGCGCCGCGGAGCTCGCCAATATTTTATTTAATTTGTTGTTACTAATTAATGAAGTAGGCATTTGTCTCCCATCTCACCTGATGGTAAGTGACGATGGAGACGAGGATGTTACATGCCTATTCAAGAGATACCCATTTATTCTACTTTTGAATCTCCTGGGATAATAAATATAAATAATATAAATATTTGGCCACGCTGATCGCCTCATTGATGTCCTGTACCGTGCAAGTAGTGGGGCAGTTAGGACACGACAGAAGGTGACATAAAGACTGACTGACGACTGTGAAGTACGCAAACTTGACTAAAACTTGCCAAAACATTCGACGCACCTGCCTATCTCCAAATAAATATAGCTCGGTATGTCGATATAGGTATGAAAATGGGGAAGCCTTCAACACGCGTGATGGATTGTCGCGACGCGCCCCTGCATTTTAATTTTGTATAGATATGCCGATTGTTTAATTTATACTTCAGTTAGATCTATACTATGGGGAGTGTTCTGAAGAACTTTTTGAATTGATACCACCGTCACCTTTCTACCACCGCACCGCTCGCGACAGGAGTAAAGTCTATCCCCACATCCTTTACACTTGGGTCTCCAAAAATGTCGTGGCTTTTTCCTTATCAGCAAGATTGTGGAATGGACTCGCTCCTGAGGTTTTCCCTGTATGCTATGACTTGGGGTCCTTCAAAAGGCGTGTTTACAGGTATCTTAAGAGTCGGCAACGCATCAGCACCTCAGTAAAAAGCCATTGATGGCTTGGCACATGTTTAATCGTTCCGAAGTAAGCATTGCAATGTTAAATAGCAATATAGCATAATAGTAAAATAAAATAAGTTTTTTTTTAATACAAGCTATTGAAATGATGTATATATACGGGACATAGCACGAACCTTGTTATTATCTGTTTCCGTTGATGTTTCAAAGGAGTTACATCCATCGTGGTCGCAATGAGACTGAAACGTTAACGGAAACAAATAAAAAAAGGCTCGTGCTAAGTCCCGTTTATATACATAATTATATATGAGGAGCCCGATGGCCCAGTGGTCGTGAGCATTGAAATCGCTTACGCATGTTAAGCAACCGTGGCCGCAGTCCCTATTGTGATGGGTGACCGCAAATGGCATAAAATATCTCGAGCTCCTCCGTGCTTCGGAAGGCACGTTAAGACGTTGGTCCCGGCTGTTGTCATCTTTGATAGCAGTCGTTAATTCAAAAATTTTCAAAAATTCAAAATAATTTATTTGCACAAAACAGGGTATATGTTAAGCTATATCAGATGCCTTTAGGCAGCTTGGTCACTTACACACACGAAAAACAAACAAAACAAAACAAAACAAACAATACATAAATAAGTGTTCAAATCACGAAAGTTTAAAAGAGAGTATATTGAATTTTTCACATTATGTTCAGCTTGGTAGAGAGTGTACTTCTGTGTACAGAACACTTTATGTACGACTCACTCGTTTTACAACAACATCTTTACAACACGACACAATACACTTCAGAGCGTATGTTTGCGGACCGGGATATAAGGTAAACATGTGTTTACCTGTAAAGAATTTCAAAGTGGCGGGGAACTTTGCACAATGTATTTGTCCCGGGCTAATCTGGGAATTGCCCAGAGCTAGGTGATTGTGCGACGGAATTATTACCACTGGAACACCTATCATCATCAGATCCTTTTTAGTCTCCACTACAGGAGCACGACCCTCTCTGTACTACTAGGGCCATACTTGGCCATAGCAGCCAGAGGACTTGGCCTACTCTCTTCACGCTGGCCAGACGGGTTGGAGAGGTCTCTTAGATGTTTATAAGCGAGGAGAGTGTAGGACAAATCCTTTGTCTGCTCTGGCCAAGTATGGCTCCGGTAGTACAGAGAGGGTCATGCTTCTGCAGTGGAGACTAAAAAGACCTGATGATGATATTAATTATTGTTCAAAAGCTACAAACTACTAGCGTTTCGGAACCGACCACTGCAGAGAAGAAGACGCCGAAAGAAACTCTTTTCAACAGTATTATTATTAGCTAGTTCGTTTATCTATATAAATTACTCAATGTCGTAAGTACTACGGTGGGTAGACTAGATATACCCTATATAGGAAGACCGAATGAATATCCAACCATATAACTCCCAGAACTGCTTTAATGGGGTTAACTAATTCGAATTCCTGATCCTCACATGAGCGTACCGTGTTGAACAAATTCTCATACAACTCGCGGTCACTGGACTGGACAGGAGGGTCCTTCTGCAAAGCAAATTCACTACGCTGACTTTTCCTTTGACTGGCTGAATCCAGAACCATTTCAACGTTCATGTTCAAGTTAAAATTTTTTCGATATTACAGATTAAATAAAAACCGGCCGAGTGCGAGTCGGACTCGCGCATGAAAGGTTTTGTACCATTATCTATAAAAACGGCAAAGAAATCATGTATGTTGTATAGGAGCCGCCCTCAAATTTTAATTTAACTATTTTTTTAGCTAGCGACCCGGAGCCCGGCTTCGCACGGGTCATCATCATTTTGAGTAGGTCTCACGGTCAATCGACCATGCACACCCTGGTGTCAGAGTTCTTCAGAACCGCCTCTCGGCCTCTGACGTGGTTCCTTTAAGGACTACCAGATGGCAGCCGGGACCACCGGCTTAACGTGCCTTCCGAAGCACGGCATCATCTTTATTATCAGACAATCAGGTGATTCAAGCCTGCAATGTCCTAACCAAACTGGAAACAACTAAACAAAGTATGCTTCCGGTGGGAATCGAACCCACGACGTCAACAGGCAAACGCCTTAACCACTGTACCACGCGGGCTGTTACCGCAGGGGTGCAATGTACATATAAACCATCCTCTTGAACCACTCTATGTATTAAAAAAACCGCATTAATATCCGTTGTGTAGTTTTAAAGATCTAAGCATACATAGAGGAAAGCGACTTTGTTTTATACTATGTAATGAGAATGATGATGTCAGAGGATGGAAAGAAAAAGCCAGAAACAGAAACGGCTGGAGAGATTTACTTGACCAGGCCAAGGCCCACATGCGGCTGTAGTGCCTTAGATGATGATGAATGATAATGAAGTGAATAACATAATATAATGTGAACATTTCAAGGGTCAACCTATTATATGATTACGGCAATAGCCGTAATCAATATCAAGCAAAAACGAGCGAATAAAATCACGTTGGTTCGTCAAACGTGATTTTTGGGAGCCCCCTTAAATATTTATTTTATTCTGTTTTTTAGTATTTGTTGTTACCGACGCATACCGATGTCTTACAATAGTAACGAGGGCGTAGCCACAATTCTGTTAATAGCGGCAATATTGCGGCGAAGAAAAAATGCTGCACTAGCTAAATGCTGCGCGACAGCAAATATGCATGAATAACCAGCTTTATTTATTGAGTAGCTGTTGCCCGCGACCTCGTCCGCGGCAATTTCAGTTATTATTATGATTAATTTGTTTTTTATTAGTATAGATGAATAATTTTCCCCCGTTTTCAAAACATTTTTTATTGATGCTTCGCTCCTATTGGTCGCAGCGTGATGTTTTATAGCCTAGCCTTCCTCAATAAATGGACTATCCAACACAAAAAGAATTTACCAATTTGAATCAGCAGTTCCTGAGATTAGCGCGTTCAAACAAACAAACTCTTCAGCTTTATAATATTACTAGCTGTTGCCCGCGACTTCGTCCGGGGCAATTTCTGTTATAATGATTAATTAGGTTTTTTCTTAGTATAGAGGAATAATTTTCCCCCGTTTTCAGCACATTTTTATTGATGCTTCGCTCCTATTTGTCGCAGCGTGATTTTTATAGCCCAAAGCCTTCCTCAATAAATGGACTATCCAACACAAAAAGAATTTTCCAATTTGAACCAGTAGTTCCTGAGATAAGTGCGTTCAAACAAACAAACAATCTCTTCAGATTTATATTATTATATTATTTTAAATTATATTAGTATAGATATGATATCGATCTACCTAAATATTTTACTTGTCAATTCCATCCCCTAGGGGGTCAGCGTACCCCCTCCCCCCTCTCACATCGTTGAATACTAATAAAATTCCTGATTTGGCAGTCTCGTTGCAACGCGTGGCGCGTAATCAGCTATGTTGCCGATATCGGATGTAACAAAGAGTCGCATCGCATAGTTTACCCTACAACAACCCGCGGTTGGCACTGAACATTAAGGTCCATTCACACAAACTGCGGATACAGTTTTGGAACCTCATCATTATCAGCAGGTCTTTTTAGTCTCCACTAAGGGAGCACGACCCTCTCTGTACTACTAGAGCCATACTTGGCCAGAGCAGCCAGAGGACTTGGCCTACACTCTCCTCCTCCTCCACATGTTGGTAGGCATTAGGTGAAAACGGAATCAAAATAGTGATGGGTTGGTAGCAGCATCGCCTATTAACCATTTTCCTTGATCTGCGCGGGAAGAGCAGCAGCTGGTACATTATACCTTTTTCTTTTCTCCCAGACCAGCATGGAAGAAACCTTCATTAGTGAACATAAATATGCAAATAACAAAGCAAGATATTATAACTTTTAGTTCAGTAATTAAGGCGTGAAAGCGTACCAAACAAACTCAACATCGCAATCATAATATTGTTTATCCAGCCGGACTGTGAGCGGCACTCACCGGCAAGCGTTTTGTAGCGATGTGCCGGAGAGAAATTCTCTGTTCTCATAAATTCCTTCTCATGGAAATTTGCGGGAAATTTCCAATAATTCTCGAGAATTTCTCAATAATTCCCGCAATTGAGAGAAAGAAGAAATTCTCGGGAATAATTTCCGAACCGTGCTCACCGTTCTTGGAATTTCGATCACGGCACAACACTAGTTTTGTTTAGTCCCGCTCTGTTTGCCACCGTTTGCTGAACAAGCATTATTGGCATGATCAACCATTGCGTTTACGCGTCTATAGACAGAATGGGCGGGAATTATTGTTTGTAAATGAGCCGATGCAATGTTACGAGTTAATTTTGCCATTGGACGCGCGGTTTGACGAACAAACATTATTGTCACGAGTTCACGACCGGCCTTTGAGTTTACGCGTTTATTAACGAATTATAAATACTGGTAAACCAGAATTGGCTGAAAATGCAATGCAATGTTACATTACGACACAATTACGATGTAATCGTGAATTCTATGATTCTTATACAGCGTGATCTTTAACCTCTCGAGCTATATTAAAATCTTTGAATCAGAATGCTTAGAATATAGAATTGTAAGAAAAAAGTACAATACTAAAAAAAAACACTTCTTTTAGAAATTAGCTCATATTTGTTTCTATCTTTTAAATAAAAAAACAAACTGCGCTACAATTTATATTTCGTGTAGGTGTCACGGTCAATCGACCGAGTACACCCTGGTGTCAGAGCGAATTAAATAATGGTGAATTTTTAACTACAGTCTCCTCGCTGGACGAGTATTACGAATATTATGACATTCTAAATAAATAAATATTTAGAAACATATCACACGAATCAAGCTAGCCCCACAGTAAGTTGTGAACTTGTGTCGTAGGATACTAACGCAACGATATATATTTTAAAATAGATACTTATATAGATAAACATCCAAGACCCAGGTCAATCTAAAAAAAATCGTTTTCCATCATGACCTGACCGGGGATCGAACCCGGTACTCTCGGGTCGCAGGCTACGGAGCTCGCCAAAGATAATCTTACGATGCCCATACGTCCAAATTCATTGATGCATATAAAGTTATAGTAGAATAACGAAAACACACACACGTACATAAGAGTACATGTACTCGAAAAACAATATACTTCTTTCTTGGCAGTCGTTTAAAAAGGGGATAAGTGTACGACTGGCAAATGAGAGGCCCACACTTAATCGCGGAGCGTGCATAAATCGGAGCGTGAGATTATAATGAGGAAACGGAAACCAAGCACATGATCAATTTCACGTTATGGAAAAAAACTAAAGAGTGAAGTGAAGGAGTATCATGCGTGAACAGTGCAGATGAAACTATTAGATCCAGTTGGAGATCAAAACTTTTCTATCTTTCTCATAGTAGAGAAAGATTTTGGACAAAACTAACTGAAGCAACCGACAAAAGCCACAGGAGAGATATTGGGAACATTGTCTTTTTGTGTTGTGGTCGTAAACCACCTGACAGAAAAAGTAGCATAGGAGTCAGCGTACTAAATAGCAGATATTTTGATCAGAGCAAGTTACAAGGTGAAGATCGAACTACAAAGGTTCACAAGGATTTAGTAAGAAATCTAACATTTCTATCACCCTCACATAAGAAAAAAATATGGTACAAAACCAACTGGACCAACCGACAAGTGCGACAGGAGTAAAATATATTAGGAACTTCGTATTTTGGTGTGGTCGTTAACCGACACACACAGCATTTGTTGCCGCTTCTGCACTCCGCCTTGGAAGCGGTGTAAACTTAGCTCTAAGTAGGTTATTGACGTCAACAATAATAATGTTGTAAATAATAATGTGTAATTTAAGTTAACGTTCACCAAATGGTATTTAAAATATCTTACGATGAAGAAGATGAACTACTGAAGACAGTGAAGTTGAAACTACTAGGTCCAGTTGAAAATCAAAACATTTCTATCTTTGTCATAGTAGAGAAAGATACAAAACTAACTGAAGCAACCGACAAATGCCACTGGAGAGATATTGGGAACTTCTTTATTGGGTCTTTTCGTGTGGTCGTAAACCACCTGACAGAAAGAGTAGCGTAGTAGTCAGCGGACTAAATAGCAGATATTTTGATCAGAGCAAATTACAAGGTGAAGATCGAACTAAAAAGGTTTATAAGGATCCATTAGGAAATCTGAACGTTTCTATCACCCTCACGTTAGAAAAAATATGTTACAAAACTAATTGGAGCAATCATAAAAGATATTGAGAACTTCGTCTTTTCGAGTGGCCCTTCAGACCACTCGAAAAGACAAAGTTCTCAATATCTTTCATTATATACCTCTGATCACTTGACGGACACTTGATGACAGCCTCCGTGGTTAAGGCGTTTGCCTGTTGACCCGGGGGTCGTGGGTTCAATTCCCACCGGAAGCATACTTTGTTTAGTTGTTTCCAGTCTGGTTAGGACATTGCAGGCTTGAATCACCTGATTGTCTGATAATAAAGATGAATCCGTGCTTCGGAAGGTACGTTAAGCCGGTGGTCCCGGCTGCCATCTGGTAGTCGTTAAAGGAACCACGTCAGAGGCCGAGAGGCGGTTCCGAAGAACTCTGACACCAGGGTGTGCATGGTCGATTGACCGTGACACCTACTCGAAATGATGATGACTTGACGGAAAGAATAGCCGATGAGCGTACTAAATAATAGATATTATGAGTTGACATCAGTTTTGTATATACATGTGAATGAGCACCCTCACAGGTTTGCGGCAGGTTCAGTACACGCTCTAGTAAGTCTGCAAAGATTCACGCCGTGAGAAAAACCCAGTGCGTTTATAAAGGCTACAGGAGGTTTTGAAGCTGCTCTAGTTACTTTTTGGGTTCCGTACCTAAAGACCCTATAATATCGCTCCGCTGTCCGTCTGTCACCAGGTTCTGTCACCGTGATAGTTAGACAATTGAAATTTTCACAGATAATGTATTTCTATTGCCGCTATAACAACAAAGACTAAAAAATAAAATAAATATTGAAGGGGTCTCCTGCAAACACCTGATTTTTTGTTTGTTTTCGCTCGTTATTGATAACGGCAACAGGTAGACGCTTGATATATTCACAGTTATAAATAAATAATGAAATAAAAATAAAATTATTATTAAAGAAGGGAGGAGGCCCATACAACAGACATTTGAGTTAGTTGAACCCTCACCATTCCTCCATCGGACTACGAGGCGCAGACAGAAATTTCACCCTTTTATCGTTGAAATACCAAAGAGTCGAACTAAACGCTTTGACAGTTCCTTTTTGGTTCGAGTAGCTAAGGTGTGGAATGAACTGCCTGCGTCTATATTCCCAAACAAGTACAGCCCGGGACATTAAAAAGTAGAATAAATGGGTATCTCTTGGATAGGCATGTAACATCCTCGTCTTCATCGTCACTTACCATCAGGTGAGATGGGAGGCAAATGCCTAATTCAATATTTAGTAAAAAAAAAAGACATGATTTTTGTGCCGTTTTCAGAGATAACAGTACGGAACACTTCGTGCGCGAGGCCGACTCGCACTTGGCCGGTTTTTTATACTTCCTCGCCTTTTCCCTATTTGGGGCGGCTTTGTATGTCAACTTTCTCCAAATTTAAACATCTAATTTAATTTAATATTTAGTATTCTGAAAGCCCTTCAGGCAATTAGGCGACCAATACTGATGAAAAGAGTTTCTTTTGGCATCTTCTTCTCTGCAGTGTTCGGTTCCGAGCCGCCGAGTTATTAGCTTTTAAACTAAAATTAATAATTTGAATATAATTCAATAAGTATTATTTTAAATCTGAATTGACGCCTAAAAGGCCTATTTTCTGGATAAATCTTGGAATCTTTGATTTGATCGAAGGCTCTAGTTATGAACTGCAAAGTATGATTATTTAAAATCCAATTAAATAAAGCGCAAATATTTGAACGCCTTAAACCCATACCTAGAAAAATGCTTTAGAACCAAATTTAAACAAACCGACATGCTAGTTTTGAAGATATCTTGACTTCGACATTTTGAAAACAGACGCTTAGAACACCCTGTGCACGAAAATAAAAACACTTATTGTTGTAGGTTAATTCCACTATTACTTTCTATGGATACTAATTCCACAGAATTAATATAAGTACTAATACTAATTCACTGACGTCGAGAATCAAAACAGCTGATTTATCGGTAATCATAAAAAATTTTTTGAAACAGCTAAAACAAAAACTAGCTTTATTAACTTCTCAAAAACTACATCTTTACTTAATATTATAAAGCTGAAGAGTTTGTTTGTTTGAAAGCACTAATCACAGAAACTACTAGTTCACCTTGGAAAATTCATTTTGTGTTGGATAGTCCATTTATTGAAGCTATAGGCTATAAAACATCACGGTACAACCAATAGGGGCGAAGCATCAATAAAAAATGTTTTCAAAACGGGGGAAAATTATTCATCTATACTAAGAAAAAACTACCGAACGCCCCAATCGGGAAACAACAATAGATATCAATTGTGTCTGCGTTTCTCGCGATTGATGAGTTAATCATAATATCAGAAATTGCCGCGGACGAAGTCGCGGGCAACACCTAGTGACATTATAAAATGTCCTCCGGGTCTCAAAGAAACTATACTAAACAGGGTCTTGACGGGGTAATATGCGAATTATGGGTTACTTGCGTACGAAGTCAGCTATAGGCAGCGATATGTTTGACGAAATACGAAAAAAAATGTCGATAAAACTGGCTACAAAAGCATTTTTTTTTATTTTATTTATTTCTACGACCTATGGCAGCCAGCTCATAAATTATTTGCACTTGGTTTGTTTGAATGGACCTTTAAAATCCTCCTCTTTGTCTGAGCGATTTCCCGGTAACATTCTCAGCTGAGCTATGTCGGAGTCCGGGTCCACTATAACGACAACATACATTGGCAGTGTACTCTTTTTAGGGTTCCGTAGTAAACAAGGAACCCTTAAGTTTCGCCATGTCTGTCCGTCTGCCGTTTTACTCAGATACTATAAGTACTAGAGAGCTGTCATAAAATCTTGAAAATTATAATTTTTTGCGCGACTAACCCATATTGTGGGTGTTGTTATATAGTTGCCTATATAACAACACCCCACAATATGAGTTTTTTTTAATGATTTTTATAATATTTATAGATATAGTTTTAGATATTATATAGTATTTATTATACAAGGATATATTTATAGATATTTTTTTAATGGAGGTGGAATCATGTGTCCCTCTGCTGGGCAAAGACCTCTTTGCCCAGCAGAGGGACACATGATGGCTCGAAATAAATAATAATAAATAAAATAAGACGGCATACGAATTAGGACAACTGCAACTGGCAACACCAGGTTGTAACAGGAGCATTTCCGGCCTCTCAAGGAGTTGAGGGGAGGATATGGTAGGATGGTCCTCCGGCTCTCTCACTCATCGAACGAAGCATAGAAGCGGTAATTAAGGGTCCGTACTACCTCACACTGCTTTGCATGATTGACTGTTATATCAATTATAATTAAATACTCAAGTTGAAATAAAAATGCAGGAAAGTTCAGGACTAACTCTAGTAACTATATGACTCAAAAACACGATTGCTTTAAATTTTCTCGATAGAAAAAAATTGCAAAGTTGCCTCCAAATCACGTCTAATTTACTCGGTATATAGCATTATTCACCAAATACATTCAAATTAACCTTGAAACTTTTGATTATTATTGCATTACAGATAAGGCAGCCATCATATGTTTTTCTTTTTCGAATAACCCTTGAATATTCCTAAAAAACGTAAATATCCAAAGTAGCCAACGCGTTTAGACCATCCGCGTTTGTATGGCCACGCCGCCTGGCATATGTCGGGCTCTTAATAAGCGGAAGTAAGTAATAAGGCTTCGGGTCTGGTTGATTGATGATTTGGCCAAAATTTTCTGTTAAAATCGAAAATATGTGATGAAAAATTTCACCGCGGTGATTTGAAGCTACGGCAGCTCAGTGGTTGAGAGCATCGACGGGCTAGATGTCGAAGGTTTGTGGATTCAAATCCTACCTGTGGCGAAATTTTTTCATCACATATTTTCGATTTTAATATTAAACCGAGCATTGTAATGCTATTAATATAATGAATGTACCTGTTGTTGCTGCTTGCTTATCAAATATTAGACAAAGAAAGCCCCGCATGACACGCTACGACCCAGTGCAGCCATCTGGTGGGAACCATTTCAGAAAAACTTCACTTTTTATATACGAGTACTTCCAGAATAATTCCATAGATTTCGTCGCCGAAAGTCGGTGATATGATGATAATTAATAGCGCTTTATAAATAGACGCCGACTGCACGCACGATGAAGTGTCACGATTCGCGTGTGACGCATCTATCTCTCTTCCACCGCTATCACAAAATTATCGTCCGTAAACCAACTTACAGACAACTAATCTCTTTTTATTATAAAACTAGTTTTCGCCCGCGGCTCCGCCCGCGTCAATGTCGATCCCTCGGGAATAGTACTTTTTCCCGGGATAAAAGTAGCCTATGTCCTTCTCCGTACTCCAGAGAACTTGTATGCAATATCATGATGATCGGTTCAGTAGTTACGGCGTGAAAGCGTAACAAACAAACAAACTCACTTTCGCATTTATAATATTAGTAAGGAAGTATATATAGTAAGGATAAGGATTATAGTTAATGGAATATGTTTGACCCAGTACATGCGCTGGTTATACGCAAGGTCAGTGACCCCGGGAAAACTAGGGGACGTTGCATCTAGCCCGAGCTGCAGAGGTGTAGTGTGTCGGCAGCCAATTACGGCAACTTATGGTTAGCTGGTCATTGTCACAACGTTGGCGTCCCGACGCCCGACCGCTGTCGCTAACAAGATCGCCCTATTCGGATCAGTTATGATTCGCCACGTTTATTCTTGATTGATTGATTAATAAATAAATAAATATATACGGACAAATCACACAGATTGAGCTAGCCCCAAAGTAAGTTCGAGACATGTGTTATGGGATACTAACTTAACGATACTATATTTTATAACAAATACATATATAGATACACATCGAAGACCCAGGCCAGTCTGAACAAGATCATTTTCCATCTTGACCTGGCCGGGGATCGAACCAGGGCACTCTGGTGTCGCAGGCTGGCGTGTTGACCACTGCGCCACGGAGCTAGCCAGGTTGGTAGCTAGATTGTTGGTAGTAAGTAATTTCACAAACTTCTATGTTAGGCCTATGCATTCAGATGTGAGAGCACTGGATCACTGTGATACAGGGTCGCAGCGTGATGTTTTATAGCCTAAAGCCTTCCTTAATAAATGGACTATTCAACACAATAAGTATTTTCCAATTTGAACCAGTAGTTTCTGAGATTAGCGCTTTTGAACAAACAAACTATCTATACTAATATTATAAAACTCTTCAGCTTTATAATATAAGTATAGATATTTCAGCTTCATCGCGAAACAAAATTGTTACTAACTGGTAACAGGACCTGAAGTTGTTGCGTTGTCCTCTTTGATTTGCCAGCGCTGCTAACAACATTCTGCCTGGAAGAGCTTTGAGAGCTTTTTGTAAAAAGCCTGCACTGCTACAGGTCTTAGAGTCAAGCTATGCAATTAGTCCAATTAGAATAATCTCGGAAGCTATGTAAATTGAAATGAGTACTCGTATATTGTTCTTTCCTGCTCTTTTTTATCGCGTCTCGTTACTGACGGTCCTCAGTAACGAGGATTTCTCATTGGATCTGCTGTTTCCTTCGTTACATTTTTTTATTTATATAAAAAGTAGGTCGATGGTAACGACTGTTTTAAGTGGAATACTAGAATAATGAGGGCCTCCGCGGCGCAGTCTTTACCACAGCAGTTTGTTACACGAAGAGCTACGGGTTGGATTCCTAGGGATTAATTAAGGCTTTGATTATACTGGAACAGATAACGAGCTAAAGCTTCAAAGAAAACACTTTACACTAAGTAACGTGCCATATGAGCCAACATCTTTCATAGAGAAATCATTGTCTTTTAAAAAGGTTTATTTTTAAAAACAATATTTTATACGAGTTTAGGGGAGATAGGACTGGCCTAAAAGAGGCACTTCGATTTAGTTAAGGCGCTGTGCATCAGAAGAATAACGTAAAACGTCAATTTTTTTCGTCGCTTAGTTAGCCTTATTATTCATGGAATACTAGAATGAAAAAAATATGAAGTACAGTTCAAAGATCAAAATAAACGGTTACATCAAAATTATTTAATACCTAACAAAATAAAATAGTAAAAAAGTTATATTCAGAAAAATTTTCGTCGCGTATTAAGTACTTGATATTTTCAGCGACAACTACCAACTTTTTTACATCTATAAAAAGTATAATTAAATGAGCCAGATGTCTACCTAAAAAAATACAATATTATTGAATTATTAAATTAAAAGTGAAAATTAACACGGGAATGGCAGACACGGGTTTGAAATGAGACTAGTGACAGGCCAACCGGAATCGCCACTTTCAACCGCTACAAATGGTTAATGGATACAGCGCCTTAATACCTACGTGAACTAAACTATTGAAATATGTCGATTAATTTGAGAGCAAATTGTAAAATAGAAGAATATTTTGTACTTGTTTTTTTCCTGGACCTCAATAAATTTTTCAACAATATCGGGACCCAACAAGCAGACCTCTCGGTAGATAAAAAGAATTGAATTACCTGCCCATTTCTGGTGGACTGCGGTAGAATATTGTACACAGTACTAGTAAAATATTGGTATATTTTACCAGTACTCAGTAAAAGAAAATATTTTCCTCGAAGGACGAGTTTAAAGCGTGTATGTATCACTTGGAAGAAAGTTCGATTCCCAACTCGAGTAGTTAGTGCACACACAATTCAAAAGCACCCTTGGATATTTCCCACTTTCTCCCCTTGATGAACCATGTTCTATGAATTCAAATACATTCATAAAACGTAAAAACCAACGTGCCTTTTTAAAACCTCCCCTGCCAAAAGATAAGATCTCTAGATCTCGTAGAAACTCTACAAGGAGCTGGTAAGTGTGCGGTGACGTATATTCCCCTAGAAATCGCACGCGGCGTCCGGCAGCCTATGGCCGATATCCTTCGAGTCCCCCGGGCCGGCCGCCGGAAGGAGGACAATCATTCAATTTGAGAGCAGCTCTCTAAGCCGTGGAAATCTGTGCCAGGCCGTTCGCTCTGTGCGGCCTCTTTGATGCTAGTCATTTCGCTTTTATAGTCTCAAGGGGTTCTCTGTAAGTCTAGATAGATCTACGGTTACAAAAAGACCGACACAGATAGTTTTTGAAGTGAATATACTTTAGCGGCATTGTGCACTTTTTGGGATGGGAAGAAAATTTATTTATTATTTATTTATTTTCATATCATCATGTCACCTTACAGACTAGCCAATACATAACATGAGACATCTAAGACTAATTACCTTCGCTATTGTTACACTGATATGCCAATACTGTTCTATCAAATTCCGCCAGTGTACACTGAAATAGATCAATATCTCGGGACAATTTAAACGAAAATGATTCAACTCGCGTCAGGACAGGTGACCTGATTGAAAATTAGTAAGACAGACAGGTGTTCTGAGACCGGCGCAGCGAAGAGGAAGTAATATCCCCTTTTCTTTCTACCAAGTGAAGTTTTCACTTCTGCCGGCCTTTTTTGTTAGGAAAGACACTGTAGGACTAAAAGTAGATGCTGTAAAGAAGGCGGCTGCCCTACGCAGACGTCAAGTATCTCAGTTTGTTGTCAAAAATATTTCATTTTAAGTATAAGCAAATTAACACACACCTCACACTACTTTGCGTGATTGTCTGTAATATCAATAATAATGAAATACTCAAGTTGAACTAAAAATGCAGCAAAGTTCAGGACTAACTCTGGTAACTATCTGACTCAAAAACACGATTGCGTTAAATTTTCTCGATAGAAAAAAATGGCAAAGTTGCCTCCAAATCACGACTAATTTACTCGGTATACAGCATTATTCACCAAATACATTAAAATTAAAATTGAAACGTTTGATTATAATTGCATTACAGATAAGGCAGCGTTTTTTCAGTTTTTTTTTTCGAATAACCCTTGAATATTCTTTAAAAAAAGAAAATATCAAAGCAGCCAACGCGCTTAGACCATCCGCGTTTGTACCGCCACGCCGCCTAGCCTATGGCGGGACCTTAATACGCATCCGCCGATATTTTTATTTAGTTTATTTTGGAAATAAAAGCACATTATTACAAGTATCTTTTTGTTTGCATAATCTACGCTATAACAAAGTATGTTTACAGTTTCTGCGTATTTTTTTATGTAATTCATATAGACTACCATGTGCTTGACATTGAGGACGGAAAGCTAAAAATATATATTCTTTTGAGATACTTGCTTTCCACGTAGAAATAATGGTCTTATTAACTCTGATGACGTCGACCACGGTTTAAATTAAAGATATGGTTTAATTTTAAGGGTAAATTATAAGAAATTATATTAGGAAGATTCGTTCTTGATATAATTATAGATTTAGTTGGATATATAAAATGTAAGGATTATATGCAAGATATACATATAAAAATATAATAAAAGAATGTCTTACGTGTACCTGTACCTGTGTTATAAACACAGGTTTTAGTCAATTGAAAGCAATATTACGATGAATACAGTTTTTGCTTGTTAAGATGTAAGTAGCGAATAAGAATATATATATTTTTACCTACATATATTTATAACATTTATATGAATGAACAACTGCGTGGTTTTTGGTTGCATTATATTTTGGAAATAAATGAAAAAAAGCTTTAACCATTTAAAATTTAAGTTTATCTATATCGCTGTTGCGTCGCGATCTATGCCTCTGTCTACACCGTACACGATAAATACTTAACGCTGTATCCAATGGCGAGTTTGCGAGTGTGACAGGCTTATTTTTGCACCAAACCCTAATTAATTGAGCCACTCGGCCGTTATCGCTGAGTGACAGATAGCCGCGGGCCTCGCTTCCAATCTCGTTGCTTATCCGGATCGATCTCATTGCCATTTATCGCAAATCTTCACACCATTTCGAGCACCTCTCTTTGTTTATCCACTCATTCTTCTACATCCTATTTCCATCAACAATTATGAAATTTTGAAAAGAGTTAAAAAACATTTACAGTTTTGAAAATAATTGAGAATAGAACAGGGAAGATGTTGTCAATTTGATAAACATCATTGAAGTA
Organism: Elegia similella; assembly: GCA_947532085.1. NCBI lineage: Eukaryota > Metazoa > Arthropoda > Insecta > Lepidoptera > Pyralidae > Elegia > Elegia similella. The sequence goes on along the minus strand of OX383925.1, from coordinate 54,417,487 downwards.
AAGATAGAAAGGAACATGGGACCAGACAGGTCAAGAGATACGTCTTAAAATCTAAATCAGACTAAACTCAAGGTTGCTACTTATAAACAGATGAAACAACTGGCAGAGGAGAGAGGGGGATGGAGAAAACTCATACGACAAGAGCGCGGCTATTAAATTTTATGACGTGACAATAAACTTTTTATCTGTAAGGGATCCGGTTGTTCGGTTAATATAAATCACGATCGTGCTTAAGTTTTCTTACGGCCAACACATTCCGCTTCGAAGGATAATTCGGGCCATCAATAACAACAACACTTTCTATGTGACTAACGCTGGATTTTCGAAGGATTTTTCGACATTACCATACATGTTGTTACAAAGATTATAAGTGGATTATACTGACGGGTATTCCTTGAAGTATTTGTCGATATAAATTTACTCACTGTATATGTCTCACACTATTGTATTCTGTTCAATAGTACGTGTAAAGGGAAATGAAATGACAAACTATCTACTGCGGTAGTCTTTATGTACATACGTTTATTTTCACACAATGAAGTGACTTGCACGTGATTGCAGTAACGAATCCCATTTAATCGGAATGATCTTTTTAGCTAAAAAAAAGTAACTTCGTAAAAAATCCTTGTAGTTCTTTTTTTTATAATTTTTTAAGAAAACTCATTTGTACGGCCTGCTTAACTTTTTAAAATGGCAATTTCGTTTATATCCTAATTATCTGATGGTCTCGTAAGAAATGTTGTTCGTATTGATGGACCGAGTCCCCTTCGAGGATCGGTCAGGGTATTTAAAAACATATTTTATAGAGGACATAGTTATGTTTGATCGTTAGTTTTACAAGAATAGTCAGCATACAGGTCATGAGCCATGAACATTAAAACGGGCCAACGAGTGTCGAAATCTTTTCGAGGCATTTCTTTAAGTGAAATATACCTGTAAGTAGATATTATTGTTGTTTTAGTAAAGTTAACATTTATTTAAAATTTTGTGAATATGTTAAGTTAAAAACCAACATTTGAAATTGCTTGAATTTTGACCTTTTGAACTATATTTGATGTATTTATACTTTTTGGTTGCGGTCATGATTTATATTTATTAATAATAATGAATTACATAATACACGCTGGCCTTTCAATGTTACATTATGAAAAAGCATCCCTTCATTTGTATTCAGTGAAAATTTTGTATCATTCTTCTGCTCGTCAAGGACATGGTAGTACTTGCTGATCAGCCCGCATCGTATGTCGTTCTTTAGAGTAACAAAAATGAATTGGAGTCCCTAAGCTACTCGACTACGGGTTTGCTGTGTATTTTGTGGTATGAGTGTGTCCCTAATTGTATATCGGTCCACAGAACCGGCTCTGTGGACCGTTGAGTGGCGTCTACAATGAAAATAACGAGCAATTGAAATGGGGTGCAGGGACTGGCACGGTGCGCGGAGCATGCAGGAGGGGTCGCAATACGAATAATTGTGCCGATCAAAGGACTCAATGTCGCTCCGAAGAATCAGAGGGATCACTCCAGACCGGCTCAAATATACCAAAAACATCAATGTTTACATTTATTTCGCCAAAGCTCATGGTTACGAAATAATAGACACAATTTTTCGTACATAATTTTATTGATATTCAACAAAACAGTGCAACAATGAATGTGAAGTGAACCGAACACAGTACAACACCAATATTACTGTAAAAAGTGGCGAAGCGTATCACAGATTGCTCGGTTGACCTTTACAATGTGAATGTTTACATCGACACCGGCACGTTACATCATAACAGACTCTGTTTTATCCGACCGCGTGTACTGAAATGCAGCCGCATAGCGCAGGTCGGCGAGCGAGAGAGAAGGGTGCACCGGGGGAAGGGGTGCAGGATGCAGTTGCAAGCGCGGGAGTGTGCGGCCGGCTGCAGCGGCGCGTGCATCGGCATCGGGCATCACCTGTCGTTGCTTGCCCTTGAGCAGGCGCGCGTGGAACGAGCCTGGCGTGTCGATGGTGTGCTGGCGGGACAGAGCGGCGTGCGGCGCCGACACTGAGCTCTGGCGGAACCATGGCAGCGAGATCTTGCGCCGGCTCTTGTGTTGTTTCTGCGACGGCGGCGGGGTGGTGCCCATGGCCCGCGCTCACCGCTCGACCGACGCGGAGCGCGGCGGGTTCGCCACTGCCGCGGCCCGCCCGCTCTCGCCGGCAATACGCAGCCTCCGTATCGAGCTACTTCCGAATTCGTTCGCTGAGCCGCAGCGCCTAGCAAGGACGCGCCTAATCCGCCGTGCCGTAGGGCGGTCGCAGGACTCTCAAGGGCATGCGAGCTTGTCTGCCTGTCCTGACCACCACAATCGAGACTTTTTGCATCAAGTCGCGACTGGCGAATTCTGGTGTCTTGACAGTTTTAACCACTTCAAGGAAAACGTAGATTATTTAAAAAAATTAAGACTTATAAACAATTTTTAAATTTTCAGGTTCCTGAGGTTGAGAAGCATGATCTGTTGCACCTCGGAATAAGGGTTAAAATAATAAAGCCGATTAAGGTTCAATGAGTAGTCAAGAGTAATGCACCATATCAAACGCTCCGCATTATGAGGCGTGCAATCAGGATAACTCTAGGATTTAAAAATGTTGTAAAGATATTTTTGGTAGATATTATTACAGAAGCAAACAAATCTTCAATTAATCCCATCAGTTTTTCATTCAACAACTAGTGTAGTGTCTAAAGTAGAGGACGTAGAAGAACTGGAACCATAAGGATTCGAAGAAATCTAGGAACGCTTATATTTCTGGCAGCTTTAGAATCCATCACTTTCTAATTTTGTAACTCATCGATAGCTGATATGATCATATTGTTACTGATAATATCATAAGCACTGATAAAAATGGAAAACTTGCCGAATTTTTAAGTATTTATTCAGTGATGTAAGTCTCTGATGCGTTACAACTGAGGATAGTACCGGGAACACACTCAGATGAAAAGTAAGCTTTTTTTTATGTATATTTGACGGCATACGAGCAGACGAGCCACCTGATGGAAAGGGGTCACCGTCGCCCATGGACATCTGTAACCCCAGAGGAGGTGCTGATGCGTTGCCGACTAGCGTTCATTCACTGCGGGCCCACCATAGCCCTGGCCATCCCTGGCAACCTATCTTACTCTCGAAAGCTATATATTGGAACTTCAATTGTTGGAAAACTATAGGGCGAAGACTTGAATATCTGATTATTACTTTCACGTAGTTTTGTAAGCCGTAAACTCCCCATTGTTGAAATGGTGATTCTAAAATTTGGACTGGCAACCTATCTTACTCTCACAAGCTATATTTGGAATTTCAATTGTTAGAAAACGACAGAGCGAAGATTTGAATACCTCATTATTTCTTTCACGTAGTTTTGTATGCCTTTAACTTATTTTTCGTACGTTTCGTTTTCTTGAATATCGGTTATATGAATATCAAATGTTATTTTTTTCTATTGAAAGATAGATTGCTTGCAATACTTTGAATTTTCAGAAATATTAAAGATCCATGTAACTTTTTTTCATTCCTAGTTCAGACTTTGTTATAGTTACTAAGTAAGTATACTGTGTGGTTTTGTTTTAATAATGACTATTTTGTGCCAAAATAAATAATAATAAAAAAAAAGAAATATTGCAGATTTGCAACAACATCAAACCAATGTACGCAATTATAAGTGTATTGTTAGCAGACTCGAACACCTTGACTGAACTGTGCCATATACTAGAGTAATTCTTACCCACGGAACCAGAATCTTCTGGTGGAGCAACCCAGAAATATTTGGATGCTGCTTCCTAGCCTGCACGATGCTTTTTTGATTACATGCGGCCTGCTTTCATGCATGGCTGCATGCTTGCTTGATGATGCATGCTTGCTTGCTTGCATACAGCATGTTTGCGTGCTGCATGATTGATAACATGCTTGCCTGTATTTTTAATGCAAAGAAACTACAAGTGAAAGAAGAGGAAGTGTGAAGAATAACGTTGCATTTCAAATAAGTCTACACTCTCCTCGCTGGCCAGACGGGTTGGATGTTCATTGATGTTTATGAGCTTTGTTAAGCATGCATTTCCTAAGTCACATCTTACGACATCCATGGGCAGACGTAGATATAATATATTGTCTTATGTAGCTTAAATACAGTTGCAGGGTGGTTTTGCAAACGTCTAAGCAAAACAAATGAACCAATCGTCTTTAGGCTTGTTAGATTTATCTCTACACTATACGGTATTAAAATTGCTCATGATAATAACTTGTACACATCTAAAACAATTTTTTCAACTTATTATTCGAAATTATTACCGTGTAATAAGATGATAGACAAGTCTCAAAACACGTTGTAAGTCGTCGAGAACAAATGTTAATTAAAACGGTACAAGTAAGTTGACTTGGTACTTCATTATGAAGTTCAGTAGGGCAGGCAGGCGGCCAGAGTGACGCGCGGAGGCCGGAGGAGATACATTAAGGAGATCAGGGTAATTTTCAAGGGCGATCGTAAGTCGCGTGCAAGACAAACCTTAATGAGTGTGTGACGTAGCAGCCTGAGGGTTTGTGGGAGTCAATATGTTTGTCAGGCAATGCTCTTTTGTGAGTGATAAATGATAAATGCGAGTCAATTTATATACATTAAGTTTTATTTTAATTTGTTCGATCGCTAACATAACGTGTTCCACACGTTATGTTAATGTGTAAATTGAAATTGTACATAACATGAAATCGAAAAAAAAGATATAAATATAAAAAATCATACAAAGCCCTTCAGGCAAGTAGACGCCCAATACTGTTAAAAACAGTTTATTGGTTTCTTCAATTCTGGTTTAATAAGAGCCAATCAGTATTAATTAAGACGGTACTGCACGAAATAGTGTAAATTTACGTGTTTTCAAATCATTTGTACTATGCCTTGAATTAATTAAATACATCAAAATTATTTGTATAATTTAGGTCGATCCTTGGACAAGATCGCTCGCTTGTTGGAAATTGAAACAGATATATATGAAATTTAATGATAAATATATTTTATGATATATAAAAACCATTTTTCTTCTAAAACTTTGTAATTTTTACGTCTAAAACAATAATTTTCAAGTGACAATATTTATATTTACATCTCGGAGGTCGCCCCTTTCTTATTTCTTTTGTAAAAATATAAATATGAAAATATTAAGATTTGTCATCGTATTTCCTAATCGCCTAATGGTTCTGCGCAGCTTAAAGCAAGATACTAACAGATGCAGTGCGGCGGAGGCGCACCACAAGCGGCGCAGAGTCAAAACTACAGAATATTAACCTTAATAGTAAGTAGCATAAAGTCGATTTTTGTAGTGCGCCAGGCGCCATCATGCGCACTGCATCTGTTAGTTTCTTGCTTAATGGCTTGCGTAGTAGCGACGTTTATCGTTCGCGCGGCACCCGCTTAAAGAAAAAAAGATTGACCTCTGCCTCAGCCTACTCTGCGCAGCGAGTGAGGGATGGGTCGGCAATTATACCCTACTGCCTCAAATCCGTAACAATTCGAGTAACGATCACTCTCACTCTTGCCCTCACCCTTATTAAAATGTATATATGTCGGTTAATTCATTATTAATTCGCAATACAAACACGACCTCTACTTTGTATATTCTTATTACTTCATCATCAATACACACGACAAAAGCCTTTCCCAAAGATTCCTCGCTCCATGGAAGAATATTGCCATACTTGGCACCATACTTGGCAGGTGGGTGGCGAGCACCGAGCACCTAGAACGGTGACAGAAATCGGTCAAAGAAACTGCTTTCTTTGATCGATTTCTGTCACCGTTCGGAAGCCTTTGCCCTAACTTGGCCACAGTTAGAAGGTAAGAAATGGGATATTAATGTTCACTAATGAAGTGCTAAACTCTATATTATAGTACCCAAACACTATCTGTACATCAGTAAATTGCGTTGAGACGACCAAGCTAGCATTTCTTGGATAGTACTGTTCCCGAGAGATCGACATTGAAGCGGGCAGTGCCACGGGCGAAAGCTAGTCCATTATAAAAAAACACGGTTTCACTCACGTTTATCCAGTTGGAATCGCCAACTAGTTTCGGTCTGTTACGAAGACCATCATCAGGGCGAGTGTTAGGGGTGACACGGCGGATTCTACTACCCTCAAAGCTAAACATTCCTTAGGGAAAGTCCATCAGCCTTGTCATCATTAGGTCTTTTTAGTCCCCACTGCAGGAGCATGACCGTCTCTGTACTACTGGATAAACCATACTTGGCCAGAGCAGACAGAGGATTTGGCCTACACTCTCCTCGCTAGCCAGACGGGTTGGAGAGGTCTCATTGATGTTTATGTCGGCGAATATTTGGCAAAGAGCGCCGACTGTCCGGTTTCTATTTTGTTTGTATGTATGTATCTCAGTAACATGTAAATATGTAGAAGGTAATAGGTAGTAGATATATTTTTATATTTTTACTAGCTGTTGCCCGCGACTTCGTCCGCGGCAATTTCTGTTATTTTGATTAATTCGTTTTTTAATTAATATGGATGAATAATTTTCCCCCGTTTTTTAAACATTTTTTATTGATTCTTCGCTCTTATTGGTCACAGCGTGATGTTTCATAGCCTAAAGCCTTCCTCAGTAAATGGACTATCCAACACAAAAGAATTTTTCAATTTGAACCAGTAGTTCCTGAGATTAGCGCTTTCAAACAAACAAACCTCTTCAGCTTTATAATATTAGTATAGATTTTATAATCAGTCTTACTTTAAAAGGTTCTTCAATCAAACCAGTCTTTCCTTGTAACCAGTCTCTAAAATTACTTGCTTGTAAAGAAATCATTCACACAAAACAATATTGTAGGGGACGCGACCCTAATGAGATGGGCTTTGCTAAAATAAGAGTCCAGAAATCACGAAAATCCTACGTTTATTACTTTGATTTAAACTATATGTATATGAATGATGCTATGCGCGTGAGACGATGGAATGCTACTGGCTCGATGCAACACGGGCGCGGTGTCCGGGCCGCGTCAGCGTTTTTGTGTTAGATGTAAGTACCTATTACATAGAACAAATATACTTATATTCTTCTTTTCAATAAACTAAACGTTTGACGGAAATGCCCGACACCGTGATCGGCTCGAGGGAATAGTCGGCCGACTAGTCGGCCGGCGCATCACTAAAATATATTGTTTGTTGCTTTGTATGTTTGTATTTCGTGTTTACAAGTGACCAACACTGCCCCTGTAGCATGGCACGCGCTTCAACGTTTCTCGCCTATCGCCATCTTGTTTTCCGTAATATCAAAGAAAGAGATGTGGATAGTTTATGGCGCTGGTGTCAGATTTTTCAAATTGCCCTAGTGCAATACATAGCTTAACGACTACCATCGATGATGACAGCCGGGACGTTAATAATATACCACGATAATTATATGCTACTTGTGGTCACATATCTAAGTGGAGACCGCGCCCAAGGTTGCTTTACATGCGTAAGCGCTAATAATGCTCACGCCCACTTGGGCCATCGAGCTCCTCAATTGTTGCTGAAGAATTAGATAGCTCAAATTACTGAAAAATTAGCTTAACAACACATATATGTGATAATTATGTTGGTCAGTTATAAATATTGTTCTAAGTAATTTTATTTTTGTTTGTTTGATTGTTTTTATTTATTTTTATATTATACATTGCATCACAAAAGGTCACGACTGAAAATCAGTTCTAGTCACTAATGTGTCAAGCGTAACACTGAGCCGTCTCTAAAATTGTAGTATACAAATTTAAATTGTTATCAAGATATTGTATTTTTATTTTATTTGTTGTGTTTTTACAATACATGTTTTTCATTTTTATATGTATTGTCATTGTCAGCCTCAAAATCAGGCAGGCTAAAAAAATCAAAAAAATTTTTTAATTTATTTTAGGCCATGATTATTTTGATTAAAGAGAACTAAAAATGTCAAAATAAAGGTTTACACGATTTTCCAGATAATTATCTCTCATTTCGAGATTAAATCCCTAATTTGACTGAACTAATTCAGTATGTATTGACTCAGGTGGAAGATCCCAAAATATACAAAAGAATTTTAAGTAGTCACGTTCTTATGTCTCGGGCTGACTTTGTCTTGCTAGGTAATTGTCTAGAACGAGATTAGTTAAGATGCTTTGAGTATTCGGGAATGTCAATTTTTACATTTTGGTCTTATCCATGATCACCATAGATCCATGCGTCAACTCGTGATCGGGTGCTGCTACTCTTACTCTTATTCTCATTGCACACGCGATCGCTAACATTATGTTCCAAAAATATTCATGTATATATAATAAAAATTGTAATCATTACTAGAAATCGTACATCTTGTCTTTACCCTCTGGGTTAGTCTAAGGTCAAAGTAAGCCTATTCAAAATGAAAAAAATCAGGTGGGGCGGTGCACACGGCCGTTAGTTTTAACGTGGATCTTCTATATCAAGGAGGCGCTTTAAGAAAACCAGATGCCGCGTTGCAAATTCAAGGTATTAGCAGCGAGCTGACTATAATATACGCTAAATAATGTCACAGTCATGTTTCTACGATGACAGCCTCCGTGGTCCAGTGGTTAAGGCGTTTGCCTGTAGACCCGGGGGTCGTGTGTTCGATTCCCATCGGAAGCATACTTTGTTTAGTTGTTTCCAGTTTGGTTAGGACATTGCAGGCTTGAATCACCTGATTGTCTGATAATAAAGATGATTCCGTGCTTCGGAAGGCACGTTAAGCCGGAGGTCCCGGCTGCCATCTGGTAGTCGGTAAAGGAAGCACGTCAGAGGCCGAGAGGCGGTTCCGAAGAACTCTGACACCAGGGTGTGCATGGTCGATTGACCGTGACACCTACTCGTAATGATGATGATGTTTCTGCGATGTATAGTTTTGTAGTTATTAATGTCAGACAAAATAGACCAATTCGTTACGATCCGGTTTTCTTAGACGGTACCCGGTTTATAGAACCAATTTTAAAGACATTCCGGTCAAAAGAAAAATTGTCACGAAAATAAAAAGCCTTTCAAGGCGACCAATACTGTTGAAAAGAGTTCCTTATGGCCATAGATTTAAAAACAAATTGCGTCTCAAGCTTATGGCCATAAATTTAAAAAAAATGCGTCTTTCATACTTCTATGCTTATGGCGTTTCGTCTCTGCAGTGGTCGGTTCCGAAACGCTAGTAGTCTGTAGCTTTTTCACATTAATTAATAATATAAATATTACTTAATTAGATTCTTTATGACTAGCTCCGTGGCGCAGCGGTCAACACGCCTGCATGCGACACGGAGTGACCGGGTTCGATTCCCGGCCAGGTCAAGATGGAAAATGATCTTTTTCAGATTGACCTGGGTCTTGGATGTGTATATTTATATGTATTTGTTTTAAAATATAGTATCGTTGAGTTAGTATCCGATAACACAAGTCTCGAACTTACGTTGGGGCTTGCTCAATCTGGGTGATTTGTCCGTATTTATTTATTTCGTCTCCGCAGTGGTCGGTTCCGAAACGCTAGTAGTCTGTAGCTTTTTCACATTAATTAATAATACAAATATTACAAAATTAGATTCTTTATATGTGATTTGATGTGAAAAGTCCTTCTGGATAAACTTTTGATTTTGAATTTGATAAAGCGTAGCTATTGACTATATATTATTGATGGTACATATTGTTATGTTTTAACGCCTAGACAGGGACACGCGACGCTAATGGAGTTATATAATTAATCATTCAAGTACGCAAAGTCAAAAACATTTAACTAATGACGTTCTTAAGTTTCGTGCTGTCTCCACTACGCTGTCTAATCAAGGTCATTGAAAATAGTGCCAACATGAGATTTGAAACAGATACACGATAGACCAGAAAAAAATCTTAATGTATTTAGAGGGGTTCCCTATATTTTTGCATAAAATTTTATGTCATACTTTTACTTATCCTATTAATAGTTGCGCAAAATATTAATTCGGCATAACTTTTAGGCAATTTTTTTTTTAACATAACTACTATACCCATAATAATTGTTAAGGGCCCGCCATAGGCCAGGCGGCGTGGCGGTACAAAGGTACAAACGCGGATGGTCTAAACGCGTTGGCTACTTTGGATATTTTCGTTTTTTAAGAATATTCAAGGGTTATTCTAAAAAGAAAAATACATGATGGCTGCCTTATCTGTAAGCCTTATCTGTAATGCAATTATAATCAAAAGTTTCAAGGTTAATTTTAATGTATTTGGTGAATAATGCTGTATACCGAGTAAATTAGACGTGATTTAGAGGCAAATTTGCAATTTTTTACTATAGAGAAAATTTAACGCAATCGTGTTGAGTCAGATAGTTACCAGAGTCAGTCCTGAACTTTGCTGCATTTTTATTTCAACTTGAGTATTTCATAATTATTGATATTACAGACAATCATGCAAAGCAGTGTGAGGTAGTACGGGCCCTTAAGCATAATACTATTCTGCAGCCTAAATATACTTACCCATAATGATATTTAAGCATAATATTTATATGCATAGTAATTTATATTTTATTTCATAAGTTTCATTATGCGCCGCATAATTAACTTCTGCTAAAACATAATTTTACTCGTTTCTAATGGCGATTCGTTTTGCGGTGGGGTCGCAGTCCTAACCCAACGTAAAATTTTGAATGAAATAATTCAGTGGAAAATACACACACTGGATCTCGAACTCCAATATGCCTTTTAATCTTAATGCCACAGGGTGAAACTTAATTCATAAGCAAACCTTATCTGAAAAAACTTATCTGAACAACTTTCATTATGGGACCAACTCGGAAATTGCAAAAAAAATGCTGTTCCAAAGATTACGGCCAAGTAGATACTCCACTTTTGTATGAAAGAGCAAATAACTTTTTCACGATGTCCAAGTTGGTCCCATAATGAAAGTTGTTCAGATTCGTGGCCTGTAACTCCTTCAACGTTTTCTAATGAATTCAATTTCATGTATAAGGATACAAGTTTCTTTTAGCGTCTTCTTCTCTGCAGTGGTGGGTTCCGAAACGCTAGTAGTTTGTAGCTTTTGAACATTCTTAATCCTAATATAATTTACTAGCTTTCGCCCGCGGCTCCGCCCACGTCAATGGCGATCCCTCGGGAATAGTACTTTTTCCCGAGATAAAGCCTATGTCCTTCTCGGTACTCCAGAGAACTTGTATGCAAAATTTCATGATGATCGGTTCAGTAGTTACGGCGTGAAAGCGTAACAAACAAACTCACTTTCGCATTTATAATATTAGTTAGGAAGTTAGGATAAGTATTTTTTAAAATGAGAATTGACGTGAAAAAAGGCCTGCATAGGCCAATTTTCTAAATAAATCTTTGAATTTTCAGTCATAAGTTAATATGAATAAAGATATAAACATATTAGGTATGTTATGACTTACTTTATTTAATTTTAACTTTTAACAAAATCCTAAAACAGACTGTTTTGTATCTGCACGTGCCTCCATATAACTTTATGGTTTCAAAAGCCCAATTTTCAAAGGGTCAAATTAAATTAAGGCACACATGGCCATAATCCCGGGAATAAGTCCGGGACAGGCTTAACAAGGCCGTCGTGACCAATTTGCTGCGGCGCGACACTGACGCGCGACAATGACGCAATAATCGAGGTACTGCGACAAAACTAGCGTTTGCCCGCGGCTTCGCCCGCGTTGACTACACAAATTAGTTTCTCGTCAACACAAACAACGACTCATGTACTACACAAATTAGTCAACGCCGCTAAAGAAGCTTCACTAAAAGTGAAGCTTCTTCAGCGGCATTGTGCAATTTTTGGGATGGATAAAAAATGTTAAACTCGTATCAGGACACGTGACCTGAGACCGCCGCAAAGGCGGGTTCTTACATCTGCCGGCACTCCCAGAGTGCTATGAAACCCGTCGTCTTACTTGGCTTCTTGTGCTGCTGCCCATGGTGACCATTTAAAAGCTCGAGAATTATATGAATTGAAAGAAGGGAATGAAGATATTAGGATACTAATCACTCAGATGAATGGGGGAAAAGGAAGTAGCAGTTTGGGAAGACTGGCGCGCCCCATACCGCAGATTCAAAGATTTATTCAGAAAATAGGCCTTTGCAGGCACTTTTTCACGTTTTAAATAATACTTAATAAATTATATTCAAATTAATATTTATTGTTCAAAAGCTACAAACTACTAGCGTTTCGGAACCGACCACTGCAGAGAAGAAGACGCCGAAAGAAACTCTTTTCAACAGTATTGGTCGCCTACTTGCCTGAAAGGCTTTGTATTTTATATTTTATATTTTTATCTTTTCTTTTTTTTTCTTCCATCACCAAAGTTAACGATGTAGCCGTCGCAGCCGCTAAGCTAAAATGGGATTGGGCCGGGCACGTCAGCCGTATGCCATCAGAACTTTGGGCTGGATTTCTGTCGGCATGGACCCCAACAAATGGACACCGGCGACCTGGAAGACCTCGGCGGAGATGGCGGGACGACTTGGATGCGTACTGCAAAGACTGGCCAACCAAAGCTCAGAACAGAGAGGAGTGGAAAGAAGAGAGGGAGGCCTTTGCCCAGCAGTGGGATTTATTAGGCTAATAATACTCACCAAACACCTACATACTCTTACAGAAAGCTGCCATTCTTAATACATGTCGCCTGGTCAGAAATTTTTTACAAACAGATTCAAACTCCAACCCATCTATACACTCAGCACACTTCCCATCAATCAACAATCGTCACAAACCCAGCAGAACTCAAGTCTCTCAATCAACCAAACGTCTTAGAGTCATCCAGATACGCCCGTGATTGTCAGTAAGTATACCGGTTTGAAAGATAATAATAATATTTTTTTTTTCTGATGTCATGTTATATACAATATCAATGTACATAAATTTGTGGAAAACGTTATGTTAGCGATCGAGCGTGCAACAATAACAGATATGATAAGAGTCTCAGATAGATGTCTCAAAGAGGCCGAGCAGACCTGTCCCGCAGACCCGCGCGTTGCACTTAGTCTGGATTGAGTTTCTTTCGGCGTATTCTTCTCACCAGTGGTTGTTCCGAAACGCTTGTAGTATTTCAATTTTGCATACATTAAAAAATATATAAGAAATAAAAATATGACGTTCAAAAAGAGATACAAGTATCCAATTTAGACTAGCTCCGTGGCGCAGCGGTCAACACGCCTGCCTGCGACACGGAGTGACCGGGTTCGATCCCCGGCCAGGTCAAGATGGAAAATGCTCTTTTTCAGATTGGCCTGGGTCTTGGATGTTTATCTATATATGTATTTGTTATAAAATATAGTATCGTTGAGTTAGTATCCCATAACACAAGTCTTGAATTTACTTTGGGGCTAGCTCAATCTGTGTGATTTGTCCGTATATATTTATTTATTTATTAATTTTGAATAAAAATCTTTGACTTTGACTTTGCACGTATGGTTGCCGGTGCCTGCAACCACCGGAAAGCAGTTGACGATAAAACCTCTGACCTTCAGGCTCACGTCATCTCATTACAAGCTATTTCACGTATCTAGCAGCAATACTACTAAGCTGGAAATATGTATTTGTCAAGAGCGTGTTATAAATATAAGTTAAAAAATAGTAATTTTAATTTTCTTTTTATCTGAACTTATTGTTTTATTTTATTTTCCATCACTGTTGTTATTAATTTTGCTCAAAACTTTAATCTGTGCAAAACACCTATATAGGTTGTAGTAATAAGTGGAAAGCTGATCTTTGTGTTATGAAGAAACTTTATTTTGTACTAGCTGATGCCCGCGACTTCGTTCGCGTGGACTTCATGACTCCGCAGAAAATGCTCATCAGGTTAAACAACTTTTGTTAAGGCGTCATTTTTATATTTCTTATAGTTTAGCTGGACCGTTATAGTTCTGCATCAGGTGTTCCAGTTTTCAAAATAAATTATACCCTATATGTTGCTCAGGCTTGATAGCTATACAATGAAAAAACTTTCATTCGGATCCGTCCAGCATTTCCGGAGATTAGTGTATAAACAGACAGACGTTTTTAAAATTCTTACTCTATTAGTACGTCTCCATCGCCCTATATAATTTTTTTGTAAATATATTCAACTAGCTTTCGCCCGCGGCTTCGCCCGCGTCAATGTCGATCCCTCGGGAATAGTACTTTTACCCGGGACAAAAGGTAACCTATGTCCTTCGACGTACTCCAGAGAACTTGTATACAAAATTTCATGATGATCAGTTCAGTAGTTACGGCGTGAAAGCGTAACAAACAAACTCACTTTCGCATTTATAATATTAGTTAGGATTAGGATGTTTAGGCCCATTTTTTTACTCTTTTTTTATAAGTATTGATGTATTAAAGATTGTTTGTTTTCCAAATAAATAAATTAAAAATATGTACTGTTTGACGGTGGCGCGACAATGGCGCAATCACTGTCAACATCAAACCTGCAACTGTATTAACTGAATCGTGACTGATTTACAGCAGTAGTGGAGAACCAACTCTGAACACACGTCCTATGAATACTCGCATTTACATAGTACATGAGCATGGGGATCAATGGCATTCATTAGTTTTGTTTTAGGGCAGCAGTTCTCAAACTTTTCCACGGCAACACATTTTAGAAAGGAATATATTCGACGGAGCAGTGACACTGCGCCTACTAATCTTTCAAACTTCAAAATATTTATTATTTATTAGTCTATCACAGGTTACATGGTTCTTAGACTAATTGGATAAGTACAAGCTGCGATTCGCCATTCAGGCATACAAATTTAAAATAGGTACATGTAATTTTTACAATTTATGTCACAATACATTAAATAATATTAAATAGATAAATAAACCAAGTCAATAGTCACAAGAAATGTATTAGTCTTATTATTTCATTATAAATTCTTCAATTGTATAATATGCTTTTCCAGTTAAGTATTCTAACAGAAGTTTTTTGAACACTTTGAAATCTTGACATTCTCTTATATTTTTCGGTAATCTATTGTATACTCTCGGAGCCATACCGAATATACTCTCTTTAAAAAGAGTAGTTTTTACATCAGGCCTATTATATAAAAAATCGCGACGTCTTGCACTATTAACACTCGCGTACAGATGGGGATTACGTCTTACATGGATTGCAACTTCATAAATGTAAAGGGAAGGAAACGTCAGAACTTTTAGATTTACTAGTGAATCTATACCTTATATGAAAGTGTTGCTAGGTGCCGCGCGAACAAAGAACGCGAGTTCTGCCAAGTCATTAGGGCGCGTTCAGACGACACGCGCGCGTGAGCGCTGAGCGCGCAGAGCTGACGAAGTTTTTTTTTTTTTGAACTTACTATGTAGCTAGCTCCAAGTGAGCTTTCACTACTTCACCGGGCGTTTGAGGCGAGAGCAGAATGCCCTCAACCTTTATAGACAACATCACCAAAGGGCCCCCAGGAGGGACGGACCTCGGCTTTGGGCGTTGCGCGAGAGACGGCAAACTCTTATATTGCCTGATGGGCCGCGTATGCGTGCATGCAAGCCTGAAGGGCCAATCTGAGAAACAATGGCAAAAGCCTTTGGAGAGCAGCAACTCTCATCTTTTGCCTTATGGGCCGAAAGCTACGTTGCCAGAAGGGCCTATCCTGGGTGCAAGTCACCCGGGACCGCCGGGCGGTCACCAGTAATCGGAGCTAATCCTACTCTACGCACTCTATTCCGGTGGCGAGTGCGACGCGGTCGGATAGTGGGATTCCTCTGGCTATTCGGAGCCGAAGAGGGGTCGGGGCGGGCTTGTGCGATGTCAATAGGATCATCGGGATCGTCAAGTACGTTCCTAGGACGTCTACGACGTAAGGTCGTATCGTGTAAGTTGGGGCTTAAGATAAGAGCTCGCATCGCAATCGTGTAGTGATCGCGTCGCGAACGCAAAGAGTTGAGCCAGTTTAGTTTAGAACGGCATTCTAGCGTCCGTGAGTCCGTGACAGAGAGGGGTGCGGGGCGCCGACGCGGGCACTGTTCGAACGCAGCGCAGACGCGACGCGATCGCGCGTACCTTGTCGAAATATTTAGAACTTTTTTTTTACAAAAAATAAGCCTCTAATTCAAATGATTCTAACTGTGTCGCGTGCGTAGTAATCGTACGTGTGGACACGGCCTTAGGCTGCGCAAAACCATTAGGCGATTATGTAAAAAAATGAAGTCTTAATATTTTCATATTTTTATTAAAAAGATGGCCTGGGAAGATGTAAATATAAATATTTTCATGTGAGAATTATTGCTTTATACGTAAAATTTGCATATATGTATCGTTTTTAAATATCATATGTGTCTGTTTCAAATTCCAACGAGGCGGTGATCTTGTGCAAGGATTGACCTAAACTATACAAATAATTTTGATGTATTTTATTAATCCAGCGAATTGTACTAGTGATTTTAAAATACGTCAATTTCCACAATTTCGTGCAATACCCTCTTAATATGATTAAGCTGTCTGTATATGTATAAAATATAGTCGATTACTAAATCACTATTTAGTAGCCTATGGTTTGATCTACAACGCATTGGCTTTTACACTTTGTATAAAAGATATACAATATGTGTTACCAATACAATCCTTTATATAAAAAAGCCCAATTTCATTTAAACTACTGAACCGATTGTGATGAAATTTAAATGGGACCAACTTAAAAACATACACTTTCAAACAAAGAAGGATTATTAACATCGTTCTTTGTTCATAAATGACGGAGTTCTGAGGTAACAGACATTAAGAGCCCGCCATACGCCAGGCGGCGTGGCGATACAAACGCGGATGGTCTAAACGCGTTGAATACTTTGGATATTTTCGTTTTTTAGGAATATTCAAGGGTTATTCGAAAAAGAAAAACATATGATAGTTGCCTTATCTGTAATGCAATAATAATCAAAAGTTTCAAGGTAAATTTTAATGTATTTGGTGAATAATGCTATATACCGAGTAAAAAAGACGTGATTTGGAGGCAACTTTGCAATTTTTTTCTATCGAGAAAATTTAACGCAATCGTGTTTTTGAGTCATATAGTTACCAGAGTTAGTCCTGAACTTTGCTGCAATTTTATTTCAACTTGAGTATTTAATTATTATTGATATAACAGTCAATCATGCAAAGCAGTGTGAGGTAGTACGGGCCCTTAATAAAAAAACAACGCGTTGCACCGGGAGTGCCGGCAGAAGAGAAAACTCGCCTTTCAAGCAGGCTCAGGTCACGTGTCCGTCTTACGAGTTTTCGATTAGTGTCACGTGTCCCGACGCGAGTTTTACATTTTTACCCATCGCTAAAAGTGCACAACGCCGAAATTAAAAATACAACCGAATTGAAAATCTCCCCCTTTTTTTATTTAGGCTAAAATAGTTTTTCCTGTACATTTACTTGGGTTACAAAACATAATCAATTTCACAGTTTAATATTCCCGCCAGACATATCACATATAGCATACCGAGCGCCTCTTCTCTAATTAAATAAATTCGTCTTTCTTGAATAGGCTTGTTTCCTGAAAAAATACAATTTTAAATAATTCGTCAGTCTTATAGATTATCGAAAAATATTAGATACGTATTTTTTCTTTTTTCAATCAAACAAAAGATGATAAAGATAAAGCACATCAAAGTTCAGGAGTGAGTTATGACGCAACAGGCCGGTAAAAACTGTACCGGACAGTGACGTCACGCGGAAATTTGACGGGCAATAACTTTATCAATTTTTGATTTAAAAAAGAAAATATCCGTATCTAATATTTTTCGATAATCTTTAAGACGGACTAATTATCTTATATCGTATATCGATAGATTATTTTATATCTTCCATGCTTGTTAGGAAGAAAAGAAAAACGTAGAAGGCGACTTAGGAAATACAAGCTAAACAAAGTTTATAAACATTTGACTAGCTCCGTGGCGCAGCGCGCGCAACACGCCTGCCTGCGACACGGAGTGACCGGGTTCGATCCCCGGCCAGGTCAAGATGGAAAATGATCTGTTTCAGATTGGCCTGGGTCTTGGATGTGTATCTATATATTTATTTGTTATAAAATATAGTATCGTTGAGTTAGTATCCCATAACACAAGTCTCGAACTTACTTTGGGGCTAGCTCAATCTGTGTGATTTGTCCGTATATATTTATTTATTTATCTAAGAGACCTCTCAAACCCGTCTAGCCAGCGTGGAAAGTGTAGGCCAAATTCTCTGGCTGCTCTGGCTAAGTATGGCTCTAGTAGTACAGAGAGGGTCGTGCTCCTGTAGTGGAGACTAAAAAGGACCTGATGATGATGATGATGATGATATTGCAACCAAATAAGGTTGTTATCCCTCACATGTCGGCTGTACAGTCCATATGTGAACTGGAAGCACTACGGATACAGCTATTCAAACATTCCAATATACAATCTCAATCAATTTTATTTGTGTACGGGAAGCTATTGTGATGTTAAGTGTATCCCCCGACGAGAAGGGGATGTTATAATTGGTATTTGTGCCTTTCAGCGTTGTAGATGTGCTTTTTAGTCTGTTTATTTATGTGGTAAGGGAAGTCGAAATGTAGCTTTTTAATTTACTATTCTCAGTTGTTGCGGTTCTTAGATATACGCTTAAAAATATTCTATAGGTTACTTACTTTATATTATCAATACTAATAATAAATCTGTAAGGGTTGGTAATGGAGTAAGTTACTTTGTTTTCAGAGATATCGTGTTAATAAGCTTTATACATGATATTGAAACTAAATTGAGGATTTTTAGAGCTTTTTTCTGTATGTATAATGTATAAAACTTGGTAGATATACATTTAAGCATACCGGACACAGGATAGGCTACTTTTTTTTATTTTCCTGTCATGATAAGTCGTCGTGCGTCATGCGAGACTTATTGTTTTAGACGTAAAACTTTTACGTCTAAAACAATTATTCTCGCATGACACAAACAAAGTTTTCGAGGAAAAATGTTTTTAGATATCATAACATTATATGTCATCATCGTCAGCTTTCCACGACCCACTGCTGGGTATAAGCCTCGTTTTGTCTGCGCCATTCTTCCCTATCACCAGCCCTCGCAATCCAGTTCAAACATTATATGTAACTATTACAAATTCCAACAAGGGGGCGATCTTCTTGGATCGAACTAAATTATACAAATACTTTTGACATACATAGTGTCACGTCTTTTTCCCTTGCGGGGTAGACAGAGCCTAGGTTTATAAGACCCGAAGGCCACGTTTAGCATGTTAGTGGGCATTAGGTGGAAAAAGGAATCAAAATAGTGATGGGTTGCTAGCCGCATCGCCTATTAACATGATTCCTAGTAATTTTGCCCTTTCCCTCGATCGGGTTTTACGATCTGCGCGGGATGAGAAGCAGCTGGTACATTCTACGTTTTTTCTTTACTCCCAGACCAGCATGGAAGAGTTACTCCCAGACCAGCATGGAAGAATACTTTTGACGTATTTAGTTAATTCAGTGCATAGTACTAGTGATTTGAAAACACGTCAATTTTCACAATTTCGTGCAGTACCGTCATATAACAATCTGTTCTGTGTGTCAATAAAATAAATATATAAAAACAAAAATAAATAAATGAAAAGTTGAAAATGAAGTATTACGTTGCACTTACAGTTCATAATATTCGTATTGCTCTATTACGGAACTATGAAAATTAAAAAATATAGTCCACGTTGCTGTTACACATTCTCAGGAAAATGATCGAGAACTTTTAATTAAATAGTTCCGTTTCATACTGAGGTCACTTATTTAATTAAATGAAAACTTAAAAGTTGCAATTGCAATCCGAAAATGTGAAATAATAAGAAAATTTCAACGATGTAGCGGTGGACCTTCGATGGGCTCGGCCATTGAACGGAAAATATCAATTACCCTTTCCGCTGCGGCTCGCGAAAGAAGTCATTGAGAAAGTTCTTGATAGGAAATATGCAACTTTTATGTTTGCTTTTCAATCCGAATATTTCAGAAAATATTTAAACATAAATAAAACTTTTTTATTTCTTTGCTGTTTTCGTTACGTTGAAAAACCGAAATTAAAAGAGATTGAAAATATGCGAGAAATAGAGGTACGAATATTACAAGAAAACTCTTCGTACCAACATTGCAAGAGGTAACTCTACAACAATTTCAAATACCGACTCTTCGGAGAATCGACAATGTGAAACACTTATATTTACTTTCGAAATGGAAACTCGCGAATTGTAAATACGATACGAAAAATAGAATGTGACGTATCTGCGCGTGATACGTGACAATTCAGGAGGCGTCGGCGTATTTGTTTTGCGGACCCATGTAGCGTAAAATCATAGTCCAATAGAGCGAGAGGCATAATTACATGTAAATAAATAGTATCGCCGTCTCAGATGCGTGCGGCCGGCCAATCAGAACGCGCTCACCGCAGCTGAGCCAATCACGGCCCGCTGAATTGAAGGAAATTTGTTTCCTAGAAATGCAACTACGGCCAGGTCATAGACCTTTGATTAAACCGTTTCATATTATCTCGGGAAATCACTGCGAGCAATTTGTACTTGATTTTATTGAAGTGAAGGAATTATTTATTAGCGTCATTCACTACGAAGGTTATTGAGAAAATAATAATGTCTCAAGCAAGAGAAGAGCGGGGTTTCTACTACGCCTTAGGTACTGAGCCAATCATCATTAAATATTGCATACAAATAGTCTAGGGAAAAGTACTGTTCAAAAGGATCAACTAACATGAGTGGAGACGAAGGCGAAAGCTAGTTCTAGGAATATTAGAACACACAAATATTTTTGTCTAAACTTAAAGATAATTTAGTTATTTAAATGTTTCAATTTGGAAATAATGATAAGAAAACGTCACGTTCTTCTTATTTATTTTTTGTGTGTGATTCTCGATTTAGTGTGATTCTCGATTTAGTGAGCTGTAGAGAAATGCAATAACGACGAACCGTCGTTTTTCACAAACATGTTTTTATTTTGTGCGCAATATATGTGTATCCTACATGTAGATATTTTTGAACATCACAAGCTTCTTTCTTACTTGTAAGAAAAATAATTAACAATAAAAAAACGGCCAAGTGCGAGTCGGACTCGCCCATGAAGGGCTCCGTAGCAGCTAGTAACATAATATAACAGTTCTTGTTATATTTGAATTGATTGATTGAAAGGTAAATTGCGGTTTACGATTTATGACGAATAAAAAAAAAACTACTTACTAGATCTCGTTCAAACCAATTTTCGGTGGAAGTTTGTTTTGTTTAAGTAAATCTCGCGCAAGCTATTCAGGTTTTAAAAACATATATTAAAAACCTCAATACAATTTTTGAAGACCTATCCATAGATTTACATATATATGGCTTTGATAAAAAAAAATATGATTTTTCTGTGCTAAGTATAGGGAACCCCAAAATTTATTGTTTTTGTTTTCTATTTTTGTATGAATCTTAATGCGGTTAACAGAATACATTTACTCATAAAGTTTCAACAGTATAATTCTTACAGTCTCGAAAAAAAGTGGCTGTGACATACGGATGGACAGACAGACATGACAAATCCATAAGGGTTCCGTTTTTGCCATTTGGCTACGGAACCCTAAAACAGCACAAGTTTAGAACCGCCCACGAAGTTCCTATGCATGACGATGTCGGCGAATACGTAGACGAGATTATCTGTTATTCTGTTGACTTGACGCACAGCTTCTAATTCCATGTAGAGCCGGCACACGGCAGCCGCGAAGCGTCTTGCCTCGCATACTAATTAGGAATTACATCTGGAGATGAACAATGGGCGCAATGCCACCGCCCACTAATCAATCGAGTTAGGAAGCGTGGCAGTGCTATTCAATCCGTCCGTCGCACGGAGCGTGTACATAGAGGAATCCTTATATTTTAACAATTAAAGTTTCATCATCATCATTTCGAGTAGGTGTCACGGTCAATCGACCATGCACACCCTGGCGCCAGAGTTCTTCGGAACCGCCTCTCAGCCTCTGACGTGGTTTCTTTCGACTACCACATGACAGCCGGGACCAACGGCTTCCGGCCTTCCGAAGCACGGAATCATCTTTATTATCAGACAATCAGGTGATTCAAGCCTGCAATGTCCTAACCAAACTGGAAACATCTAAACAACTCCCGGTCTACAGGCAAACGCGTTAACCACTGGACCACGGAAGGGAGTTTACCTATGGTACTTTTCTTAGAAGTCGAAAAAGATGGTTGTTTATTAAGTCGGTTTACGGACGATATTTCTACGTAATAGCGGTGGATGAGAGATAGATGCGCCACAAGCCGAACGCTTAGGTCGATCGTGCCTCTCTATCGCTTTTTCCGCGCTCTCGCTTGCACACGGAACTTGACACTTTTCGTGCGTGCAGCCGGCGTGTATCGACTTATCACGTCAAAATCGTAATTTTCAATGTCCGGCCGGCCTCGAAATTTGTATGAAATTATCTATTTTTTTGATGCATACCAAAAACACGATGGACAGAGGACTTGACTGCTTTTGATGAAACTTGGAGAGAGATGACAAGAAATAGAGCAGAGGAGGCTTTTGCCCAGCAGTGGAACATAAAAAGCTAATAAAAAAATCTACTTATTTAGAAAAGTTGTTTATTTTGCAGTCAAGTCATTTGATGGTTTGGCAACTGTTTTTACGTAGAATCCATAATACTGAGCGTAAGACAATGGTTTCACAAAATTGTTTCTATAAATTTTGTTAATTATCCTTTTATGACATTATTTTTATTTAATTATTCCTTTTGAAGGAATCCTCTTGCCAATTCAACTTTAAAGTATTATTAAAAATATGTGTATCTTGTATTTAGTACAGATGGAAGCTCGCCCCACTATCTACTCCGTGGTCGTCGATGCGTCCTGTAATTGGACTAATCTGTAATACGCTTCGATGAGTTGATCTAACACAATATTGCGCTGTAATCTAATTGGAGCTGGGCTGACTTCAGTTGGTATTAGAGGATTATTATGCAATAATAGATGTGCGCTTTGCTGCGCTTTGCTTAGTTAAGGCACTGTATCCCTTAACCGTTTGTAGCGGACATCGCGCAATACAATATATACTCGTGTCATACCTGTCATCAGTCTCAGTTCAACCCCGTGTTAATTTAAACTTTTAATTTAATAATTCAGTAATTATAACCAAATATTGTATTTCTTTTTAGTTATCCATCTTGCTCATTTAGTTATACTTTTTATAGACGTATAAAAGTTGGTAGTTTTCGCTGAAAATATCAAGTATTTGAACGAAAAGTTTTCTGGATAAAGCTTTTTTGCTTTTTTATTTAGCTAGGTTTTAAATATTTTTTTGGAAATATTTCGATTTAACCATTTATTTTAAGCCTTGAACTGTACTTCATATTTTTTTCATGCTAGTATTCCATGAAAAAAAAAGGCTAACTTCTCGACGAAAAAATACACGTTTTACGTATTGTTCTGATGCACAGCGCCTTAACCACAATGACAGCCGTGCCACACATGCGTGCTACCCATATGGAGACATATTTGGAAACCTAATCGAGGTACATAAGTTGAGAACAGGCGATTTTAATTGTGGATATGAATTCTATTGCGAAATTTATATATGAATCACGGGGTACTCACGTAGGAAGTCAGGTATAAGCCTATTGCTATACATTTTTTGAAGGCTATTTTTGTCCCATGGCTTTAGACTCATGAAAGAAAAAGAGGAGGCTTTCTCCTCTTTTTCTTTCATGAGTCTACAAGGCTACGTTATTTATTTATTTATTAAGAAAACCAACAGCGTTACAGAGTAAATTTACAATAATCATAATTAAAATTATAGTCAATAAGAGGTTTCCCTTTCTATGACAGCAGTATTTTAAAATGTCGCCATTGGTGAACAAAAAAGGAGAAAATGAATATAAAAGCACTAACAAAGACTAAACGAAAGTACGTACTCGTTGAAATCAAACATTGTAGCGAGTTGTTTTCAATTTTAAAACTTTATACAATGAACCTAACCAAGAGCACATTGAAGTTAAACAAGAATGAGCTACTCTATGTTATTTGATTTTAAGTAGGTCTCTGCAAGTTTTACAATTAGGATCTAAGAGATTCAATAATTTTACGTTTGACTGCAGCCTTAGAATAAGCAAATGGGTCAATATTTTTCTTTTTATTAGGAGTAAATATGATGAATGGTGCTTGTATATTGACCTTTCAACCACCAAGCGGTTCAATAAGGACGCATAACAATAGAAAATCAATTGTATCTGCGTTTCTCGCGTTTAAAGGGATCATAGAATCAAAATACTGAAAAATTGGCCATAGGCGAAAGAAAAGTTCGAAGAATATAACTATTGGCCGGTGGGCGTAAGGTGGAAAAAGGAATCAAAACGCATCGCCTATTGTCATGATTCTTTAGATTTGTGGAAAACGGAATGAAAATAGTGATGGGTTGTTGAGATTTCCACCCATTCCCTTGACCGGCTTCTACGGTCTACGCGGGAAGAAAAGCAGCTGGCACATTCTACGTTTTTGCTTTCCTCCCAGACCAGCATGAAATATTTAGTCTAGAATTTTAAGTGTCTGACAAAGATAAAAGATAAAGATAGCTTTATTTACGCATATATGTGAGATAGAGTGTCAACAGAATGGCGGTGTTGTTAGTAGGTACACCACTCGGCCACTAATATCTATGTTTGTATAGTTCTACTTTAAACTATGAAGTTGTTTATTAATAAGGGCAAGCCGGTCAAGTCCGGAGTCACAGGTAATAGCTTGTTAGTGCATAAAGCAATCAAATTGAATTTCAAGTGAGTTATTTGCTTGGTAGTTGGCGAAGTGCCGACAAACTGATCCCGTCTTATTACAAAACGAGAACTAACTTTAGCACCTGGATTAACCTATTAACCAGCCAAAATAAAACGACACTTATCACTTTGACAGTTTGGTCAACTGTTCTTGTCGATTTCTTTTGGACGGATAATGGTTTAAACTAGATACTAACGCTAATCCTTGTTTTATATAATAAAAAAATAATAAATATTAAAAAAATATTTTTCAGATTGACCTGGATCTTTAATGTTTATCTTTATATATCTTTGTTATAAAATATAGTATCTTTGAGTTAGTATCCTACTAGGCGAGCTCAATCTAAATGATTTGTCCATGTATATATATTTATAATCTATAATATAAAGTAAGTAACCTATAGAATATTTTAAGCGAAATCTAAGAACTGCAAATACTGAGTATAGTAAATTAAAAACTACAGTTTGACTTCCCTTACCACATAAATAAACAGACTAAAAAGCACATCCACAACGCTGAAAGGCTCAAATACCAATTATAACATCCCCTCTCGTCGGGGGATACACTTAACATCACAATAGCTTCCCCTACTAACTACCCGTACGTAAATTGATTGAGATTGTATATTGGCAGGTTTGAATAGCTGTATTCGTAGTGCTTCCAACTCGCTTAAGGACTGTACAGCCGACATGTGAGGGATAACAACCTTAACTTGCAATAATAACAGATTTTTCTTTTTCTGATATCTGATTGTTGGAAATAGGTATCCTCTCCAACTACTGAACCACTAGTTATCGATTCTCTGTCTCATTGTGTTTGATATGGTCAGAATAACAATCTAAATAGTAACATTAGTCCAACACAAATAGCTTAAATAACTTAAATAAATCCTCAATAAATTAAATAATACATGTCAATTGATAAAATCATAATTTTGCCAAACAATGCACAAGTAATTGTCGTTAAAATCGAAATATTCAACCAAAATATTCATTAATATAATAATTTTTGTATAACAAGTACGCCTTCAATTTCTACTTAAAAAGCTTTAGACTTTTCACATTTTTTAACTCATCCGGCAATTTGTTGTAAGCTTTGAAAGCTTGATATTGTGCACTATGCTCCATAATCTTTAAGTTCGGCACTATGTCATGTTTGGGAGCCTGCCGGCGAGTCTCTTCCCGTGCTTGCCTCTCTTCATTTGTCTCCATTGCCGGTAAGCGCTTTTTGAGATCGGTTATGAGAATAAATAAGTATAAAGTGTAAGACGAATTATTGACTAGCTCCGTTGCGTAGCGGTCAACACGCCTGCCTGCGACACGGAGTGACCGGGTTTGATCCCCGGCCAGGTCAAGATGGAAAATGATCTTTTTCAGATTGGCCTAGGTCTTGGATCTATATATGTATTTGTTATAAAATATAGTATCGTTGAGTTAGTATCCCATAACACAAGTCTCGAACTTACTTTGGGGCTAGCTCAATCTGTGTGATTTGTCCGTATATATTTATTTATTTATAATTATTAAAATTTTCATTTTACACTTTGGTAAACTGTAATACAAGTTCTCCGGGAACCTAGCTTGGGCACCACTTCTCCAAATTCAGTTCTTATATTGTATTTTACAGTTTGTATTTTTTTATGATAGTCATTATTATCCGATTTAAACTTACAGTTACATTAGTCCGATATAAAATTACAGTCTCCAGGTTCATCTTTTCCAATAATGCGAGGCGTGAAGCAGGGTGACCCGCTCTCTCCCAAATTATTTACGAGTGCACTTGAAGAAGTCTTCAAATCTCTAGCCGATTCATGGAAATCTAAAGGCATTATCGTCTGCGGAAAGAGACTTACCAATCTCCGGTTCGCAGACGATATTGTACTCTTTGCACCTTCCGCATCTGAGCTCGAAATCATGCTCCAAGATCTGAGCACGGCAAGCCTTCAAGTTGGACTCAAAATGAATCAGACCAAAACCAAACTGATGACCAAAGGGACGAAACGTAGGGTAGTGGTAGATGGGCAGGATATACAATACGTCGACGAGTACATATACCTCGGGCAAGTAGTATCTTTCACCGACCGACAAGATAAAGAAATCGACCGCAGGATTGAAAGAGCCTGGAATAGCTTCTGGTCGATGAAGGAACTACTCAAAGGTAATCTACCAATATGCCTTAAGAAAAAACTCGTCGACATGTGTATCTTGCCCGTCCTAACCTACGGTGCCCAAACTTGGTCACTGACAAAAGGACAACGGTTCAAATTGAAGGTTTGCCAGAGAGCAATGGAGCGTAGCATTTTAGGCGTTAAACGGACTGACCGAGTAAGGAACACCACGCTGCGCTCCATCACTAAAGTCATAGATGTAGGTAGACAGGCGGCAAAATTAAAATGGGAGTGGGCGGGTCACGTCTGCCGCATGCATCCGGAAAGGTGGGCTCATATTCTCACTGACTGGGTCCCATCCGATGGGTATAGAAAAAGAGGAAGACCAAAAACAAGGTGGTCGGATGAAATAAGAACGTTTGATAGGAATTGGATGGATACTGCCAAAAATCGAAAGAAGTGGAAAGAAAGAGGGGAGGCTTTTGCCCAGCAGTGGGACATGGAAAGATAGTAAAAAAAAAAAAAAAAGTCATTATTAGTGATTTTTTGATATTAGCAAGCAGATGGGCCCGAAAGGCTACTTTATGGGAACCAAAGGGCAAAAGAAGAGAGGCAGACCGAGGAGAAGACGGCGAGACGATATAGAAGGGTTTTTAACTGGTTGGCAGCAAGTAGCCCCAGATTGGGATCTATGGAAACAGAAAATGGAGGCCTTTGCATAACAATGGAAAACGACAGCCTAAAAAAAAGTAATTTTGTGTAAAACACACAGTTTTTTTATGAAAGTTGTATTTCCGTTCCAGTCAGTACGCAGATCTCTATCTGCGTACTGACTGGACATCAGTGGTCATCAGGACTCTCTAGTCCTAATGACCACATATTCTTTGGGAACCTAGCACGGGCATTAGATCGCTTTTTGTTAATGTTTAAGTACCTAATTTATCTCTAGTGTGTTTTGAAATTGGCTGATGTCTTTGTCTAGCAGTGACGTGCAGTCCATATAGACTATTAGACAATGTCTACCCTGCAGTCGCTAAATAAATACAATTTTTTTTCTTACAAAAAAATAATTATATTCGGTGCGCCTGCAAAATTCTGCTAGCAAATACTTTATAGTCGATTTTGATCAAGTACGGTGCTGCGGTCGCGGTCCGCGCGTGCCCGCGCCAAGCAGTATCTATACGCGTAAGCCGCGTAAGACAAAATTTCAAAGGTCTGACTTTTCACGCACACATAGAAAATTATTATACACCGATAGAAATCGCTTTTGTAGTAGTACAAGTAAACATCTTTCATCGGCTCACATATGCAAAGCAAATTGGCGCTGAGTGTGTGAATTTGAGACACTGTCTCCGAGGTTTCTATTGGCTGCCGCGCGCGATATTAATGTCAACGTCACCTGTCAATGTCGTTATAGATATTATTCATACTTATGTAAATGTCATTGATTAACGTGTTTACTAACAATCCAAGATGAAAGTTTTATTTAAAAATTAAATGCTTTATCAGTTAAATTTCATTTGTGACAAAAATATTTTCATGTGAAAGTTGTGTCGCTTAGTGTTTGCATGCCGAAATCGACATATAAAGTGTTTTGTGAACACGCAAAAGAACAAATCAAGTACCTAACCGGTTAGTTATGGTTAGTTATTCTAAAGTTTAATCCACGTTTAATCTTAAACCTTACGTGTACGTGGCTCGCAGGTTGTAATCATATCTCTTATCTTTCGCTTGTTTTGAATACTTTTGCGGTCGAAGATCGAAATACTATCATAATATTAAACGAGTTGTAGATAACTAGCCGTATAGTAAGGTAAGGTATATAGGTGGTATGTTTGTAAGGTAAGTTTTATAATTATGTCTACCCTATGATAAATGTCTGTGCACGTCACTGTTGTCTAGGTATTCTAAACAAAACCAAATGCGCAGCCAGTAATGTGTGTAAAAGACGAGAATGGCGGAGACGCGCAGTATGTAATCTCTGTACGCCAGAGCAAATCGTTACTAATATTATAAATGCGAAAGTGAGTTTGTTTGTTTGTTTGTTACGCGTCCACGCCGTAACTACCGGACCGATCATCATGAAATTTTGCATACAAGTTCTCTGGAGTACGGAGAAGGACATAGGCTACCTTTTATCCCGGGAAAAATACTATTACCGAGGGATCGACATTAACGCGGGCGGAAGCTAGAATATATATAAATCTATTCTAATAATAAAAAAAAAACGAATAATGAAACTAAAATAACAGACAAAAAGCAACAATAAAATCGCCATTTCCATACTAAAGTGTGAAGCCGCCGCCCCGACAACTTGTGTAGAAATATTGATTGCCTATTTTGATTTCATTATAGGTACTACAGAGATAACTATAGCCCTTGCTCGTGGTTCAATTTATTACCAGTCTTTTATACGCAACTAGCTTTCGCCCGCGGCTCCGCCCGCGTCAATGTCGATCCCTCGGGATTAGTATTTTAAAGAAAATTGGTTTTTTGAAGTAAAAACTTTTTGCCGGGTTAAAAGGTAGCCTATGTCCTTCTCCATACTCCAGAGAACTTGTATGCAAAATTTCATGATGATCGGTTCAGTAGTTGCGGCGTGAAAGCGTAACAAACAAACAAGCAAATAAACAAACAAACAAACAAAGTCACTTTCGCATTTATAATATTAGTAAGGATAAATTTAAATTCAAAAATTTAACATAACCAACGAAAAGACAACGACGTTAAGGGGTGACTCGGCCCATCAAAATGAACCACTTTCCTATAGGGCCAATGCCTAGAAAAAAGAAATACATTTTGAGACATGAACAGAGTAAGAAAAGTGCCGATGGACACATTCAATAATTTATAAAACTAGGTCAATGTAATATTACTCATTAGCCTGAGTTTAGGCTTGATTGTAATAATATTAGCGTATTTATTTATAACTACTTAGTTAGGTACGTTAAGAAAGGAAAATGAAAACATTTTGATACAAAAAAAATGACTTCCCAGTATTGGTTCCATAGTTCTAGCTCAATATGTAAGGCATGTGAGGAAACGGAGGAGACAATGAGACACATCTTGTGTATCTGTGACTCGTTACTTGGTAAGCGTTTGGACCTCTTAGGATCAGCTTATCCTGAGCTAGAGGACTACAGGCACTACCCACTGGGCGATGTTCTGAAGCTCATGCAGTCCTTCTTCGGAATACACTGTGCGGGTGAGTAAGGCATGGGGAAAGTACAAAATAACCCAAAGGTTAGACCTGCTACCGATTCTGAATCAGCCCCATCGAAGATAAGATTGGTCCCATAGGAAAAGTTGTTCATTTTGATGGGCTTAGTCACCCCTTCCACGAATATCGTTGGTTAAGTTGCACGCTGTATACCAATAGGGACAAATCAGAGTTGATAAAGTTGATGTATCGACTCCGATACCTGCTCGCGAGTAGCATCATTGATTGATCATCATCTGCCTTACCATATCCCATTATCTGGGGTCGGCGCAATATGTCCTATTTGTGTATTTTTTTTTCTCTATTTCCCACCATTCCTACATCCGCACCCACCTCTTTTATATCCCTTTTGACACAATCCATCCACCTCTTGTTTTGGCCTGCCTCTTCCTTTATACCCATAAACCCTCATATTTAATGCTTTTTTGGTCAGGTGTTCTTTGTCTCTCCCTCATCATTTAGAAAGGGAAAGAAGAGCGATGGCAGTCCGCTGCAATATGTTGGCTCGCAGATTTGCACGGTGTAATGCAGAGGTTAAAATAACACTCTTCAAGGCTTTCTGCCAACCAATGTACACGTGCAACTTGTGGGTAAGCTATACGCAGCGGACTTACAACGCTCTCAGCATACAGTATAATAACGCCTTCAGAGTGATGTTCGGGCTCCCACGATTCTGTAGCGCAAGCACACGTCGACTGCTTCCAAGCTGTGCTTCGCAAGCGAATTGCGTCACTTATGCGTCAAGTGCGCGGAAGCACCAACACCATACTGAAGGTGTTAAGACGAGGACTCAAATGTTTGGTACCTTCGCTCGGCAAAGGACTGATCAAGTGCGCGCAAGGAATAGCGCTTGGTGGTTTAGCCCGTGAATGATGAGATAGGAGATAGTCTCGAGTCGCTCAAAGAAAAAAACGTAAGCGCCAAATTCGTTATTTCTATTTTATATAAAATCAGACCGGTTAATTGTATTTTCATATTTACATTTTGATGAATTACTAATAACCTATCTTTTAGTCTAAAAATCATTATTTCATTCGTCGCATTTGAGCTACAATAACAAAAACTCTGCGAACGAAGACCATTTTTCAAAAAATATTTCTATCGAGAAAATTTTATCAAAACGTGTTTTCATCTTCAATTTTTGGAGATGAAATAGTCAAAAATCATATTACTTAGATTTGAAACTCCTAATTTAAGTATTTTGCGAGATAAATAAGGTTCAGAACGACCTTATTTACAGTGGTATCGCCTTAAGCGATAGGCGGACTGCCCGATTGTGAGACACTGGGTACATACGCACGCGGTTATCCCGGGGTCAAACAATCGGCCAGGAAAATACTTAAAATAATAATACTAACATAGGATATAAGCTGTATATTTACTAACAAATTATGGACAAATAAGTCTGAAATAAACGCATTTTATTTTATTTATTGATACCCTAATGAAAATGTATTAGATCCCGAGTTTTCGGAACAATATTTGATGAGGCTTGGTATCCAAACTACAATGTTTAAATAACGGGCGTCTAATAAGCAACATGTTTAGAATATTCCTAATTTCCGCACACATTAGATATTCCTTCAGAGGCACAAACACATTGCGTAGGGTTGAGTCGTATATAAATAACTTATAATTAAAATACGTAATTGAAATAGAAATACGTATCCTGCTGTTGTATTTCAATTAATTCCTTAAAATCTAATTTGTAATTAGTATTTCAAATACCTGACGCTGACGTATTTTGTAATTGGTATTTCAAATACATGGCTCCAAATAAATTTAACATTAATACTGTTAGCGATAAAGGATCAGTGCGTTTTAACTCTTTCTTTACTCTCTCTTTAGTTACAGAAAATTGCCATAACAGCTAAAAAGGGTTTTTTGAAGTAAAAACTTCTTCGGCAGCGTTGTACACTTTTTGGGGTGGAAAAAATGTCAATTTAAGCGGCACGTGACCTGATCGAAAATTCGTCAGACGGACACGTGGCTTGAGACCGCCGCAAAGGCGACTTTTCACTTCTGCCGGCATCCCGGAGTGCAAACCGTTGTTTTTAGGGTTCCGTACCCCATAAGGAAAAACGGAACCCTTATAGGATCACTCGGTTGTCCGTCTGTCTATCGGTCTGCCCGTCAGACTGTCAAAACCCTTTTTCTCAGTAACGCATAGAGGTATCAAACTGAAATTCATATCAAACACTCAGGTCTACTGTCCCTTGGAGTTACTAGCACAGATGTCGGAAAAATTGCGAAAAGCCTTAAGTTTGAGTCACATCATATAATAAAAATATTTTTAATATTTCCAAACTTATTATATATAATTTTTTTTCAGAAGGTTTGTCTGACGGTTCATTTAAAAGGGTTAGAGTAGGTAAAAGTTGTTTACAGAAAACTCTTACATTAGCAAAAACCTATTTTGTAATTGGTATTATAATATATTTCTTTTTTTGACTTTTATATAGTATTCGCCATAGAAGAAGACGCAATTTTTTTTTTAAATCTATGGTATTCGTGGTAGGTGTTTAGTAGACATGGAAGATCGTCTTTTTTAAATTTTAATACAGCTATGCATGTTTTTGCCAAGCCTTGGTTTTTTTCATGAAACAATTAGTCTTAGACGCGTGAATAAAATGTATGTAAGTATCTAAATATCTATGTATATAAGTAAATTTCTTTATTCCACCTTAACTTCTTAATGCCTCAACGAACTTGGACGTATAACGTTTCGTTAGAATCCTTACAAACTTACTTTACTCTACCGAGTGATATTATCCTTACTAATATTATAAATGCGAAAGTGAGTTTGTTTGTTTGTTTGTTACGCTTTCACGCCGTATCTATTGAACCGATCATCATTAAATTTTGCATACAAGTTCTCTGGAGTACGGAGAAGGACATAGGCTACCTTTTATTCCGGGAAAAAGTACTAATCCCGAGTGATCGACTTTGACGCGGGCGGAGCCGCGGGCGAAAGCTAGTAGGCTATATTTTTTACCGCGGCAGCCGTTAAAAAAATGCTAATAAGCATTTTTTTAAACGTATTTCTTGTTGATTTTCACCCAATTTATACTATAAAATATTAGAAGCGCGCTCTTCAGCGTTGAGGAAATGATCAAACCAGCTCCATAACATTGGATGGTCATCGTATTTATAAAGAAATGAAAATTTCATCTCGAAAATCGAAATAAACAGATGCATTATATTTTTTGCTACGCGGCTACAATAGTAGATTGTTGCATCAAGCAGAAAGTAATTTATTATAGCACCGAGTACTTATTTGGAGCCCGAGCGTCAGCGAGGGCTCTAAAAAGCACGAGTGCAATATAAATCACTTAATACTAGGTGCATAGTCTGCTTTTCTTTTAACTACTACAAGAAAAGTAGGTATGTAAGAATAAGAACAAGAATATATAAAATAAAACCGAAGATAAATTACAATTAGTGGAAATTAGTTGTTTACATTCCCATCTTTTTTTTCTTTATGGCCAGTATTTTACACGTCACTTCACAGGCTATTCCATACGGCCGTCAGGTTAGCCAACCTTGTTGGTGACATGAAAAAAAACTAAACAGTGTAGTAAAGGATTTTCACACATTTTTTCTGGTCTAGAGCAGCAAAGTTCCGCTTTGTGCTGGATATGTAGTGCAGTTATGATAGAATTGCAGCGAAAAACCTATCAGAAAGCTGAACGGCGCCTGACACGCGACAAAAAAGTTTTTCGGCTTCAAACGAACGCCTCGTTGTAAACATAAAAACACCGGCCAAGTGCGAGTCGGACTAGAATACGCAGGGTTCCGTACATTATATATAATAAGTTTGAAACTATTAAAAATATTTTTTAATATAATGTCGATATAAAAAAAAAAATAGAAAAAACAATTGCCATTGTAAAGGGTAAATCTTTAATACTATTCATTATTATATATAGTTGATATAAATATAAATACATACGAACAAATCACACAGATTATATTTTATAACAAATACATATATAGATACACATCCAAGACTCAGGCCAATCTGAAAAAGATCATTTTCCATCTTGACCTGGCCGGGGATCCTGGTCATACTCGTGTCGGAGGCTGGCGTGTTGACCGCTGCGTCGCGGAGCTAGTCAAAAAGCTCGAATATAACACTAAACTGAAATTAGATTATTTTAAATGTTACCAACTAAGAGTATTTTGCTTTATAATAAGCTAATAAATAAGTTACTACTACGAAAATACTAATATTTATACCACTGCACACCCTTGCAGTTATGATAATATATTTACTCAGTTACCGATGAGACGATGATATTACAGAGTTAGATTTTAATCGTTACCTTGTAACATATAGTAATATGTTGCCGGGTAACGTGAGGATATCAAATAACCTAATATATTTGTATCACGTTCTTCAGTGCTAATATCTACCGATATAGGTATAGACATATTCAGCGCACGATACTCCTGTCCCGGAGATATAAAAGGAGACAAATATTTATGTCTGATATTCGAGATATTAATATTTCGAGACGTGCAACTGAATTAGGAAGTTGTAGCGAGTTCAATACACTACGTGCTACGCACATGCTGCTGGTAAATCCGTCGCTTTACATACCATGTTTATCTTATACCTTTAAACGAGCAATTCTTGTATATTTATTTATATGTATATAAACTTATTTCTATGATCTCGGAAACGGCTCTAACGATTTCGCTGAAATTTAGTATTTTCGGGGGTAAAAAATCGATCTAGATTAGTCTTATGTTTGGGAAAACGCGTTTTTCGAGTTTTCATGCGTTTTTCTTTTCACGCAGAATATGGTCGCTAATTTCGTCTTGCTGGCCACTGTCCGTATTGTAATCTTCAGAGATTTTGATGCATTGATGTGGCAAATTATAGTGGTCACGGACAATCGAGTAAAGGTTTTCGAGCAAATCATGTTAGATCAAACGACATTAGATTTCAAATACGAAGCGTCTGGTCCAGCGGCTTAAGACGCGGACGGCAAGAAACGAGTTACGGGTTCGAATCCCGTTCGGTGTCTTACTTTTTTTTATATGTTCAATTATTTATATATATATATTTTTTTTTTTATTTTTATTCTTTTTAGACAAGTTTTAAAAATATGTAGCTAATGTTTGAGATAATCCTAACTAATATTATAAATCCGAAAGTGAGCTTGATTGTTTATTACGTTTTCACGTTGTAACTACTAAACAGATCATCATGAAATTTTGCATACACGTTATCTGGGGTACGGAAAAGGACATAGGGTACATTTAATCCCGGGAAAAAGTACTGTTTCCGAGGGATCGACACTGACGCGGGCGGAGCCGCGGGCGAAAGCTAGTAATATATATTTCTCATAAATATAGATTATCACCTAAACACCACCATATTACGACCGAAGCTTGGTCGCCCAGGTACTTATTCATTATAAGTCTACAGTTGAAGTGGGAATGGGCGGGACACTTGGCCAAAAAAAGGGACAGTCGTTGGACCAAAACAGTGACGGAGTAGTGGCCAAATAATGTAAACATGGTAGTCGTTTATGGAATCACGTCAGAGGCCGAGATGCGGTTCCGAAGAAATCTGACACCAGGGTATGCATGGTCGATTGACCGTGACACCTACTCGAAATGATGATGATGCTATTTTTATTTTTATGTCAATAATTACCATAATTACTATGCGTGTCGACCCCGACATATTAATATTTCCTAGAAATCGTATGCGATGTCAACACAATACGTAGTACCGAGTTGAATACGCTACGTGTGCTTCTAACTACGTGTATTCAGACTACGTGTCGTATGTCAGAAGCCTTTATCGGGTCGCTACGGGATCAGAATTATTGAGATGAGTCGACTACATATGAAATATGTATAACTGAAGACATTCGAAGGGTGGATTAATTACCTACCTTACCTCAAAAGGGAAGAAGGATGGGCCTCCGGCTCTCTCACTCACCGAACGAAGCATAGAAGCGGTAAAGCTTCTACTCAAACGTCGATTTTCTGTGAGAGTGTGGTACTACCCCGGACGAGCCGTTCCATGCATGCTACTAGCATGACTTTTGCCGGCAGCATGGCTCTACCACAACAAAGTGTTATGAATAGATAAATTCAGATGTATTTTGATAGTCCCAGTAAACCGTCTGGCGGCTGTATCGCATGAATAGAGTAGTGTATTGAATACACGCGTCCAATCAATATCCTTTGTCCCGTTACTACGGCGGCGTTGTATAGTGAGATCAGGTATTGGGGTAGGTCGAATATATGTAGAACACGAGGTCTATAGAACACGAGGTATACTCAAACTATTTATAGGTATACTATCGACGTGGTCTTGTAAATCGATGAGATGATTGAGGAGCCTGACGGCTCAGTGGTCGTCAGCATTGAAAACGCTTACGCTTGTTAAGTAACCCTGGGCGCAGTCCCTATTGTGATGGGTGACCGCGGGTGGCATAAAAATAAATAGCTCGAGCTCCTCAGTGCTTCTGAAGGCACGTCAAGTCGTTGGTCCCGGCTGTCATCTTTGATGGCAGTCGTTAAGCTATGTCAGATGCCTTTAGGCAGCTTGAAAAATCTGACACCATTGTTGGTCACTAACACACACGAAAAACAAAACAAATGAAAAAACGCCGGCTGCAGGCTCCGGTAGTACAAAGGGTCATGCTACTGAAGTGGAGACTAAAAAGACCTGATGAGAACAATGTTCCTTTTTATTTTTTTAAATATTTAAATACATCTGGGTACAGGCTTCGATCAAGTATAAAAAAAAATCAATAATTCTATTTTCGAACTTCAATAATCTGCAACACAGTTTATTAAATGCTTGATCCTTGTTAATTTTTAAAATAATTAAATATTATGTGTAAAGCTTCGATGAAGTAAAAAAGAAAACAATAATTCTATTTTCGAACTTCAATAATCTGCGACACAGTTAATAAACTGTGTCGCAGTTTATTGATGTTCGAAATATGGATATTTCCTCGGCAACTGCAACATTCAGTACGACTGAATGGAACGTCAAGTCTCTTGTTACGCCCGCTACAAGACTGCAGTTATTGAGATAGGTCGGGAATATTCCATATTATGTGACAAAGTGAAACTACTGTTTGTAGGTTTCGATTCACGGAAACTCGTACTCGTAACGACATATTATTATTCTTTGAAGTGAACGCAGCATTTATGAGAGAAAAATGTCGCAGAGCTTCCGAGGATGAAGTATTTTTGTATTTTGTTTAAATAAAGTTTTAATGATATTGTCGGTTATACTGTATTTATCTGGCTGGTTTTGATACCATTAGAAAGGTATAATTTAAAAGTATATAAAATGGAATAAAATAAGTTGCGCGACATTCCCAACCAATTTTTCTCCTATTCAATTTAAAGTGAAAACTTTATTAGCGGCACTTTTTGGAAAAAGTAAAAAATGTTTAACTCGCGTCAGAAAACGTGACCTGATCTAAATATTTTAAGATAGACACGTGACCTGAACCTTCTTTAGAGGCATTGTACACTTTATGAACTCTTCCATTGTGCTCTGTCGCCTGTCTAGCCTTCTGTTACGCCCTTCCTATCCATATCCTGTTAGACGCACTCAATCCAGCGTTTCTTTGGTCTTCATAATATCACTGTGCCATGTTTTCTTTCATTAAGTTTATGATAAGATTGGAGAGAATTTTTTTTTTAGTTTATTTTTATTTAAAAAAAAACGAAAAGCTTACAAAACTAGACTTACCTTATCTGAGTCAGTGGTGTTGCCACTGCCGAACGACGCGAGAGAGTTCCGGTCTAGGTTCTCCGTGGTCTCATCCAGTAAAGTTTCCTCTAGGTCCCTGTGCACAAAATTCTATCATAAGCACACATTTTTTGTGATGTGATGCTGATCGGACACGATGAATTCAAATCATATTGTTATTTTTTTTTGACGTGATAATCCTTACTAATATTATAAATGCGAAAGTGGGTTTGTTTGTTTGTTTGTTACGCTTTCACGCCGTAACTATTGAACCGATCATCATGAAATTTTGCATACAACTTCTCTGGAGTACGGAAAAAGACATAGGCTACCTTTTATCCCGGGAAAAAGTACTATTCCCGAGGGATCGACGTTAACGCGGGCGGAGCCGCGGGCGAAAGCTAGTGTCTTATAAATCGATGAAAGCCGGCTGCATGCACGAAAAAATGTCACGTTCCGTGTGTAGAATCCCTAATGAAGCGAGGCATTCAGAGTATGCCCGAAGTAAAGGTATTATGTTAATCCCAAGATGACACATTCTGCTTTTCATCTCCCTCTATGAGAAAAACAATATTCATGTTTTCATTTTCACGGGTCTAAAAAAGTTTGAATCACGAATTAAAAAAAAAAACTTTTTCCTCTGACATAAAAACTTATTGGCTAACTGGACACTGGCTCAAATAAGCAGAATGAAGTTTGATCGCCAGATATAAGAAAAAAACAAAAAAAAAACTTATTTTTAGGCCCTGTACTTTTGTTTGTTTTATGCTTCGTTTTTTGAAAAGATGAAAAGGATATAAAATTACCTGCTAGACCTTTGAGAGCTAGTAGGCCTCACCCGCGGGGGGCTGCGTGGCGGCTGCTGTAGGGCGCCGCTGAAGTACGTTTCCTGAACACAGACAGTATCGAAGCCATTAGTATTACACATATATACAATCTATCTACACTCAGTTATACAGCCCATGAGTACTTAAATAGCAGTAGTACCTATCAATATTACTACCTATACCATTTTCTACTCTTAATGTTTTTTCTTTCATCGTTATTCATCATAATATCCAACTAGAAAGATCTTCTTTTCTAAG
This sequence comes from Elegia similella, assembly GCA_947532085.1. Taxonomy (NCBI): domain Eukaryota; kingdom Metazoa; phylum Arthropoda; class Insecta; order Lepidoptera; family Pyralidae; genus Elegia; species Elegia similella. The sequence goes on along the minus strand of OX383925.1, from coordinate 54,378,580 downwards.
TCTCTATATCTCTGTTCTGTTGAATTGTTAGGGAGCGTCTTCTCAACTAAGGTGACAGCTGAAAATCAGTGGTTGCTCACTGGAATAACATTTCGCTGAGCTGTAGCCTTTTTTTGCTATTGTGGCACACATACATTATGTTTAGTTTTAATTGTAATTTTTGTTGTTTAAAATTTTATTATGTGTGTTACAATGAACAAAATAAATATATTATCCATCCATCTATCAATACCGATTTAACATTTAATGGTAATCAATACGACTACGTATTAATTGGAAATTGTTTATCAAACTATTTCAGATAAACTATTTCAATCTAAATTTCTATAGAACGACTTCAATCTAGTTATTACGCTCTATGAATGTACCCAATCACTTTGACCGTTATAAATCTAGTCGCAATCAATGGAATACGCGTCCAACATTACTCAGAAACTAGATATTGGAATTTGTAGACTAGGACTAAACCTGGGACATTGAGACAGGTCATGAATTGAATTGTGTCTTTGCAAGCTGCGAGCTATATTCTATTACTGATGCAGAGGTAGTCTTAAACGATTTTATATTTGATGATGTGAGTCAGTGTGGTATGTCAAAATTTCTAGATTATGAACAAGACTATAGATTGGGCTTTATCCAGGCAGCGTTTCATGTACCAAAAATCATTGCCGTTTTTTTATATGTTTTTAGTTAGTCACAAGACCGAATGGCAATCATTGAAACAGGTATAAGCCTAGCAGTGGTATATGAAAGGCTGTCTGTGATGTGACGATGCTGATGATGATAAGCTCACCTGGATGACTTCACGGAGTCTTCGCACCCAGGTCTGCTTGACTTCCAGCGAGGGCGCCTTCAGCACAATTCGGCAGTCACTCGCCATGGGCTCGCGACCTGTCCATACGGAGAACTTGCACTCGTCTCCCTCTATGTGTTCTGTCACGCCCAGCTCGGAGGTCTGTGTAAAAAAAATAACAGTTACTGGCTTACTCCTACAGGTTAGCTTATCAGGAAGTCTAGAATACAAAATTGTCTATATTATAGCTAACATGCGCGCCTTAGTTTAGACTGCTTAACAACTGAATTCTTTTTTTTTTCTTCTTGAAATAATAATTACAACTATCGAGGCCAAAGCAGACATGTGCAATATTACTTTTAGACTTTCAGATTTCGTTCAAAACATTAAATATTGTAGCGATTAGTTACGAACAAAATCAACGACGAGCCATGACGTTTCGACCTCATTCGTACTTTATACTCCTGCCTAATAATACAAGATCATACTCATAGTATATGATAGTATATCTAATTAAATTTCTATGAATTCCTCGCCGGATGCCGACCGTTAATTTAAAAAGTGTAGAACTTTTATTTAACTCAAATATGAAATGCCTTTGCAGTGGAAGTCTATTCATTCAATATAAAGAAACTAACGAGTAGTTTTCTATAAGGAGTAGCGATCTATTGACGACATATTTATACTACAGTTTATTGGTTAAAAAGCAACACAAGTAAAGATCGTCTAAATGAAAATGTTCTCCTCACTAATAATTATGATTATTTCAATTATATCAAATGGTAAGCAATTCAGAAAACCTAGATAATAGAGAAATATCCCATCAATCCAGGTAATGTTAAAGTACTGCGGCATACATGCCGCTGTACTTTACTAATTTATATGGACAAATCACACATACAGTACACTGTATCTGTGTGATTTGTCCATATATATTTATTTATTATTATGTACGCCATTTGTTTAGGATGATACGAACTTTGTTTGTCATTACGGCGCAAGTAGTTCAACAAATCCGAAGCCTTTTGTAAACCCAATAGCGAAGATCAATTTTATGTGTATGACATGTATTAATCAATTTTGTATTTGAGCGTAAAAGCACTGGAAGAGCGATTAGTTTTATATTAAACATTCTCTACTATTTCATTTTTCGTCTGAAGTAAGTTTACTTATCTATACATATAATAAAACAGTAAAAATATTTTGTCTGTACATTTAGAATTTTTGACTGAAATGGATAGAGGGACACTTAAAAAGAATAATAGAAAGCAAAAAAAATTTTTTTGAATTTCTTGTCTGTCTGTCTGTCTGTATGTATGATCACGATTATCTCCGAAAATACTGAACCGATTTACTTCAAACTTTCACCAATTGGTTTGTTTTAACCCAGCATAACATTTAAAGTTTGTTTCATCAAAATCGGTTCATTAAAAAAAAAGTTATCGTCATTTGAATGAATTTAAGGCATTAGTTTGCATTAGTGATGTAACGAATATTCGCATTCGCATTCGCATTCGCGGATATTCGCATATTTTTGCATATTCGCATTCGCATTCGCATTCGCGAATTTACTGCGAATGTTTTTGCGAATATTTTTTTTTTATTTATTTTTTATTGTTGGTTTATATAATAAAACAAAATCTATACATTAACTATGTTTTAATTCAAGAAAATTATATAACCTCGTCATCACATAATCAGTCTTCTCTTTATCATTTGGTTGGTAACATTTATTTATTAACTTTGAGAAATTAACCTTAAATCTCAAATCGAACGCGCTTCGCCTCGTTCGAACGGAACTGCTATCAAGATCACCAAGCGATAGTGAATTGGCGCCAAATTTAAACAAAATCTGAATATTCGCATTCGCATTCGCATTCACGAATGTCGGTAGCAAATATTCGCATTCGCATTCGCATTCGCGAATGTCCAAAATATGACATTCGTTACATCACTAGTTTGCATACACGGTGAATTTTTTATCGTTTCGGACCCTTAAAGGGGTGACTCAGACCAACAAAATGAACAACTTTTCCTATGGGAACAATGGTTCCTCAAAATAAAATTCGACATTCCCATACAACCTGGCGGCGGGAATTTTTTGTATGGAAATGAAGAAATTTTTTTTGAGTTCCCGGCATTGGTCCCATAGAAAAAGTTGTTCATATTGATGACCTGAGTCACCCCTTTAAGGGTCCAAACTGTTCCTGAGGGATGGACACTAACGGCGGCGGCGTAGCCGCGGGCAAACGGCAAACCAACCTAAACTGCTGCGCCTAGAAACTTGAAATTTGGTACAGGGGTTCTTTTAAAGATGTGAGTGAGCGCTAAGAAAGTATTTTTAAGAAATTTAACTTCTTAAGGGGTAAAATTTATATGGAATTTTCTCATTTCTGGACTAAGAAGTATGAAAGTAGGTATATAAGTTCTAGATTAAAATTAAAAAAGATGTGTGTAAGTAGATGAAATTTGCTAAATTCCCCCTTTAAGGGGTAAAATGAGGGTGGATGGGTGGTATAAACTTTGTATGGAAATTTTCTCATTTCTGGACTTAGACGTATAAAAATAAGTATATAAGTTCTAGGTTACAATTAAAAATATCTGTGTAGGTAAAATGGACGATATTTTTCCTGTAGGGGTAAACTAGCGGGGTAAAGATTGTATAGGAATTTACTCATTTCTAGACTTAGAAGTATGAAAATAGGTAAATAAATTCACGATTACAATTGAAAAAGATCTGTGTAGGTTAACTGGAAAAAAACCCCCAGAAGGGGGATAAAGTTTGTTTGGAAATTTTCTCATTTCTGGACTATGAAGTATGAAAATAAATAGTTATGTAAGTTCTCGATTACAATTAAAAAAGATATATGTGGGTGAAATGGACTGAATTCACTCCTAAAGGGGTAAAATGGGAGGGTAAAGGTTTTATGGAAATTTTCTCATTTCTGGACTGGTATAAATAATATCCATACTTCTATACTAATACTAATATTATAAATGCGAAAGTAATTCTATCTGTCGTTTTTTTACGCTAAATTTGGTATGGAGGTGTGAGGCCCGGGGAAGGACATAGGGTATGTTTGATTCCGGGAAATTCTACTGTTCTCGAGGGATCGACACTAACGCGGGCGGAGCCGCGGGCAACAGCTAGTACTAACTAATATTATAAATGCGAAAGTGAGTTCGTTTGTTTGTTACGCTTTCACGCCGTAACTACTGAACCGATCATCATGAAATTTTGCATACAAGTTCTCTGGAGCACCGAAAAGGACATAGGCTACTACTATTCCCGAGGGATCGACATTGACGCGGGCGGAGCCGCGGGCGTAAGCTAGTATCTATATATTGTACCGTGGGTCACATCAAAACAGGTCATATTACACAATGAGGTTGAACTGTCATGATTGATCGGCGGCCTAGTGTACACAGGCGACATTATACTTAATGTTATTGTTTGTATAGATGAGTGGCTTGTGTCGACTTTTGCTATCGAATTTCACATCTATAAATTCCATTTCATATGCAAAATATATTGACCCAATCCATCTTGGATGTTTATATATAAATGTATTTGTTATATAATATAGTTTTTCAGCAACAGAAGTAAATATCGTCTAAATAAAAATGTACCCGTTCTCTATTAGGTCCAATCAGAGTTAATGTAGTGCGTGGTTGCGCGACCGCACAGAGTCTGGCGCCACCCTAGACCCAACGCTCCGAGGGTCTAGGGGGGCGACAACACTGGCCAAATATGTAAATGTATGAAAATGCTATTGGATGAGCATAGCTGGGGATCGAGCAAAATGGCTCACCTTGGGAGAGGCATACGCCCAACAGTGGACTGCCGCAGGTTGCTATTGATGATGATGACATAATATAATATATACAAGTCTCACACTTACTTTGGGGCTTGCTCAATTAGTGTTTTAGGATTTGATTTTAAGTTTTGTCTGTACATTTTATTTATCTTAATTTTAACGCACGCACTAATATGACTAACTGCGTTACTTACTTGATGAAACCATTATCCGACCAACACAGTCAACACTTAGTAGGACTCATTTTCAGACGACATTGCCAATTTATTTTGATTGGACGATAGTTTATTATAAAAACCTAATACCATGTTAGAATGTGATAGAATACGTTTAAACCTATTTACGAACAATTTCATCTCTCCCGTGTAGGGTTACCATCCATCCGGATTAATCCAGACATGTCCGGACTTTTAGATTCTTGTCCGGACTTTTAATTTGACCGGGTTTATGGAATCGCCGCCGACGCGACGGGCGCCGCCAGGCAAAACAAGGCGAACAATCCCCGCCCGCACCCCGCATCCTACCCCCCTCGCAATGCGGGCGTCTGCCTGCCTACCATGCTTACCATAGCACGGAACTAAACTAAGTGGTTAATGTTTCCAAAAAAGTCCGGACTTTCTAATTGTCCGGCGTTTTGCCACGATTTTTCAAATTCCTAAATGGTAACCTTACTCCCGTGGAACTGGGATCCGGGGTCCGTGAGGTGCTTCATAATTTATACCTATCATGTTTATATGGCAAAGTTTGTAATGGAAGGACCCATGGAAGTCCCGCAGACGACCGGGAAAATTATCATAATATAAAAGACACCTATATTATGAATGATGCTTTTCAATTGCATTCTGTGCAGTCAGATATACACAACAAAGTAAAGGAACAATATACCACTTAGGACCCACCCGTTCTCTATTAGGTCCAATTAGAAACAAGAGTTAATGTAGTGCGTGGTTGCGCGACCGAACAGAGTCTGGCGCCACCCTAGACCCAGCACTCCGGGGGTCTAGGGGGGCGACCACACTAGCCAATTCATATACGGATGGGTCGTCATGCCGTCATCAAATTATGGACGCCGTAAGACAGCGTGATCGAGTTTCCCCTGTGATGGGGAATCATCATTTTGGAAAACCCTCATTAGACAGCGACTAAAATCATAAAAAGAAATCACTCACCATAAACTTGGTCTTGTAGATGTACTTCGCTTTGCCATGAGAGTCTTTGACCTCCTTCGCCAGTAGGAGATGTAAGTCGAACAGGAAGACGCGGCGCTCGCGACCTTTCTTGATGATCTGCCGCAGGTCCCACACGTGGAATGAGTCCTGCAGGACCACCTCGCCCAGGCTCTCGGTGGGAACGTCGCAGCCCTCCAGTAGGAAAAGATGCATGGCGTCGTTGGCCTTCTTCGGCACAGACAACATCACTTCTAGGCCGTCCTGGTAAAAGACATCACAATTAAATTATTTGGCAGACTCCGTGGCGCAGTGGTTAACACGCAAGTTTGCGACACGAGGGTGCCCGGGTTCGATCCCCGGTCGGGTCAATGGAAAATATAATATAATTATATAATAACATTTAAATGGAAGCAATTCGGAATACGTATGCCTTTTTTAAAAAAAGGATTTTACAAATCTGTTCATAAACGCTAGATTAAGAAGAACCTTACTGACGTCGGATTGAGAACTTAGATTATTTTAGAACACAGTCATACGAGTCCAAATTACATTCAATGGACATCCTACATTAGACTAGACTATCGCCATAGTCATAAAAATTACCGGAATAAATGGAGTGAGACAAAAGAAAAAATACGTGTCAAATATTTTTTGAATACCTAACTGACGGACTAATTATATTTTTTTAGGAAACTAGCCTATTGTTTATTTGTTTACCTTCACGCGATTTCCTTAGCTACTAAACTGATCAACATGAAATTTTGCTCAAAAGTTGTCCGGGACACGGAAAAAGACATAAGGTACCTTTCATCCCAGAAAATACTACTGTCTACTATACTAATGACTAGTAGAGATAGAACTGCCTCCGTGGTTCAGTGGTAAAGGCGTTTGCCTGTAGACCCGGGGGTTGTGGGTTTAATTCCCACGGGAAGCATACTTTGTTTAGTAGTTTCCAGTTTGGTTAGGACATTGCAGGCTTGAATCACCTGATTGTTTGATAATAAAGACGATTCTGTGCTTCGGAAGGCATGTTAAGCCGTTGGTACCGGCTGCCATCTGCTAGTTAAAAGGAACCACGTCAGAGGCCGAGAGGCGGTTCCGAAGAACTCTGACACCAGGGTGTGCATGGTCGATTGACCGTGACAACTACTCGAAATGATGATGATGAGATAGATCGCTTCATTAAAAATGAAGTCAGCTTTTATACGTTCGTTCATCTATACTCATTATGTATTTAGGGCACCGTACCTAAAAAATAAAAAGAGGATCACTTTGTTGTCTGTCTGTTAGTAAAACCTTTTTTCTCATTAACACGTGGGGGTATCAAGCTTACATTTTATTATTATTTGTTGTTATAGCGGCAATAGACATAAGGATGTAAGTATATACATTCTGTTTTTTAAGTTTCTACCTATTACGGTTTAATTATTAGATACAGCACTGTAACAGACGGACGGGCATCGCCCCTTTGGGTACAGAACCTTAAAACACGACTAACCTCGAAAAAATTTACGATGCTTCAAATATTCAATTCTGTTCAAGAATTCGACTAATTAAATTTCATTGTATGCAGGCCGCTTTCAACCAGTCACATTGGAAAGCAGTGGACTTCTTGCGGCCGAGATGATGATGATGATTCGAACTAATTGAAAACAGAATTGTAATAAAAAAAAGGAAAAAAAATTATCATCCATACAAAATTGACGATCAGCTGGGCGAATTTCTACGAGAATTCAATTTTTTTGTCATTGTTTCCTTATTTTCTTACAATTCTGTATTCAATTAGGGATTCTAATTCCGGGATTTTAATATAGCTCATAAGTACAAAATCACGCTATATATATTTTTTTTTATTATTAACTAGCTGTTGCCCGCGACTACGTCCGCGGAAATTTCTGTTATAAGGTATCAATAAAAAACGGGGTCAAATTATTCATCTATAATTTGACCCCGTTTTTTATTGATGCTTCGCTCCTTATTGGTCACATCGTGATGTTTTATAGCCTAAAGCCTTCCTGAATAAATGGACTATACAATACAAAAATAATTTTTCAATTTGAACCAGTAGTTCCTGAGATTAGCGCGTTCAAACAAACAAACTCTTCAGCTTTATAATATTAGTATAGATTATTGAAGTAGGCATTTGTCTCCCATATTTCATTAATTATCGCGGTGACTAATTGCTAGTTGACGCTAACAGTGTACCATATACTCGCTTGGATTTATTTTTAAAGCACATTAAGGGGATAATATACATACCTCTTTGTTTCTTTGTTTAATATCATTGGAGCACATAATGTAAGACTTTGTAATATTATTCGCCATGCGTTAAATAAGCAAAAATATATAACTAGACAAAAGATATACATAAACAGAAGTCGCCAATCTTAATATAATATATATAAATCTCGTGTCACAATGTTTGTCCTCAATGGACTCCTAAACCACTTAACCGATTATAATAAAATTCGCACACCATGTGCAGTTCGATCCAACTTGAGAGATAGGATAGTTTTTAACTTATGGCGAAACGAAGTTCGCCGGGGCAGCTAGTTGGTTTATATAATAAAGCTTTTTAGAAACAAATAGTATTTCATTAAAAAAAAACGACTTTAATCAAACTACTGAACCGATAGCGATGAAATTTAAACGGGACCAACCTGAAAATACCCTTACCAAGATACCATACCCTTGCAAAGAAAAAGAGCAAAAAATTTTTTTTATATCGTATAATAAATGACGGAGTTCCGAGGTAACAAACAATAAAAATGTCGAACCGAATCATCATCATCAGGTGTTTTAGTCTCCACTACAGAAGCACGACCCTCTCTGTACTACCAGAGCCATACTTGGCCAGAGTAGCCAAGGGACTTGGCCTACACTCTCCACGCTGGCCAGACGGGTTGGAGCGGCCTCACAGATGTTTAAAAGCTTTGTTTAGCTTGTATTTCCTAAGTCGCCTTCTACGACATCCACGGGAAGACTTGGAGTGGTCCTATTCTACTCTGCCGGATACCACACGGCGCTCATCTCCTCCTTTTTTTGAAGTCAGTTTAAAAATGATAAAAGATATACTCATCGCAAGTTAGACAAAAACCAAGAAGTATACCTTAGTAAATATAATAAGACATACTTCTTAGTAGGTTACTCTGTAGAAAGTCTTTCATCAGTGCCATACATAATCCAATACAAACAATACATGTATGGCATGTATTGTTTGTATTGGATTATGATTTTGTTACAAACAAAACCCAATCTCACTACATTCACACATCCAACACTACTAAAAGTACATCCTATCTTTATATATCTATACTAATATTATAAAGCTGAAGAGTTTGTTTGTTTGGACGCGCTAATCTCAGGAACTACTGGTTCAAATTGGAAAATTCTTTTTGTGTTCAATAGTTCATTTATTGAGGAACGCTTTAGGCTCTAAAATATCACGCAGCGACCAATAGGAGCGAAGCATCAATAAAAAATGTTTTGTAAACGGGGGAAAATGATTCATAATAACACTAATGAAATAAAAATCATAATAACAGAAATTGTCGCGGACGAAGTCGCGGGCAACAGCTAGTAATAATAAAAATATAGCTACAAAATCATTATATAGCATGTCCCCATAAGTCAGTCATACGTACAAGGCTGTTTTTGGGGACCAGGGGCTCAATCCGGTTGCCCCGGCCCTGGTTCATGAGGTACTTGAGCATCATGTCGTAGTAGTAATCCACATATTTTAACACCATCACACACAAACACAATCACTCGCGCGGTGAAACACAGACTAATGACTAAACGAGGAAAAATTCAGCAATACCGCTGCTGATTACAACTGTACACTAATGTAGAGCAGTAGAGTATTAACAGAGGCCAAGCTTTATCATAAGAACTAGCTATTGCCCGCGACTTCGTCCGCGGCAATTTCTGTTATTATAGACATACTGTCGCGGACATTTTTTTAATTCGTTTAAAGAGGATTCTTTAATACACTTTTGTCGGGTAACTTGAACCGTTTACGCATCGCACGCGCGTATTATCTCAACTATGAATAATTTTTATTGATGCTTCGCTCCTATTGGTCGCAGCGTGATGTTTTAGAGCCTAAAGCCTTCCTAAATGGACTATTCAACACAGAAAGAATTTTCCAATTTGAACCAGTAGTTCCTGAGATAAGCGCGTTCAAACAAACAAACTCTTTAGTTAAATAATTACCTATATAAAATTAATGTGAAATTTCTTCATAGTTAATCCCGTGATAAAAAAATAAAAAATGTACAACAAACACTGGTTGTCTGTAAAGTCGGTTTACGGACAATAATTTTACGTCACAACGATAGATGCGTGATAGATACTACTCCTACTCCAGCAGCAACGATGGAACGTGGCATTTTTCGTGCATGCTGCCGGTATTCATCGACTTATAAGACTATCACGTCAAAACAAAAAAAGTTTTTTCGACGAACCAACGTAATAGCTATTCTTCTATTTATATTTAAATATTACCAGAAGGGTGGTATATAAATACTCTTCGACTAATGACTAAAAACATTTCCGATAAACGTATAAGAAAGTTATTGTTTCCTTTTTTAGAAGGATTCAAAATACTGAGCTCTGTAGACAATTTCCTGTGTGGAAGGGCGGTGGCACCGAACAAAATATTCGAATAGATATGTAATGGGTCCATAGGACGTCGTTACTACGTCTCTGACGTATTGTCTGAAGCTGTGTCCAGGCATGGTGCACTACCATGCCTGGACACTGCTAAGTGCGTTCGCTTTTCATTTAATACCATATCTACGCTAATATTATAAAGAGGGGAGATTTGATTGTTTGTTTGTTTGAATTGAATAGTCTCCGGGCTTTTTTTTATGTTATATGACAGCAAACGAGCAAGCGCGTCACCTGATGGTGAGTGACCACCGCCACCCATGAACAACTGCAACACCAGGCTGTGGCAGGTGCGTTGTCGGCGTTTCAAGGAGTTGGGGGAAGGAAATGGGGAGGGGAGGGGAAGGATGGGCCTCCGGCTCACTCACTCTCCGATCGAAGCGGTAAAGCTTCTACTCAAAGATTCAAGATTCAAAGATTCAAAGATTTATTCAGAAAATAGGCCTTTTCAGGCACTTTTTCACGTCAATTCACATTTAAAATTAAATAATACTTATTATATTATATTCAAATTATTAATTATTGTTTAAAAGCTACAAACTACTAGCGTTTCGGAACCGACCACTGCAGAGAAGAAGACGCCGAAAGAAACTCTTCAACAGTATTGGTCGCCTACTTGCCTGAAGGGCTTTGTATGATATTTAATATTTTTCTTTTCTTTTTTTTTGATGTCATGTTATATACAATTTTAATTTACATATTTTTGTGGAACACGTTATGTTAGCGTTGTCACGTGAAATTATCATCCGTAATTATTAACCAAAATAGATCCGATAAAAATTGTGTGGAATAACGCACACAAAAGACAAGTAAGGGGGAGTCCCCGAAAAAATTACTAACGTGACTATAGTTGCAAATAAACCGTTTTAAACCAAAACTACGTGGTTTAAAACCCGTTTTAAATAAATTTAAAACGGTTTAAAACCGTGACCATGTGATTACTAGTTTATTAACAAATTATATTTTGAAGGTAAAAATAAAAACTATACATTGAAAACATTTTATTTTTATTAGTTTAAATGACGTTTTAAAATATTTTTAGGATTTAGAAAGATTACAATCTAAATATGCGTATTTTTTCATTTCTTTTTCCTATCATAAGCAGTAAGTAGGTATGCTTTTTGTTATAAAAAAAACGGCCAAGTGCGAGTGGACTCGCGCACTAAGGGTTCCGTATCATTATCCTTACTAATATTATAAATGCGAAAGTGAGTTTGTTTGTTTGTTTGTTTGTTACGGTTTCACGCAGTAACTACTGAACCGATCATCATAAAACTTTGCATACAAGTTCTCTGGAGTGCGGAGAAGGACATAGGCTACTTTTTATCCCGGGAAAAAGTAATATTCCCGAGGGATCGACATTGACGCGGGCGGAGCCGCGGGCGAAAGCTAGTCTATAATAACTTTAAAATTATTTAAAATCTTATACCTTTAATCGAGCAATTCTTGTATATTTATTTATATGTATGTATATAAATTTTTTTCGTCATTTTCCATCTTGACCTGGCCGGGGATCTAACCCGGGACCTCCAGTGTGGAAGCCTGGCATGGTGACCACTACTACCTTTAAACGAGCAATTCTTGTATATTTATATGTATATAAATTTATTTATATGATCTCGGAAACGGCCCTAACGATTTCGCTGAAATTTGGTATATGGGGGGAGGTAAACAATCGATCTAAATTAGTCTTATCTTTGGAAAAACGCGTATTTCTTTCCACGCAGAATATGGCCGCTAATTTCGTCCTGCCGGCCACTGTCCATCTGGGACGCGGACGGCAAGAATCGAGTGTTACGGGTTTGAATCCCGCTCGGTGACTAACTTTTCTTTTTAGGGTTCCGTACCGCATGCTGGATACGGCTAAATGTAACTACGCTTAAGCGAAATAAGTCATTCCATTTCATTTCAAAAGGAATAAAAACGGAATCCTTATAGAATCACTCGGCTCCACAGTGACTGTCTATTTGTCTGTCTGTCTGTCAAGAACCTTTATCTCAACGTCTTGGTTTTTTCCACAACTCCAAGGGACAGGTAGACCTGAGTATTTGATATAAATTTCAGCTTGATACCTCAACACGTTCCTGAGATCAAGGATCTTGACAGACAAACGGACAACAAAGTGATCCTATATGGGTTCCGTTCTTTTCTTTTGAGATACGGAACCCTAAAAACTAAATTTATGTTAATTAATAGTTTGTTATTTCGTTGTTTGTATTTTCTGCGAAATTTAGACATTTAACTTAATGGATGATGACAAAGTAATGTAACAGTTAAATATATCTTCCAATCCTAGCGCCCGCGACTCTGGTCGCGTCTAATACACATTTGAGTCATTTGATCAAACCAGGGTCACTGTCGCGTCCGCTAGGTTTTTAAGGTCACCTTAAAGTATAATTTTTCATAGTAAAATTTTTTTTTCACATAATTATACGTATAGTAATTTTTTTTCATTTCACTTAACCCAAATATATGATGGATAATGCAATAATTACCTATATTTTGAATTGCTTTTTGTAATATGTTAGTAAATTCTAATAGAAAATCGTTTTAAACCTATATTAAACCTCAAAATTTGGTTTAAAACGTTTTAAACCAAAAAAACGGTTTAAAACCAAATGGTTTTAAACGTTTAAAATACTTTTTGCATCTATAAACGTGACTAGCCGCAGTAACGCACGCGGCGAACTCAAGTCTGCGTTCTCATTCTTCTTAACACTTTCCGGGGCATCCCGCCGCCGCCGCGTTTTTCACCAGTGCTTATGTGTTGATTTATTTAATTTACATTGCAAAAATACCTAATAGTAACTTATAATAATTTAAATCCGAGAGGCGGTTCCGAAGAACTCTGATCATTTCGAGTAGGTGACTCGTGTCACCTACTCGAAATGATGATGAAATCTCTTCCATGCTGGGAGAAAAGAAAAAAGCGTAGAATGTACCAGCTGCTTCACTTCCCGGGTAGATCGTAAAAGCCGATCAAGAGAATGGGTAAAATTTGAGGAATCATATTAATAGGCGATGCGGCTAGCTACCTACCACTATTTTGAATCCGTTTTTCACCTAATTCCCACCAATATGGTTAACGTGGCCTTCGGCTCTTATAGACCTAGGCTCTGTCTATAAATATATCTATACTAATATTATAAAGCTGAAGAGTTTGTTTGTTTGTTTGTTTGAACGCGATAATCTCTGGAACTATTAGTTCGATTTGAAAAATTCTTTTTGTGTTGGATAGTCCATTTATTGAGGAAGGCTTTAGGCTATAAAACATCACGCTACGACCAATAGGAGCGAAGCATCAATAAAAAATGTTTGGAAAACGGGGAAAATTATTCATCTATACGAATAAAAACCGAATGAATCATAATAAAAGAAATTGCCGCGGACGAAGTCGCGGGCAACAGCTAGTTGAGGATAAACTGCCATTAGTTTCACTGGGCATTGGCCACCTGTTTCTGCAGCCTGTCGTGTCCATCGGAAGAGCGTCAGCGTTCCTGGTACCAGTGACTCAGTGATCTATGTTACGAAATCAAAAGGCGCGAGTTCGGGCTGACGTATTTGTTAGAACAACTTTAATATAAATAAAAAACCCACAAACTTTTCTGGGAAAAAATACATATTATATATATGTACGTCTTTATCCCTTACGGGGTAGACAAAGCCTAAGGTCATAACACCGAAAGGCCACGTTTAGCGTGTTGGTGGGCGTAACTACCTCTGTGGTCCAGTGGTTAAGGCATTTGCCTGTTGACCCGAGGGTCGTGGGTTCGATTCCCACCGGAAGCATACTTTGTTTAGTTGTTATCAGTTTGGTTAGGACATTGCAGGCGTGAATCATCTGATCGTCAGATAATAAAGATGATTCCGTGCTTCGGAAGGCACGTTAAGCTGGTGGTCCCGGCTGTCATCTGGTAGTCGTTAAAGGAACCACGTCAGAGGCCGAGAGGCGGTTCCGAAGAACTCTGACACCAGGGTGTGCAGTGCATGGTCTATTGAACATGACACCTACTCGAAATGATGATGATGTGGGCGTAAAGGTGGAAAATGGAATCAAAGTAGTGATTGCAAGTCGCGTGGCCTATTGACATCAAGTCCTTAAATTTTGGCCCGATCCTTCGGCTGGCTTCTACGGTATAACATGCTTAATCAGGGACTACCTAGGATCTGTCTAAACCTGACTTATGAAGATGTGATTTTTGTATGTACTCGTATATATAATACATTACATCGAGTCAGGGGACACGACGTCTCAAAAGTTTTTAATAAACTCGTTACGTTTGTTATGTAAATATCAGAAGTTAAAACTCGATAATAAGGAGTCTTGTTAAACATTACAACTTTACCTGTTAGCAATAAGTAGACTTAATAAATAATAATATGTCAAGGCAGTACCGTCCACGAGGAAATAAAAAAGGAAGATTTTTAAGTGTTTATACATATTTTGCATTCACAATGCTATTTTGATATACTCTTATTAAATTAAGAAATAAAATATGGTGAAAAAAAAGCGGGCGGGATTTGAACCTGCGACCTTTAGTCTATGTACGACTTAGGAAAGAAGAAGAAGGGAGATTTGTTCACCGACAGCGCTCGCCAAGATGCGATGATGATGAATGTTTTGTTATCAGCTTTTATTGGTAAGTTTCCCTACTCCTTTAGTTTATTCGTCCAAGAGACCACATAATGAGATTAAGACACAAAAAACAACACGTACCAATACAACATAAAAAATTGGATTACGAACGATTTTACGTGATAACGGTGGAAGAGAGATAGATGCGGCATAAGCCGAACCCTTAGAGCTTATTCCGCGCTCTCGCTTGCACACGGAACATGACAATTTTTCATGCGTGCAGCCGGCGACGTAATCACGTCAGGAAATTGCGACAAGCTTTTATAGTGAGCAAATTTTAAACTAATGTCGTTGAACTCAAAAGATTTGTTTACATTCGCATTTTGCGACGCATAAACGAACAAACTAAAGAGATATACAATAAATAGAGAAGTATGTAATCGCCATAAATACGTGAAAATAAAGAACGCGAGAATTTGTGTGATGGTACTGGAGGTTTAGTCTGAGCTGTCCAGCCACCAACGAAGTAAAGAGCACTGTAGATAATAAGTAAGATGATTTTTGACTAGCTCCGTGGCGCAGCGGTCAACACGCCTGCCTGCGACACGGAGTGACCGGGTTCGATCCCCGACCAGGTTAAGATGGAAAATGATCTTTTTCAGATTGGCCTGGGTCTTGGATGTTTATCTATATAAGTATTTGTTATAAAATATAGTATCGTTGAGTTAGTATCCCATAACACAAGTCTAGAACTTACTTTGGGGCTAGCTCAATCTGTGTGATTTGTCCGTATATATTTATTTATTTATTTATTTTACTGTAGGTAATAAGTAAAATTCTAGCTTACTACCTAGTATTTCAACGCTTGCGCAATTTCTTACTTATTCTCTTCGAGTCGGTGGCAAACCGTAAAATCGTAACATTTAATTATATCCTGCCAATACTTAGCCACCTGATTGGCGCTTGCATTAGCAGCCATCAGGTCGCCCATTGTGCAAGTGCTGGGGTATTTAGAGCAAGATAACAAGTGGCTCATTGTTTGAATGTCTCCACATGGGCATGAACATTAGTATCGACTGAAAAGCCCCTATTCACTAGGTTTTCTTTCGACCGGCCTACCTGTGTTTGAGTCTATTCAAACTCTTCCAGGTGAGCCATGGTAGCCGGTGGCCGGGAGGAAGCTCCTTGATATAATTTCTTACTGAAGCCCAATTACGATCGAATGGATTACATTCTAATTGTTTAACAAATATAAAGCGGCTGTTTCGTTTTTAATCCAAACTTATTCAAGTAACATACATACGAATAAAAGAAAAGAATTAGTCAATGATAATAAACAATTCCGCGATTCCGACTTAAGAAACAATTAACATGTTTATTACCCTATTTTGATTTTTCTTGTCCAAATCCTTCTCCATACTAAATTTCACCGAATATGTTGAAGCCGTTTCCAAGATCATTTTATTACATAGATTACATAGAAACCTACGATTATATAACAATATTTTGTCCGTTATAGTTTACGATAGAATATATAAGAACTTACAAAAGTATTTCTCACAAATCCCAATATTATCCAAACACGCGTAAGAGGCACTAGGACACAGTCACTAACACTGCTCGTGTATCGGTGTTTACGAGTTTATCTCTCTATCCGCTGTCCAACTCAAGTCGTAAGCTTATCTTATCACCTGTAATCTCAAGTCACGCTTCTGATACGACCGCTTCGTATTGTTCCGAGTTTGGAGAATTAGTGCCATACGTCAGAGGTGCCAAGCAAAGTATAAAGTAGAATATAGACTGACATTTAGAAGCACGGGTGTTCAAAAAATGTATTTTGAGCCTGAGGCCACAAAATCACTTTCATTATTTGATAAAATGCCGTGTGGTATCCGGCTGAGTAGAATAGGACCATTCCAACTCTTCCCGTGGATGTCGTAGAAGGCGACTTAGGTAATACAAGCTAAACAAAGCTTATAAACATCTAAGAGACCTCTCCAACCCGTCTGGCCTGCGTGGAGAGTGTAGGCCAAGTCCTCTGACTGCTCTGGCCAAGTATGGCTCTAGTGGTCGGTTCCGAAACGCTAGTAGTCTGTAGCTTTTGCACATTAAGTAATAATATAAATATGACTAAATTAGATCCGTTAAAATGTGATTTGACATGAAAAAGTGCCTGCAAAGGCCTATTTTCTGAATAAACGTTTTGAATTTTGAATTTTTGTAGTACAGAGAAGTTGTGCTCCTGTAGTGGAGACTAAAAACGACCTGATGATGATAATGATGATTTGAAAAAAAAATACTTTGAGCCCAAGGCCACAAAATGCTTTGTTCATGTTAGGCGTGTTAGTATAGGAGGAAAATTACATTAAAATAACAATAGGTTGCTAGCAGCGTCGCTTCATCATCATCATCATCAGGTCCTTTTAGTCTCCACTACAGGAGCACGACCCTCTCTGCACCACTAGCGCCATACTTGGCCAGAGCAGCCAGAGGACCCGGCCTACACTCTCCACGCTGGCCAGACGGGTTGGAGAGGTGTCTTATCGTCATGTATTCTTAGAATTTGTCCCATATGCGTCTGTACAGTCTACGTTTATAGCCGACCACGGCGAAGCGGAATATGATGTTAATAATATAGACCGCTATACATGTATGTATATGATCGTTTGTTCCCTCACATCTTAAGGCGATACCACTGTAAATAAGGTCGTTCTGAACCTTATTTATCTCGCAAAATACTTAAATTAGGAGTTTCAAATCTAAGTAATATGATTTTTGACTATTTCATCTCCAAAAGTGTAAGATGAAAACACGTTTTGATAAAATTTTCTAGATAGAAATATTTTTTGAAAAATGGTCTTCGTTCGCAGACTTTTTGTTATTGTAGCTCAAATGCGACGAATGAAATAATGATTTTTAGACTAAAAGATAGGTTATTAGTAATTCATCAAAATTTAAATATGAAAATACAATTAATCGGTCTGATTTTATATAAAATAGAAATAACGAATTTGGCGCTTACGTTTCTTTCTTTGAGCGACTCGAGACTATACCTATCTCATCGTTCACGGGCTAAACCGCCAAGCGCTATCCCTTGCGCGCACTTGATCAGTCTGCGTACGCCTTTGCCGAGCGATGGTACCAAACCTTTGAGGCCTCGTCTTAAGACACGTCGACACCGGATAATGGGAGGGTAAGACACATGATGAGGTAATTAGACTTCCATAATACTCGTACATTACGCGTTTTTTATCCTAACCTTTTTTTTTATGTATATTCGACGGCAAACGAGCAGACGAGCCACCTGATGGGAAGTGGTCACAAGCCCATGGACATCTGCAACACCAGAGGTGCTGATGCGTTGCCGACTCTAATTAATAACCTATCCCATATTGTCCCACTTCGGGCCAAAATATAATCTATGCAGCTAACGTCACCATTATTGTCAATTTTCCTAAAGATAAAAAATAATCTTACAATTTTTTATCTCGGGCACGTATCTATATTTATAGTAGACTTGCTTTCGCCCGCGGCTCCGCCCGCCTCAATGTCGATCCCTCGGGAATAGTACTTTTTCCCGGGATAAAAGGCCTATGTCCTTCTCTGTACTCCAGAGAACTTGTATGCAAAATTTCATGATGATCGGTTCAGTAGTTACGGCATGAAAGCGTAACAAACAAACAAATAAACAAACAAACTCACTTTCGCATTTATAATATTAGTAAGGATTTTCCTAAAGATAGGAAATGTAAGATTGGGCACATATCTCTATTTACAGTAGATTTTAAAAATGTAAGAACTTGCAGTATAAATTATTGTTATCACTCATTAAAAATGATTGTGTCGCCAAGTTAAATAGGAAAAATTCATATCGACGAGTAGAATCACCCCTTCAATGGTCGGAGAGGGTTTTATTTACATATAAAGGTACAAAATAAAGTAGTACCGACCTTGATCTCGCCCTGGCCTTCGGCGCAGCAGGCCTGAAGATCCTTCAGCAGCAGCTGGTACTTGGTAATCCGCTGCACCGGCTTGATAAGGTACGCCGCCAGCGGATGCTCTAGCTTCTTCTTGCGTTGCACCCTGCACAGAACACGCCAATTTTAACTGTGGCTTGACAGAACATATTTGATTTTAGCGTATGCACGTTATGTACACATGTAAATAAATAATTATAAATATATACGCACAAATCACACAGATTGAGCTAGCCCCAAAGAAAGTTCGAGACTTGTGTTATGGGATACTACGAGGGGGGGTCAAAAAGTTCGCGGAACGGAGGGGAAGGGAGGTGAAATAAAATACTGTACTATTTTTCTTTTTCAATATATTGACACATTCGGGTTCAAACTTGGCATATATACTTACAAAGAGTTGCTCATTAGTTACTACCTGCGGCAGGTCCCCCACCCCCCGCTAACCCCTCCATTCCGCGAACTTTTTGACCCCCCCTCGTAACTCAATGATACTATATTTTATCACAAATACATATATAGATAAACATCCAAGACCCAGGCCAATCTGAAAAATATGATTTTCCATCTTGACCTGGCCGGGGATCGAACCCGAGCACTCTCTAACGCGTAAGTTAGGGTTCTACTAGCTCTAAATCTGCGGATAACTATTATTCTAATAAGGCAATATTTCTATTAGACACTAAACATTGATAGATAACATATTTATTTTGTTCATTGTAACACACATAATAAAAATTAAAATAACGAAAACTGCAGTAAAACTTAAAAACTAAACATAATGTATGTGTACCACAATATCACAAAAAGGCTACAGCTCAGTGGAATGTTACTCTAGTTGGTAAACACTGATTTTCAGCTGTCACCTTAGTTGAGAAGACGCTCACTAACAATTCAACAGAACAGGTTGTCAATAACGGAAATCGAATTACGAACTGCTAAAAACTAAGTCTACGACAATATATAGCTACTTCAATTCGTCTTCAAGCACCGGCCCCATGAGAAGTTGTTCATATGAACGGGCCAAGTCACCCCTACAAGGTTATGTCGAGAGAAATGAAATATAATTTTATTCAAATTTGGATATCATGTATCTCTTTCTGAACGTCATATTATTAATTTTAATATTTGCAAAATCGATAAGCTACTAGCAAAATTTACACACATAAGTTTGAATGTTTGTCGCTCAATCAAAAACACACCATAGATAATTATACTCCTACCTTTGAATAACTTTTTAACAACACTTAAAATACATTTTATTGCAAACTAAGTCCCACAGTAGTAACAAAACGGAAAAACACGAAAAATAAAACATTTTTACACAAATTTGACACAAAAATGCGTGGCGACACACAGTCAGGACAGAACAATTATTGGGATAATTACAAAGTAGTTTAAATACGTTGATAAGCGTGGTTATCATAATGGGCCTCTAACGACTACCCCGGTGCATCGGTTTACGTTCAAAATGCATGTTTCACTGCGTTTTAAATAAATAAATATAAATAAAATTAATATATACGGACTAATCACACAGATTGAGCTAGCCCCAAAGTAAGTTCGAAACTTGTGTTATGGGATACTAACTCAACAATACTATACTTTATAACAAATACATATATAGATAATCATCCAAGACCCAGGCCAATCTGCAAAAGATCATTTTCCATCTTGGCCTGACTGGGGATCGAACCCAGGGCCCTTGTGTCGCAGGCTGGCGTGTTAACCACTGCGCCACGAAGCTCGCTCGTTTTATATACATACTAACATTATTGTGTCATATACAAGATGAAATTGAATTCATTAGCAAACGACTAAGGAGTGACTCAGACCACGAATCTGAACAACTTTCATTATGAGACCAACTCAAAAATTGCAAAAAAAATATCTGCTGTTCTATACATCTTGGCCAAGTTGATATTCCACTTTTGTATGAACGAGCAGATAATTTTTTCACGATGTCGAAGTTGATCCCATACTGAAAGTTGTTCAGAATCATGGTCTAAACGTTTGGTAATGAATTCGATTTCACCTGTATAATGCCTGACTGATGAATAATTGTAAAAATTGACCATTTCAAATAAATATATAAAAAAAAATCCATGCCATTATATGGTAAAACATGTGATTATATATATTATTTTTAATTTTCATGCACTATATCTGTACAAAGTATACCATGTTCATTGCAAATAAAAATATTTTCTATTTCTATTTAGTTGTAATGAATAAGCTCAAAAACGAATTCACGTATTTTACAAATATGTAATGTACGCGGAGAAAGTCGCGGGAAATAGGTGAATGCGTAAATTTAACTACTCAGGTTTAAATATTATTAATGTTTATTATTGTAATATTTATTTGAATTTTAAGTCTTTTGTTTAATGCATAACTTTAAAAATAAAGTAATAAATCAAAATACTAATAGGTATAATATACTAGTAAGAAATCTGTAAGGGTCGGTCATGGAGTAAGTTACTTTGTTTTCAGAGATATCGTGTTTATAAGCTCTATTCATGATACTGAAACTCAATTGAGGATATTTAGATTTTTTCTGTATTTATGTATGTGTATGTTAAGAACTCGTAAACGAATTAACTGAATTTTATGAAACTTGGTAGATATACATTTAGGCGTACAGGATACAGGATAGGCTACTTACTTAGTATGTAAGTCAAATGTATAATAGTACATTATACATTTGACTTACATACTAGAACCTATTTATACCCATTCGACAATCTCACACTTAAACTATTACACTTCTCTAGTTTCTATATTTTATGCAGCCAGATATGATGTCACAATTATGGGAAATATTAATTCACCTACCCGTAGCTTGTAAGTGATAAAATATAAGCTTTTAGAATCATGTATTACGATTTAAACAAATTAACATTTATGTTTTATGTTATTATAATGAAATATTTTATTATTATTATTCACATCCAGATGTGAGAGCACTGGTGTACTGTTACACAGGCCTAGCCTTCAACAGACATCAGTCTCCAACAATTTTTTGTAAAAATACGCATGTGTTTTGTTGTCTTTTTGGAGAAAATAAATACTTTTTTACTTTTACTTTTTTACTTTACTTATTTTTTTTCTCCTGTCATGATAAGACCTGGCCTTCATACAAACATAACATAAAATTTACGCGAACGAAATCGCGGGCACTGCTAGTATACCTATAATTTGAGTAAATCAATATTTCCATACCATCATTTTGAGTACTCTTCAATTTAAAAAAAGGTAGTTAATATAAAATCAGTTCAGTAGTTTTTGTGTTTATTCATTACATACAAACAAATCCTTTTTCTTTATAAATCAAAGTATATGTATTGAACCACAGATAATTAGTAATTAATGTTAGTTATTCGAATAGATAGGTCAACTGCAAAGGTCCATACATAGCTTTAAGGAGAAAATCGATTGCATTGATTAGGAAGGCATATATATGTAACAATATCATGAACCTTATGACATATACATAAGATTGAAATTGCTGTTATTTTAAAATAGTATCCGTAGCTACACAGGACCTTCTATGCATCTTCTATAAAAAAATGAGGCGACCGTACATCCAAAAATATTTTTTTTTATATCAATTTTAATTTTAATTTATTTATAGTACACACAATCTGGTTATAAATCTAACATTTATGAATAATATAAACTAACTTAAAAACTACTTATAAATAAACCTAACTATATTCATACTAAAAAAAACCTTAGATATAAAAGAATTAAAATCTGAACTAAGGTGTGGTAAAGTGCCAAAAACACTAGCTGCATTCCCCCGCTTATATCAATAGCAATTGCAATTCTTTGCACGAGGGAAGAGCCAGCCCTCTTGTCTCTTATATAAATAAATATATAGGGAGAAATCACGATGAACAAAATCGTATGTACAGACGGCTGCAGAAAAATCAGACTACAGCTAACGCCATCTAACGGCAGATCCCTCGCGCCAAAACTACCCAACTCGCGCTGGGTTTTGTCCCGAAACAGTATGCGAGGGTTGAAATATTTACCGGCTTTTGTTACTCTGTAGCGCCATCTATAAGCAAATGAATTAAATTGCAACATCGGGTGGTGAATACCAACCCTTTTTTCGAACCCTGTTGTGAGCTCAAGGGGGGTGATATCATTTGATTGTAGGTAGATGGCGTGCAACAGTAAAATAAAATCTTATATTGCATTAAACTTAAGACACATAATGCCTTAACAATTTGGTAAGATAAAACAGCACACATTTTTCTGTATCATAAAATTTGGAATTGCTTTTTTAACTTCTTCTTTTCGTGTCGATGGCTCAAGGGATTACATTTTGTCTCTCCAGTATGTGGCGACTCTGACTCCACTCTCGGATACAGTGTACAGATCATCTTTGGTGCAGCTGTATGTTTATCTTGATATTGCGTCTATAGGTTGTATCTAGTCTGACATTATAATAGAACCAGGATTTTGGGTAGGTTTGGATTTGGATGGTGGTGGAAAATTTATCACTTTCAATCTGTTTTCATAAATACAGGTTCTTATGTGTTAATAACTGTTACAGCCAATAAGGTTTACATTGACATAACTATGCGACAGCTAACGCACACTTGCCTGAGAAATGCCTATATGGATACGAACTTTGTAAACACGTACATAGAAAAATTTAAAACAGTTTTCTAACAGGTTGGTTACAGAAAACATTATATTTGTTATATTTTTATAAGTGTAAGCAAAACATGTTTAAAACACCCAAATAAGTGTTACAGGAATAATTATGTAACAGATTTGACGTGTAACCCTTATGAATGTGTACTATCCTTACTTAATGTAAAATAATTCAATTTGTTATAAATATGTGAAAGTGTAGTAGTGTGCTTCAGGCACGTAAGGACCAATACTGGACTGAGTTTCTTTCGGCGTATTCTTCTCAGCAGTGGTCGTTTCGAAACGCTAGTAGCTTATCGAATTTGCAAATATTAAAAATAATAATATGACGTTCAGAAGGAGATACATGATATCCAAATTTGAATAAAATCCTATTTCATTTCATTTCTGGTTACAATTTCTAAAATTCTTACCAAGCGCTTTTCCTCATCTTTAATTATGCGCACAGCTAGCGATTGGAATGCGTTGCCTGCGTCTGTATTTCCGAGCGCATATATACTATATATTTTAAAAGTTAGAGTGAATAGGCTTCTTCTGGGTGAGCTCGCTCGGTCTTAGACCATATCTTTGCCATTGGCCCAGATTATGGACTAGAGTAGTACATCCCAGCGTCTTTGCTGAGGCAAAGAAGCTGGGATACACCTGGAGTGAAACTAAGAACGCTGCGTCGGATAGAACCAGATGGCGCCAACTTGTATCTGCACTTTGCCCCGACGGGGGGACATAGGAAGCCACGAATAAACCCTGTTGCGTTTTTCTAGAAGGGTCACGGCATTCTCCGATCAACCCCAGAATCACAGCAAGGGAAACAGTAAACACTGACCTGGATTCATTTGTGAACAGGACGTTGGAAAGGATCGCCCGCGGCAGGCCTCGTGGCGGCTGGCTGGGAACCTCCCTGGTTTGAACTTTATTATTTTCTTGCGGCTTACGCTAGTGGTACAACACACACGCGCGATGAAACTTTAGAGTTGTTTTCGGCCAGCGAAAGTCCTTAGAAGTCGTTATTTTTGGAAATTATATTAGCGCAAGGCGCTGTTCAACTCGACTCGCACGCCATATTTTTTCGACTGTCCGGGCGACCAATCACAGGCCGCCGACGGCAAAAAAAGAAGTATGTATGGGAGGGGAAACGGAAACGGGACACAGATAGGTAATTTTATTTGGATTTTAAAGTTAATGCTTACACATACCCGTATAATATTAAAAAAATCCTTTATAATAATGGTCGGTGATCGGTGTTTCGAATCCCTGAGCATAAGAGCCGAGTCTAATCTTAAGACGGTACTGCACGAAATAGGGAAAATTTACATGTTTTTAAATCACTAGTGCTATGCGCTTAATTAATTAAATACACCAAAAGTATTTGTAAAATTTAGATCAATTATTGAACAAGATCGCCCCCTTGTTGGAATTTGAAACAGATACATATGAAATTTAAAAATGATATTATGGTATTTTTTTTATGAATTAATGAAGTAGGCATTTGTCTCCCTGATGGTAAGTGACGATGAAGACGAGGATATTACATGCCTTTTCAAGAGATACCCATTTATTCTACTTTTGAATAATTTATAATTTATATAAATGACCTTCCCAATAATATCGAACATAGCATGACACTATTTGCCGATGATAGCACAGTCACTATTAAATCAACTGACATCAATTCGTACAAATTTAATGTAAATTCAACATTAGCATCAATTATAACGTGGTTAGATAATAATAACTTGAAAATAAATCCTGAAAAAAAAAATATAATGCATTTCAGCCAAAGACTTAAATATACAGATAAATTTGAATTAGAATATCATGGTAGCATAGTAAATAATGTCGATGCAACTAGGTTTCTCGCCATAATAATTGACTCGCGATTAAATGGGAAACCACAGATAGAAAATCTTTGCAAAAGACTAAGTACTTCAAGTTATGCTTTATATAGACTTTCAGGGGAAGTAGACAATGATGCACTATTAACAGCATATTATGGCTTAGTAGAATCCATTCTTAGGTATGGTATAATTTTCTGGGGTAACTCTACTGATAAATTAGTAGCATTTAAAATGCAAAAGCGCTGTATTCGAGCAATGTTTGTGTTAAAAAGTAGCGATAGTTGTAAACCCCTATTTAAGAAACATAAAATTCTCACACTTCCTTCACTATATGTACTGGAGCTGGCAACATTTGTAAAACTAAATCCTCATTTATCTGATATAATAGTAAGAAATCACGTGGTGGTGATAGACTAAGTCTTCATCCGTCAAAAACTGCATTGCTCCATAAAAGTGTGGTATGTATGGCACCAATGATTTATAATAAAATATCAAAACAGTATAGAGATTTAAACTTGACACTCTTTAAGAAAAAGCTTAAAATATTGTTATCTGAAAAAATGTTATTATAGTATTAACGAATTCTTATCTGACAATCTGTAGTAGTTATTATATATGTTTTGACATAAATTCGATGTAAATATAAAAACTTTCTTTGCACTTTTATTTAATTTTTTGTAATTTTTTAAATTTAATTGCATGCCTTCTGAACTTATATGAATTTGCACACCAGTAATGGTAAACATGTCGGTCTTTTATAATATATCCATCCATTTAATGTAGTTTCCACATGTTTATGCAAATAAATATTCTTTGTCTTTGTCTTTGAATGTCCCGGGATTGTACAGTCAGCCAAGGAGATACCTGACCCCGCGATCTATCTATATCTTGAATTTTCTCTTAAACTAAAAGTAATATTAACATGAAAATGTATATTCAGGAAGTCTTAATTAAAATCTTTCTAAATACATATTTTCATGTTAATATTATTTTTAGTTGAGGAGAAAATTCATAATATAGGCAGGGTCAGGTATCTCCTTGGCTGACTGTACTATGATATCTAAAAGCATTTTTCTTCGAAAACTTTATAATTTTTACGACTTAAACAATAATTCTCACATGACAATATTTATATGTACGTCTCGGAGGTCGCCCCCTTTGTTATTTATTTTTTATAAAAATTTATATATGAAAATATTAAGACTTTCCATCTCTTTCCTAATCGCCGAATGGTTCTGCGCAGCCTAATGGCTTGCGCAGTAGCGACGTTTATCGTTCGCGCGGCACCCGCTTAAAATCGCAGAAAATTATAAACATGACATACCTCTCGAAGTAGTCCCCGGCGTGTTGAACCACCGCCGCGTTGGAGTCCGGCTTGTTCCGGCAATACGCCACGTACATGTCGAACTCGCGTGCCCACGTCACGAAACAATGGCCGACGTCCTCAGGCATGGTCTCGTACTTGTCCAGCTCGCGCAGAAACACGCGCTCGTGGAACCGGTGGATCTCCTCGATGTTGCCGAATATTATGTCCTCCTGTTTGATGAGCCTATGTTAGACTTTCAATAATAATCTGGTTTTAAATACTCAGTCTTATTATAAAATGTAAAATAACTGTAAAACTTGGTTTAAACCGATATCCGTCCTTGGAAAAATGTCAATGACGGGTGACTAAACGTCTGAGTGATAAGTGTCGACTTATTTTAGTCGTGTAATGGTTTAAACCAGGTACTCTAGGTAGAAGAACTCTGACACCAGGGTGTGCATGGTCGATTGACCGTGACACCTGTTCGAAATGATGATGATGAATAAGATAGTATGAGTCTTATAATAAAACGTGGACTAACTATAGAACCTGGTATAAACCATTATGTCCTTGTAAAAAAGACAATGACGGGTTACCTTACCAATCATCAAAGTGATAAGTGCCGACTTAGTTTGGTCGGATAATGGTTTAAATTAGAGTCTACAATAAGTTAAAATTATTAAAAACATTTGTATTATATGATAACTAAAAATTTATACCATTCGCAATTTTTCCTTTATCTGTATACGACGTTGCCCCGCACCAAATTTCAAGATTCTGAGTTCACGGGAAGTACCCTAAAGGTTTCGATTCCCTCGAATGTCGAAAAAACACAAAAATTCGTGGCATAAAGGCTGTATCTTTTGATTACGTTGGCTTAGAAGTTTGATTTTTTAACAGCTCCAAGGGACAGTAGACCTGAATATTTGATATGAATTTTAGCTTGATACCTCAACGCGTTTCTAAGAAAAAGGATCTTGACAGACCGACAGACAGACAGACAACCGAGTGATCCTATATTATTTATTTCGAGCCATCATGTGACCCACTGCTGGGCCATGACCTCCATATAAGTGATAGGATAAGGGTTCCTTTTTCCTTTTGAGCTACGGAAACCTAAAAAACATGTACTGTTTGGTTTACCTTGCCATGAAGCGCGGGTGGCACGGAGGCGGGGTCAGACCTCATCTCCCGCAGATAGCAGGTGATGCAGGTCTCCAAGTCCTTCACGTACGCCCTTTCAGTCTGCAGCAGTTCCGCCATTATGAACCTGACGAACAACCCCTCGGTTTTATAAAATGTATGGTAGTTAATGAAATGTTGGTTTAAAAGTGGTATAATCGTCCAAGGTTTTGGCGAGCTCCGTGGCGCAGTGGTCAACACGCCATCCTGCGAGAGTGACCGGCTTCGATCCTGGGCCAGGTCAAGATGGAAAATTATCTTTTTCAGATTGGCCTGGGTCTTGAATGTTTTTTTATATATGTATTTGTTACAAAATATAGTATATCCCATAACACAAGTCTCGAACTTACTTTGGGGCTAGCTCAATCTGTGTGATTTGTCCGTATATATATATTTATTTAAGGTATAGTACTTCCACTTTTATAAGTTACACCTATATTCCTGCATAGAAATCAAATCATGGCGCGGAAATATCCATTCGCTATTGGCTGATGCGGTCGCGCCATGTGTGTAGTTCGCTTCAGCGCCGCGCCTCACAAATATTATGAGCGAGATAGCATGAGTTAAGTTGTTTTAGGATTTTAAATCTTATATAGTAGGAATAAGATCGTTTTCTTAATGATGTTTTCATTCGGTTTTATTCGGCGGTAGATTGTGCTGTTCTGCGCCGCAGAACAAAGCCAAAAAGTGGTAGTCAAACTACCGCTTACAACCCACTATCCGACCCCTCGCACTCGCCACCGGAATAGTGTGCGTAGAGTAGGA
Source organism: Elegia similella (assembly GCA_947532085.1). Classification (NCBI taxonomy): domain Eukaryota; kingdom Metazoa; phylum Arthropoda; class Insecta; order Lepidoptera; family Pyralidae; genus Elegia; species Elegia similella. The sequence continues at coordinate 54,349,823 of OX383925.1, read as the reverse complement.
TTAGCTCCGATTACTGGTGACCGCCCGGCGGTCCCGGATGACTTGCACCCAGGATAGGCCCTTCTGGCAACGTGGCTTTTGTCAAAAGATGAGAGATGCTGCTCTGCAAAGGCTTTTGCCATTGTTTCTCAGATTGGCCCTTCAGGCTTGCATGCACGTATACGCGGCTCATCAGGCAATATGAAAGTTTGCCGTCTCTCCAAGGCAACGTCCAAAGCCGAGGTCCATCTGGGGGCCTTTTCGATCACCAAAGGGCCCCAGGAGGGACGGTGCCCTCAGCCTATATAGACTGATGTCTATATAGGCTGGCACTCTGCCCTCGCCTCAAACGCCCGGTGAAGTAGCGAAAGCTCACTTGGAGCTACATAGTCATTAAAAAACGGTTACGTCTTTTATTGATAACTTTTCGGACGTATGTTATGTTGGCTCACAGTGTCTTTTGTCTTTTCTTCAGCAGTCTTTTGCTGAGCTTGAGGTTTCATAAAATTGATGTCTCATTTATGCTTCACCACTTACTCTTTTCTCCTGGCACTGCGTCGTTTGTCGTCGCCGGCGGCTGTGTTAGGCTCCGTTCTGTCGTGTTCCGCTTGCGACGACGCCAAAGATGGTGCTACACCAGAGTCACTTTCTGCCTCGCTCTCGCCGCCCTCCATGGAACCGCTGAACTCGGCATATCTGTATAACGAGAGCAAAGATTTATAATTATTTAACAAATGTCATTTAAAAGTAGGAATAAGAACAGTAAAGGGCAAAATGAGACGATATTTTTACGTTAACTACATTTCATTGGACATAAAACAACCTGATTTGTTTCAATATATTATTCTGTGTGATAAACAGCGTGTAAATGAACCCCCGACATTCCTTTGAAGGGGTGAATTAGTCCGTCAAAATGAACAACTTTCCAAGTGGTATTAATTCTGGGAACTCAAAACAAAAAGTCGCCTAAGTGCAAGACGCGGGCGGAGCCGCGGGCGAAAGCTAGTAATTAATAAATTTAAAATTATTTTAGATAATTATATGATGTAACTAAAAATGTATGTTTATCGCAATCAGTTGTCCTATATCTATGCAATAAGACGTTGCTTCGTACTAAATTTAATGATTCTGAGTTAACGAGAAGTACCCTGTATGTTTTGACTCCCTTGAGAATGTCGAAAATTTGCGGCATAAGCGCTGTATCTTTAGATTGCGTTGGCTTACAAGTTTGATTTTTTCATAGCCCCAAGGGACAGTAGACTTGATTATTTGACACGAATCTCAGCTCGATGCCTCCTCGCGTTCCTGAGAAAAAGGTCTTGACAGACAGACGGACAATAATGTAATCCTATAAAGGTTTTCCTTTTGAGGTACGGAATCCTAAAAATTTACATTTTCATAGAAATTGCCAGCGCGTTGTAGAAATGAAATGAAATGAAATAGATTTTTATTCAAATTTGGATATCATGTATCTCTTTCTGAACGTCATATTATTATTTTTAATATTTGCAAAATCGGTAAGCTACTAGCGTTTCGAAACGACCACTGCTGAGAAGAATACGCCGAAAGAAACTCAGTCCAGTATTGTAGATGTATGTAATGTGAATGTCTCACCTAGCATCTACAGCGGCCACCCACTCCTTGATCTGCACGGCGTGAGGATGCCCCTTCTCCACCAGCCCGTCAGCCAACTGAGCTAACAGCCGGACGCGTTCCCTCGACTCCCGTGCGACACCCGCGGCCGCAGCCGCCGCCGCCGCGCCACATCGTTCCTGCAACGGGATTTACACATTCAGTATCTCCCCCTGGCTCTCTTGTGCAGGCCACATTGAACTAGAAAAACTATGGAAGCAGCATTACGCTCAAAAACTGACACCACACAAAGTAGATCAAAGCGGGTGGGGTTAAAAAAGTAGATATTTGCGCGAACTAGTCCGCCGCGCGCTCCTTGACCGAAGGACGTGTGGATAAAAACATGTAAAGACATATTTTTCGTGAACATCGGCGAAATCTTAACAAAGAAAATAATGACTGAAACGCAAGGAAAGACGGAAAAGTGACACTAGAGTAACTTATTATGATAACGATAACCGAGGCGAGCTGCTAGCCTACCTACCTCCGCTATGTCGACACCATAGCTTTCATTAGATATGTTGACACCGCCCCGTGACCTTGACGCAGCCAATCGCAAACTAGCTGAGTTAAGTTGCGTAAATGGGACTGATATTGAATCTCTAGTTGTATGAGAGTTACGCTTCCATATTTTTTTCTGATTCTATGGCAGGCTCACTTTGGGTCGCTGTGCCAGGATAGTTAGTAACTATATTTCCCCTTCCATTGTAGTCAAAGGGGTCACTAAGGGGCGAAGCGTAATTTTGTAGTAAAGGCATTTTTTTTATTTATGTATATCTATATATTTTGAAAGTTCTTTTTGAGTAAAAAGCGAGAAACATCAAAATTTAATTCGGCCTCACTGCCCATAGTGGTCACATTTCCATCAGCTATTGCGAAGAACGGAATCATATAAATCTACAAAATTTATTGCATGGCTAGCTGTGTAACGTCATTCTAAATCCAACAATATTTTTGATGCACTACGACAATATGGATATCAAATTAAAGGGCGCGCTAAAAATAACTCGAAACATAAAGTGATATACATAAAAGCTTCTTTTATAAGGTTTTTTAAGCTATTTCATAGCTTCTATCGCGGGCCTTGAGCGTGGAGACCGAATCCAGAAATTCCGTAACGAAAAAACCTAACACCCTCCATTCCGACCGGCAAAGCGGTGATACTTTGACTTAGGTGTCGCGACAGGCTCGACGGAGTTACTGTTAGATGTTACAGTAACGGAGTTACTGTTAGAGTAAGTTAACTTAGTAACAGTAAGTTAAGTTAAATTAAGTTACAGTTACTATTACAGTAAGTTACAGTAACGGAGTTAGTGCATAAATAAAATAAATAAAAAAATATAATTGCATAAGTTGATAAATAATGCTATGCAATAGCTTTACCGCGGCAGTGCCCGAAGGCCACACTCCTTTTTTTTACCTTAAATTTGTTCGTTTGGAGTTACGAAGGAGTTTGAATTACCTGTGTCTCGCGGATCCACTCGACAGCCGCGCGGGCCGAGCGCTCGAACAAAGCGAATTGCTGGCATTGCTCCAAACGCTTCTTGCGCACCGTCCAATGCTCCAACACCTGGCGGGGGATAAATGGGTGTTAGGACAACAGTTAGGACATCATCACCATTAGAACGCACGAGAGATTAATAATATATATGTAAAAACGGGTCCTTTATGTCCCATTTTGTCGATTTAGTGTCAGCATGCGACCCACCGTGCTGACCTTGAAATGACATCATGATTAGGCCGAGGATGTGGTCCGTAGTCGGAATTGCCGGCTATAGGGTCTTGGTCGGGACCAAATAGCACCCGTTTTTACATAAGGTTAGAACATTTAATCAAAGTGCGATCAATTTGCTATAGTAGATTACCTAAATAATATTATGATCATGTAGTCTGAACACGGGTTTACTAAGCCTTGAGAACAACAAATTGGCAGAATAATTAACTTATTCATAACCTACCTCTTATTCTCAAATATAAAGCACAAAAACAATCTGTAAATTTGTTAAATATTAACCTCTTTTATATTATTCAATTTATACCATTCTACTCTTTATCATAATTTCCATAAATAATGAACAACAAGCCGTAAATGATAATACAAGTCAAAATTTGAAATATTTAGAATCTTTAGCCCAAAATTTGCTCTCTCCAGTACAAAAGTACCCAAAACTTTAGCCGCGGTACCACGTCGGATGGCTGGAGCCACTTAATTTGTACCAACGAGTATTGAGTACCAAAAAGGATGTGAAAGAGATTTAAAACAGTTGTGAGTTAGCACTACTCGACACCACGTCGGGAACATAAGGACGAGTAGTGTTAACTAACAAATTAATACAAACGTTACAAAGATAATAATCCATGACCCATATAAATTTAATGGCTTTTAATTTGATGTCATATTTAGGGAGATACAAAAGTGGATAAAGGAGGAGAGACAAAAGTGGATAAGGGGGCCTATGTACTGAAAATGATACTATAAAGTGTACTATGAATGGATGGTTGGAATTTGATGCCCTATCTATAAAGAAAGCTGGCACCAAATCAGTTTTTTTTCACTTCACATTTATGACCAATCAAACTACACATAACTTTTTACCAGTATCACTACATTACATTACATTTTCACAAGTTCTTAAGTATCATATTTCCCCATATTTCCTTTTTATTTTCACGTGATCTAAACTATAGAAGCTGTATCTAAAAAAAACTACCGGGTGGACTAAAACCATGAGGAAATCCTTCAGCATGGCCCACAGCGCGCACGCGCATCGTAGGCATGGCACGCCAACGCGAATGGAAGCATGGAGGCTGTGCGCGCGCATCCGCGATACCACCCACATAGAGCACACGGGCGGAGCACAAGCGACGTACAGCTATGTAAACTCGTGCTCGATAAGTCACTGTCACGCGCGACGAAACGTTGTTGTCTTATTGCAGGAATTTTATGATTTGTAAATATTAATATATCATTCTATAACACGATTTTCCTACACATCGTAATGTTGGAAGTTCAGACAATTTATCAGTAACTTGTATACTATAAATAAAGATTATACCAGTAATAAAAGCCGATTAAATAACACATTTATTTAAAAATATTGTTCGAAATGCTTATATTTTGTAGCATTGAACAATTATTTATTTAATAAAAATTACTGTATCCTTTATATGAAACTTGACGTGAGCAAGTACCTATTTTATGAATAATCGTTGAGTTTAAGATTCATTATAATTTGGTTATAGGAAATAAAATTTAATATTGTAGGCTAAATAAATTGTGTCGATTTGTAGCCGGATAGTTAAATATTTGTCGATTAATTCAATAAAATATAGTATTCAATGTAAAGTAAGAAATTTCAACGTTAAACAAAAATTCTTGAATTAGTCGTTGCAACAACGGGTTACACTTCTCTAAAGTTTTTTTGATTAAATAGATGATAATTTGTGTACAAACTGCGCTACGTTTTAATAAAAAAATTCTAGACAGTTATTTGTTAAAAGATCACCATATTGTAAGAAGATTACATTCAAGGAGTCTAGTGTCATTTGCTGTGTTTTCTCTGTAAGGCTACCACCGGCTTACTAAAACAAAAGCCTTATTGCTCCCGCGGGCCGAAACACTGTCAATATCGCCGCAACAATAATTTTACATATTTTGGTGGTTTTAAGAAGGCGATTGGTGAGAACTAGTAAAACGTTTATGCTCTATGCCGTATCTCCTCTACCACGCTACCGGCATTACAACAAAAGCCTTATTGTTCCCGCCGGCCGCGACACTGACAACGCCACCACTAATTATGTCGGCCGATCGCAATCGCGCATTACTCCCAATCCAAACATTTGTTTGTTTGTTTGTTTCCGCGGATTATTCACGTTATCGCTCCGTCATGCTTGTTGTGTGAAATTGCATATTTATTGTTTTACAAGGTGCATTCCTAGCCGTGTGGTATCCGACAGAGTAGAATAGGACCACTCCAAGTCTTCCCGTGGATGTCGTAGAAGGCGACTTAGGAAATACAAGCTAAACAAAGCTTACAAACATCTAAGACACCTCTCCAACCCGTCTGGCCAGCGTGGAGAGTGTAAGCCAAGTCCTCTGGCTGCTCTGGCCAAGTATGGCCCTAGTAGTACAGAGAGGGTCGTGCTCCTGTAGTGGAGACTGAAAGGGACCTGATGATGATGATGATGAAAGTGCATTCCATAATAGGCATGATATTATAGAAAGGTTATGAGCTGTTTGCAGTATGCACAATGTTATATCGAATATTTTATTTTCAACTAGCTTTCGTCAATGTCGATCCCTCGGGAACAGTACTTTTTCCCGGGATAAAAGGTAGCCTATGTCCTTAACCGCACTTCAGAGAACTTGTGTGCAAAATTTCATGATAATCGGGTCAGTAGTTACGGCGTGAAAGCGTACCCAACAAACTCACTTTCGCATTTATAATATTAGTAAGGATAAACAATTTTTGCAAGTAATCTTTTTTTTACATGACTACGCAAAGGAAAGGAAGTAATGTTTTTAGAATTCATGTGTAATGTAACATTCTATATTCTGCACAGCCACCAAAATTGGCTTTAAATTTTTTGTCATGGTTCCTAGTTTATTTTTTTAAAAGCATCTTTTTTGCAACGTATAGACGGAATTGTTATACGTTGAAAAAGTCGGCAGCTCATACCAGCGTAAAATTAAAAGACTTGAAATTTTTATTCGTTTTGATAAAACATTAATTGTAATATTCGAAATACTAATATTAGATCAAACGATTATCACTTAGTATAAATTACGCCATTTAATAAGCATGAAAGTATATGTATGTATCTTATCAATCTAAAAAATGATATCCCATGACATTGCATACAAAAATAGACCTTTGTTCGCTCGTCCATTCACGCAGTTCCGGTGTCCATACAGCCATACAGACAGTCACACTAGTAGTACCAACATCACCTGTATAAATAGCCGGAGGACGTGTCGCGGTAAACAGATGGTTTAGTTTGACCAAATGGGTGAAGGTCGAGCGTGCATTACGTAAAAACATGCGATGCACACACACAATATACAACAAGCCTTCATTATAAACATAAAAACAAAAAAATCTTTATTTCCAGGCCCCGTGGTCCAGTGGTTAAGGCGTTTGCCTGTTGACTCGGGGGTTCGATTCCCACCGGAAGCATACTTTGTTTAGTTGTTTCCAGTTTGGTTAGGACATTGCAGGTTTGAATCACCTGATTGTCTGATAATAAAGATGATTCCGTGCTTCGGAAGGCACGTTAAGCCGGTGGTCCCGGCTGCCTAAGGTAGTCGTTAAAGGAATCACGTCAGAGGCCGAGAGGCGGTTCCGAAGAACTCTGACACCAGGGTGTGCATGGTCGATAGACCGTGACACCTACTCGAAATGATGATGATGATGATCAAGCCAGGTTCTTTAACGCTAAGTTAGCAAATTTCGACACTCCAGCTTTCGTGAAGAGGCTAGTTCCTGAAATAGGTCCCTGTGGGACCTGTGCTACAGGTAACTAGGCCCTCCCTCAAAAATACTTAAGTGTCAAGAGTTGCAGACAATTACATATGCTTAGGTACTTGTTTTATAGCCATTATAGTCATCATCAGGTCCTTTTTAGTCTCCACTACAGGAGCACGACTCTCTCTGTACTAGGTACTCGAGCCATACTTGGCCATAGCAGCCAGAGGACTTGGCCTTCACTCTCCACGCTGGCCAGACGGGTTGGAGAGGTCTCTTAGATCTTTATAAGCTTTGTTTAGCTTGTATTTCCTAAGTCGCCTTCTACGACATCCACGGGAAGACTTGGAGTGGTCCTATTCTACTCTGCCGGATACCACGCGGCTTTATAGTGGGAGCCATTATAGTGGGAGTAACTTATAGTGGGAGTAACTTATTTAAATAGTAGGTAAGAGAAGAAAAAGAAAAAGGGGCTGCATACACACCGTGATTGTACGGGAAAGTAAAATAGGGGGGATTGATGGGGTAAGTTATAGGTTGGGTAGGGGATGGCTTTTACGCATAAAATTTGGTTAGTTGATTGCTTGTAGTAAGTTTTTTGTGGCACTGTCATCTAAATAAACTAGGTCAATGTAAAATTACTCATTAGCCAACGTTTAGGCTAGATTGTAATAATATTCGCGTATTTAAATACAAATACGGGAAAAAAAAAAAAAAAAAAAAAAAAAAAACCTGTCATCTAAAGTTTTTAGGTAGGCAGTGATTATTTTCGATCGAGAGTTTGAGGGTTCAAGTCCTGCCTGTGGTGAAATATTTTTATCACATATTTTAGATTTAATAGCCTTAATTGCCTTAAACTATGTGATATACAATATGTGGCGTTTCAACCCATCACTATTTTGATTCAATTTTTCACCGAATGCCCACCAAAATGCTAAACGTGGCTTTTAAGTTTTAAAGGCCTGGGCCCTGTCTACCCCGCAAGGGAAAAAGACGTGATACTATGTATGTAGTGTTGGTCCTGATACTTCCTGTAAAGAGTGCTTCTTCTTTCTTATCTGTATAACTTCGATATTGCACAATTGGCAAGCTGATCTACAAGTTTTAGGAAGAAGCAAAACACGTATATATTAGAAATATCAGAAACGGCAATCGACTAGTATTGGACATACAGCGTGATTTCGAACCCCCTAGCTATATTAAAATCTGAGAATCAAAATCCCTAATGGAACACAGAATTGTAAGAAAAAAATTAAAAAACGAAAAAATAAATTTAACCTTCCATAGAAATTCGTCCAGTTGATCGGTGACTTTGTATGGGAAACCTAATTTTCTTTTTCGTTTTTCACCTTTTTTTTCTTGCAATTCTGTGTTCCATTAGGGATTCTGATTCCGAGATTCCAATATTAGGTAGGAGGTTCAAAATCACGTTTATTGGTTTAAAACGTGAACCATTTACCTAGCACATTATTAATCCGGCTATTTCAACCTGTAGAAGTAGCCGAAGGGCGCGGGCATGGTAAATAGGTATCATGTTTGCAAATGGGGGCAGATCGCACCATTTTGTAAAGCCACGCGATGCACACATTAGCTTTGACCCAATCGCAAGATAATTATTTATATTATAATTTACTAGCTTTCGCCCGCGGCTCCGCCCGCGTCAGTGTCGATCCCTCGGGAATAGTACTTTTTCCCGGGATAAAAGGTAGCCTATGTCCTTCTCCGTACTCCAGAGAACTTGTATGCAAAATTTCATGATGATCGGTTCAGTAATTACGGCGTGAAAGCGTAACAAACAAACAAACAAACTTTCGCATTTATAATATTAATAAGGATAATAAGCGTGGTTGTGGTAGTAGATTTTCGATTTTACAAACATCATAGAAGACAAATAAAAAACAATAATTTTGACGCGAGGCTTACTTGTATTACGTGTTCTTGGCGGGAATTTCTACGGACTGCACGGTTTTTGTTTTGGATTATTTTGCAAACTGTTTCTAGTGGAGTTTATAATGTGAAGTCGGTGTAATTTGATGTTATAAATGCCCATGTTTATGAAAAATGTGTGGAATAACTAAAATAAAGTGTCATGGTGCGGCTGTAGTGAGATTTACTTAGCGGGCTGGTGTTTGCTCGCCTTACTGCATCGTATATGATCAAGCCAGTGGATGCATGGGAATTGTCGCCAGGGGCTCCGTCGAAATCAGCAAAATAGCTAGACACTGGCTTAAATAAGCTTCTGAATGAAGTTCGAGGACCAAATAGAAGAAAAAAAACTAATATTACAACAAACGATTTCACTCTTGTATTAATTAAAGTAATATATCGCATCATCCTTTTTGATTCCACATCAGCAGAAGCGCTGGAAAATGTTCGAAATTGTTGAAATTACAACGAATGGGTTTTAAGACTCAAGTTATGACCAACGTGAAAAGACATGCTGTCAAGTGAGGTGAGAAAGAGGGGAATAGATAGGCAGCAACTACTTTTTTTAGAATACACACGGTGGGCAAATAACATATAACTGTGATAACTTCAACAAATAACACTTTTGTTTTGTAATTTTATTCTATGAAATGTAAAAAATATTAGGTAATATGGCGTGAAGAGAGCAATCATGTGGTTTTTAACGGGTGTGAGTCCCGCATAACTGCTCTGTATCCCCGTACAGATCAGTATGCATAACGCATTTTCCACGTGTAAAAAAAAAAGGTATTCCTTGTTAAGAGCCCGACATATGCCAGGCGGCGTGGCCATACAAACGCGGATGGTCTAAACGCGTTGGCTACTTTGGATATTTTCGTTTTTTAGGAATATTCAAGGGTTATTCGAAAAAGCAAAACATATGATGGCTGCCTTATCTGTAATGCAATAATAATCAAAAGTTTCAAGGTTAATTTCAATGTATTTGGTGAATAATGCTATATACCGAGTAAATTAGACGTGATTTGGAGGCAACTTTGCAATTTTTTTCTATCGAGAAAATTTAACGCAATCGTGTTTTTGAGTCATATAGTTACCAGAGTTAGTCCTGAACTTTGCTGCATTTTTATTTCAACTTGAGTATTTAATTATTATTGATGTAACAGTCAATCTTGCAAAGCATTGTGAGGTAGTATGGACCCTTAAATATAGTATTTAGGGCCGGCAGTTAAACATGTGAATTCTTTTCATCGCGTTTTTCATCACATTTTCTGCGTTATCTCAGTGACTGTGTCTCGAATATTTTGTTTTAATTGAACGTTAATTGGCCTGTAAATATAGACATGTCCCTTTACATGGCCGCACAGAAAAAGTCCGGAGCTGTTAAATCAAGCGATCTTGGGGACGAATCAATTTACTGAATCTGTTTACCGAAATATAATAAACTCACTCCTTACAAGCGTCATTGTCACTTCTATTATTTGGCGAATTCTGGCAGGGTCGCCATATAGAGAGTAACTTTTAATAGGCTCGAGTGCCTAAAGACTATTTCATTGATCGTTTTACATAGACTTATTCAGTCTTATTATAAAACGAGGACTAACTTTAGCACCTCGCTTAAACCATTCTCCGCCCAAAACAAATTGACAACGACAGTTGACTAAACGTCAAAGTGATAAGTGTCGACGACTTATTTTGGTCGGATAACGTTTTAAACCAGGTAGTTAAGTTAGTCTTCGTTTAGAATAAGACGCATTAACATTTTATTTTTTATATATTTTTTTTTTTAAGGAGATCTAACAGCTGTAATACAATAATATATAAACTTAAGTACAAAACAGAAAACCAATAAAAAGTCCCCGCCAATAGTAACAATTTTTTTTTAACAATTATAAATAATAATAATAAATAAATATATACGGACAAATCACACAGATTGAGCTAGCCCCAAAGTAAGTTCGAGACTTGTGTTATGGGATACTAACTCAACGATACTATATTTTATAAGAAATACATATATAGATAAACATCCAAGACCCAGGCCAATCTGAAAAAGATCATTTTCCATCTTGACCTGGCTGGGGATCGAACCCGGACACTCTCGTGTCGCAGGCTGGCGTGTTGACTGCTGAGCCACGGAGCTAGCCATTATGGAGCACTGAAATAATTAAAACTAACCATACGCCTACATAATCATAATCCGCACTACAGTGGCACCATAACATCACAAACGCAATAATAACTAAAGACTTAATTATGTATTAAAGAATTGTTTAGATATTTACCGCCTTATTGTAGCTGCACTAGAGTTGAATTCATGCTATAACTACACAAGAGGAATCTACTAACCTTGTTCTCCTGAGCAAGTAGTGTGTCGAGAATCGCTCTCGTCTGTTCGTGGTGAGCCTTGCTAGCGGCTGCGGTTTGGCCATGTACTTGCGCTGAACGCGCCGCGTACTTCAGGAAGGTCTCGGCGGTTCGTCGGGCAAGCGTGCAGGCCTTCAGGAAGGCTTCTTTCTGCTCGCCATGCTTGACGATCAGTGCTGCCACCTGTAATATAACAATATTTTTACGTTAGTCTTAAAAACAGCTGTTTAAAGAAATATCGGAGCTGTAACAAACTACTTTAACACAAGTTATCGTTTTAAATCTTAACCCTATAACTGGTTTGAAGCATGATCGACCTTAGATTCGTTTTGGCCATCATATAAAGAAAAATGACAGACTCAAACAAACAATACTTTTCGTTTTCTTCTTAAATAAATAGTACCTTTACGAAGGCAAAAGAGTACTTCTTTTGGGTTCTGAGTTTCACATATTGGTTTCGCCCAAACAATCATAAAGATTATTCTATAAGGGGGATAAAGTGGTCTATATGTAGTAAGGGTGACTATAAGGGAAAGAACCTAGCAGATTAGATTGAAGAATTTATGAATATCTAGCTTTCGCCCGCAGTTCCGGTCGCGTAAATATCTATACCGGGTGTAACATAATTGATTGGCCTGGGTTTTGGATGTTTATCTATATATGTATTTGTTATAAAAAATAGTATCGTTGAGTTAGTATCCCATAACACAAGTCTCGAACTTACTTTGGGGCTAGCTCAATCTGTGTGATTTGTCCGTATATATTTATTTATTTATTTAAATGTACATCTCTCGGAAACAATACCTGTTTGAGAGGTGAAAGATCCTTAAAGTATCTACAAACCAAATTTCATTAAAATCGGTTCAGTGGTTGAAGCAGACAGAACAGAACTGATTTATGCATAGTAAGTATGGATATGGCTTTACCTGAGCTGCTTTGTCAGCTTGCGCCAACGCAGGCTCATCCGTGGGCGCGGCCGCGGAGCCGCACCAGTCTTCATCCCTCCTGTACTCCCTCTCCAGAGAGTCCAGCACAGAGCACACTTGCTCCGCCGTCTTGTAGAAGTTCAGGGAAGCCGTCACGAGCTTGTGACGCTCTTCGGCGCAAGTAACGAGGCGCTGCCATCGCTCCGTCACTTCTTCCGATATTTCTCTGAAGATATAGCAAAAATTATACATTTTCCATGTCTATTTGTTGTTGAAATCATGAAGGAATAATTAATAAAATCTGATGGACTGAAGTAATGTCTGCTTTGATCTCACAAGCCACTTACACACACGAAAACCATACAAACATTTTTTCAGACTTTGGGAACTGCTTTTGGAAAAGACGTAAGAGAAGAAGTTTGGGGTGGTTCTTCAGTGTTTTTATGCCCAAAGATGATCTTCCACTCAGCTACTCATAGGAACAACTTAAGACTCACCGTATAGTATGAGGGTCGTAGTGATTCGCGGCTCGCAAAGCATCAGCTCGGTACTTGACTTGCACCGCACTGGCATGCGTCTTCTCCACGGCCACCTGGAACTGGTCGTGCTCTCGCTTGAGCTGCTCGGCCTCCGCCAGCGTGCCCGGGATGGAGAAGGATGCCGCCAGCATGGCTTCGCCGTTGCGGATCCAACTCACTACCTGAGCCGCGTCCTTTTGGAATTGACCTGAAGAGAGGTAGTTTATTAAAATGAAAATCGAGTATGGAATGAGACATAGATAGTAAAGTGTCTCACTGAATACTGATATCAGAGATATCTTATGCAGAGAAAAGTACAGACTGAACAGGAGGGCCTTTGCGCTTCTATTTACTTATCTTACGACATAGAACGGCAAACGAGCAAGCGGGTCACCTGATAGTAAGTGATCACCGCTGCCCATAGACAACTGCAACACCCAGGGTGTTACAAGAGCGTTACCAGCCTTTCAAGAAAACATAAGACTTAGGTTTTTGAACATTCCTATGTCATGTCTTTTGATTTGGGAATACCACCGTAGGAAGTTTTTTTTTACTAATTATTGAAGTACGCATTTGCCTACCATCTCACCTGATGGTAAGTGACGACACACAGTTATTCCACAGTTCGGTCGTATGTGGCAATTCTATTCTCAAGGTCGAGTGTCTAGTGGGTCTGAGCGTTCAAACCCGTTAGACCTTTTAATATCAGCTGCTTTAGAATCAATTGTATGACAACGTACCTAGCTGTACACACTGCTCGAAGCGCGCGCGTCTTTCCTCAGCCAGTTCTTCTAAGTCGAGCTGTCGGTCGTGTAGGAACTCCAACAGTAGCTGCACTCGCGCCTGCGGGTCCAAAGGGGCAGCTTCTGAACCCTCGGACCCACTGGATGCCATAACATCAGCAGCTTCTGCGATCGCCTGCGCCAACTCTTGGCCTTGTTGTACCACCTGAAAAAAGACACTAAATAAATAACGTAAATAAACTAAATCTTTTCGTGACACGGTCAATTGACCATACACACCCTGGTGTCAGATCTCTTTGGAACCGCCTCTCGGCCTCTGACGTGATTCTACCAAATGAAGGCCGGGACCAACGACTTAACGTGCCTTCCGAAGCACGGAATCATCTTTCTTTATCAGACAATCGGGTGATTCAAGCCTACAATGTCCACTTCTAACTACCGATGAGAAAGAGAGTGCCAAAGAGATAGAATGGAAAGCCCACTTCTAACAACCAATGACAAAAAGAGGGCCATAGAGATAGAATGGTAAGCTCACCTGATAGGTGGCGTGCTGCATTCTAGCCACGCTCTCGTTGTGGGCCGCTAACGCTTGCTCCGCCTGCTGTGGCTCTCGGGGAGGCTCTGCGTGCTGTAGCTCGTCGCCCCACAGTTCTAGACGTGACGACACCTGCAGAAAAAATAACAGTTAATATATCTTTACTAAAGTTACAGAATGGTTTCTGTTCACGTATTGTTTGTACAAATATGTGTATACTCCTAAGCGCAAACTTTGCAACTGAATTTTAATACAGCATGCTTAACCGATTAAGTGTCAATCTAATATTTAACTAATTTGATTTTATACACCTTAATGTTGAACATATAAATAAATAAATAATATATACGGACAAATCACACAGATTGAGCTAGACCCAAAGTAAGTTCGAGACTTGTGTTATGGGGTACTAACTCAACGATACTATGTTATAACAAATACGTATATAGATAAACATCCAACTCAAACCACTCAAGCCAATCTGAAAAAGAAAATTTTCATCTTGATCAATTTTCCATCTTGACCTGACCGGGGATCGAACCGGGCTGGCATGTTAACCACTACGCCACGGAGCTCGCCATGATGACATGGCGACCTGGCGAGTAAAGATTGTGACATAAATAAATTTTTGATCGAGGCGACCGTACTGTACGTACGAAGCAGGATGTATTTTAATTTCAGTTTTAGTTCGATTGTAGTTATTTATATCAGTGAGAAATTGTTCTGTAAATTTATTCCAGCATTATATTGCGGGCATAAAGTTAGTACATCAGCAGCGGAAACTCACCGAATTAAGATGAAAGAGCATGCGATATTCCGAAGAATTAATCCGAGCCTAAGTTTGGCATGCGGAAGGAAGCTTAGTTCGGTTTACTTGGCAACCAATGCTGACATTTAGCATTCATATCTCTATCACAAAGATTTACGTAAGTACAAATAGGGGTTGGATTGGTTAGGGATTGTTTTTGGAATAAGACCTAACACAAAATATGTACACAGAGTGACGTCAGTCAGTCGAAGGGCGGTGACGATACTACACTACGATAGTTCGCTAGCAAGAGAAACACGAATTAAGATAAAAGCCTGCTTATCTTTCCCACTTATTTGTATAAATATAATTGCGACGATCTTTGTGGCCTGGTGATCACCATGAAATGCTGCCACACCAGAAGTCCCGGGTTCATTCCCCGGTCAGGTCAAGTTGGAAAATAATCTTTTTCAGATTGACCTGGGTTTTATATATAGGTTTATCTATATATTTTATAACAAATAGGTACCTACATCGATCTTACTTTGGGGCTAGCTCAATCTATGTGTATTGTACGTATGTATTTATTTAAATTATTTATTTATTTAAATTGCGGTTAGATTGATTTTTCATTAAAAAAATTACTTATCCAGCACGATAGCACCATTTTTTTTAAAGCGCCCTCCTCCTTTTTCACTTTTATATTTAAGAAGTTCATACCAAAAATTTTAATGAGTATAGAGAATTGTTTGTCAGGTTCACGATATTCTTGTTTGTAAGTACCAGAACCTTATCACTAAAAGCTATCAATCTTGCCAAAAAGAATCGTTTATATGTGTTTCCACGCGCGTTTAAATCGGCCTTGCATTCTTGTTTTTCCATTCTTCTTCCTACCTTATGTAGGTCACCAGGCATCGTGCAGTTTTGACAGGCTCTGTGAACGTCACCTAGTCGCGAACAATGCAGCCGGCACTATGCGACTGCTCGTCTTGTTCCGTGCTATAGCGCCGTTACAAACTTTTATAAAGTAATGGAGTGTCTGAGAACGCAGACAATTAACTTATACCCATTACACCTACGACTTTTTGGCCATTTCATTAGGAAAAGAAAACGTATTTACGTTTTAATAGCTGTTATCGGCCCGGCAGCTTTTGAGTTTCAACACACACGCATATATCATAAAAATAGTTCCTCCGCTATCTTGGGTGCTCCGCCATGTTGAATTTAGAATAACGTCACACAGCTAGCTAACCATGCATTGTCATTCAAACTAAACGAGTATACAAAATATCAGCTCAATCGCTGGAAGATATCTGCTTCAAAATTGCGTTGCCAGATTCTACCCTAAATAAAATAGTTACATACATTGCAAGTTAAATAAAAGCTTTTAACTTGTAAAAAACTTAGTGCGCTTCCGCCACCCAATTGAATAAATGAATTTGTAGTCGTATCACTCGTTGCATGACATTCGAACGAACAACATCTAGGATCGTTGCCTAAGGATGCCTCGTGTATGTGCATTGAAATCGGCAAAGGCATCAACTCTTAGTAGCGGCATGGGATCCTAACGCCTATTGCGTACTATTTTTGTCAGGCTCATCACAAAGATGGCGCACTAGGTTTATTTATTTATTTATCATGGGAGACAAATGCCTACTTCAATACTGAGTAAAAAAAATTACAGCTAATGTATCCACCAATTATGAGAAAACAAAATCAGTATTCACTAGAAATATTTTATACATTTTTGGCTTATCTCTTCTTCTTCTTCTCTGTAAAATAGCTCTTCTCACTACATCTTTCCACGCGGCGCGGTCCTGTGTTTTTGGCTTATAGTAATACTATATCTTTCAGGTTTTCTTGGTTTTACCAACTGCTAACGCCATCTACCGACGGGTGGAAGTCTATAACTATTGCACTGCAGCGCCCTCTCCGCCGCTCATAGTGGCAATTAGTGGAACTAGCTATCACAGAATACGGCAACCGGTCTGCTGCTTTTAAGGCCTTAATTTGGGCCAACATTTTTGTATGCTATACGCTAGTATTTTATTAACCCTTATGGATTTGTCATGTCCGTCTGTCCGTCCACTTTTTTCCGAAACTATAAGAACTATATTGTTGAAACTTGGTAGGTAGGTAGATGTATTCTGTGAACCACATTAAGACTTTAACACAGAAATAAAAAAAAAAAAAATTTTTGCCAGTTCTCCATACTTAGAACTTCTTCGTTATTATATTTCGTAAATTTATTTTAGTGTTGGTGGTATTTTATTACTATATTTATACTTAGAACTGAAACCCATTTTTTTTATCAAACCCATCGTGTGCGTTATCTATGGATGGAGGTCTTATAATTTTTTCCTAAATTGAATAGTTTGCGCGAGAGACACTTCCAAAGCGGTAAAATGGTGTGTTCGCGGCACCCGCTTAATCTATACTAATATTATAAAGCTTAAGAGTTTGTTTGTTTGTATGTTTGTTTGAACGCGCTAATCTCTGAAACTACTGGTTCAAATTGGAAAATTCTATTTTTGTTGGATAGTCCATTTACTGAGGAAGGCTTTAAGCTATAAAACATCACGCTGCGACCAAAAGGAGCGAAGCATCAATAAAAAATGTTTTGAAAACGGGGGAAAATTATTTATCTATACTAAGAAATAAACTAATTAATGATAATAACAGAAATTGCCGCGGGCGAAGTCGCGGGCAACAGCTAGTACTTCATAAATCGTAAACCGCAATTTACCTTTCATTTAATCAACTCAAATATAACAAAAAAATTATATTATGGTACTTGCTGCGACGGAACCCTGCATGGGCGAGTCCGATTCGCACTTGGCCGCTTTTCTTGAGTCGGTTAAAAAGAGTTTCTACCCACACTCCGGAGCCGTTAATGACTCTGCTAAAAACGTCATATGTTTCTCACTTGGTTTCTCACCTCAAGCGCGTCTCTCTCAAAGTGCCTCAGCTGCAGCGTGAGCTCTAACCGTCTCTCTCTATCGCTCCACAGCTCTTCGAGCGCGCCACGCGTACCGCGGAGCCGTTCGAGCGTGCTCTCCACAGCCGCCGTGCTGGCAGCCTCCGAATCTCCTGATGATCTGCAAACAAGATACAAACGTTTTTAAGATACTGCTTAATGTCAAACAGGAGTAAGAAAATACAAATGTTCTGTGAACCCGTTGGACCTGTAAAGGTGTATAAGGCTCAATGTATATAAGAAGAAGAAAGCCACGGCGAGCATTTTCAGTGTCAAAGAATTGAAACCTGCTAAAAATGGCTTTTGGTGCTAAGAGCGAGCTTAAACGATGAGATGGCTGAATGCCGTGGGCATCTCTGATAGTAATCATTCCATGGATATAACACTAGAAGTGCTACCAATCCCTACATTACATGTGATCGTAGTCTACATATCTTCGAAAATATAGCTATGAGAAAATTGCAAATTTTTCAGCCCACCTCAAGGTACCTAGAGAAAACTAGCAGAACCAACCAACGCGACTATAGCGATTATATCCGGCCAGTTGTTTATAAAGAAAATAACCATTATTCCCATTCACAATACGGGTTACACCATTAGGGTTTCTGACATTACTTTCATTCAGTATGTATATTGAATTGAATTGTTTTTATGCGCAATAAACTTCGCTTTTTCAACCTTTAGTTTCTAAAGCGACTTGAAAAGTCATTCATTTATTTCTAAGCTAGACATTAAGGCTCTACTCGAGTTCTAATGCTGCCTCCAGTCGAAATAAATTATAGCAAGAGCTGTAAAATTTTTGTCTTATAATATAACAACGAATTACTGGAAGGAAATAGGGGAAACCTTTGCCCAGCAGTGGAACAATATAGGTTAAATGAAAATATATATATAACAGCTTATGGAAATAACGTGACTGTGCTACCATCAAGTGTATCTAAAACCGTAGTAGAGTTTTGATTGAGAAATTTGGCGAAAACACTCACGTAATACTTGCAATAGGCCTGTTTCCTAAAAAATCTATTTTAAATAATTAGTCCATCTTATAGATTATCGAAAAATATTAGATACTTATTTTTTTTCAATCAAACAAAAGAATCATCTTTAGATAAAGATAAAGCGCATCAAAATTCAGGAGTGAGATTTGATGACGCAACAGGCCGGTTAAAAGTGTACTGGACAGTAACGTTACGCGGAACTTTAACGGGCTATATCTTTATCAATTTTTGTTTGATTGACAAAAGAAAAAAGACGTGTCCAATATTTTTCAATAATCTACCAGACGGACTAATTATTTTGAAAAGTATTTGTTTTTTTAATATGCCTATAATATTTCTATCTATCTATAATTTAAGAACTGTGTTCTTTTCGGTGGAGTACTCTCCATGTCTCTCGGTTCTCAGTTATAATATTTCATAATATTATAAATAGGACAATCACCATCGCTGTTTATAATTTTCCTTAATAAAAAAAACCTTCGTTTTCCTGTAATTAATTTATTTCGATTTAAGGCAGCTAGACGTCGGGTATGGCCTTAATATTTCTGTACCTACGGACATTTGCATCCCCATAATGATAGGCGCTAGCTCGCCTGCTAATTAATAACGGCGATTGCAAATGAATAAAGTATTAGCATGCATTCATAGATATCGCTTATTGGCATCAATTTCCTTTTCCGGCCATTTTTTGTTCTCAGGTGGGCTGAGCACTGTGTTGAATGTAACAGAGAACTGGCTAATGCAATTAAAAAACACCCAATTACAACAGAGAGGATGGCCTTTAGTTATCACCAGCGTGGAATCCAGTGGTTACAAAAACTCATATTTGGTGGCCAGTCGGATAAAAATCAAGCATCTGTTGTCATACGTAATAGGGACATTGTTAGTGTATGACGGTAGTTGGATAAAAAGTAATATGCCGGTGGATGAAGATGCCACCGCGCCGACAGAGCACTGACACCGCTGCATCAGTCATCCAGTGACCACCCGGTGCAACCTGGTCGAAACGTCTGGAGGAAAACGGTATGTTCGCTCTAATTCCCGTTAATGCTAAATGCATTTGTAGTGGCTAATGCCAGTTTTTTTCTTTTTTTAAACTAGTTTTTGCCTGCGGTCCCCCTCCCGTTATTTATTTGGATTGTACCTAATAAATATGGCGTGATAAGGTGCAAATGAATCACAGCAAGCAAATATTTACCACAAAAGAAAAATAAGAAGAAAAATCATGCATATAATAACATAATTCTAGTATTATCTTTGCAGGTATTATTTAGAGGTAATTCTACTTAATTAGTACATAGTGTAGCTACATAGTGTTATGTATATTCCACATTATTCACTATCGGATAAACTAGTTTAATCCTGTTGATATACTGGTATAGCGCCGTGTGGTATTCGGCAGAGTAGAATTGGAGCACTCCAAGTCTTCCCGTGGATGTCGTAGAAGGTGACTTAGGAAATACAAGCAAAGCTTATAAACAGCCAGCGTGGAGAGTGTAGGCCAAGTATTCTGCTCTGGCCAAGTATGGCTGTAGTAGTACAGAGAGGGTCGTGCTCCTGTAGTGGATACTATAAAGACCTGATGAAGTAAGTACCCGTTATATTATGAACGATATAAATAAACCATACCAACCTCCATCTTAAGCACTGCACAGGAGACTTGTGTCTATGCGACCGCCGGTGATACTTGAGCATTTTGCGCCAAAATGTGCATTTCACCGGCCGCCGGCACTCACTGACAACACTGTTCGTTCACTGATCGGTTCGAGGTTCAAGGTTCACTTATGTCAGCTAATATTCACGAATTCACAAATATATTTCCAAGCGGTACTACATGTATAAAAAGCCGTCGTATTGACTAGTGAAAAAAGTCGACCTTCTAATAGTCGACTAGTTTCGACATATTTAGAAGGTCACGTTCAAGGACGTACGTACGTCGAAGCAATATGGTTATTTAATTACGAAATATTTTGAGAGATTTAATGTACTATATTGATAATTTAAGAAATACGCCTATATCGAGTGGATTATTCTGCATTTTTAATTTGAAAAACGTAGAAAAAAGCTTTAAACAAATTATGTAACCTAGACAGTCAAAAATAATGACTTTTTCTTACAGCTAATTGATAATTACTTGACAGATTTTGATAAAATTTTAATGATAGAGTTTTTTTAGCTCTAGGTTGGTCTCATTAATATGACTTTAGTCATATTCTTTCAAATATTTTCCAATCGATTTTTGAATGTAACCGTTATGAAGTATCAAATAAATTTAAAAAAGTATATTGGAACTGTTAACATCCTCCTTTTGTAAGTCGGCTGTTACTTATTAGAGAGATTACAAGTATTAAACGCGTTTTAAAATTTTACAACAAGCATCATAGTGTGACTATGACGTAGCTACTGTTATGTTATGGTCGACGGTGCCCGCGCTCCTCGCTTCTCCTAACCATGCAACAATTAGTACATCTTACTCCGTGGGTTTACACGTGGTTAATTCGTCCAAGGTTTACACTGGTGATAATCCTTATCCTTACTAATATTATAAATGCGAAAGTGAGTTTGTTGGTTTTTTTTTTTTTTTTTTTTTTACTAAATATTGAATTAGGCATTTGTCTCCCATCTCACTTGTTTGTTTGTTACGCTTTCACGCTGTAACTACTGAACCGATCATCATGAAATTTTGCAAACAAGTTCTCTGGAGTGCGGAGAAGGACATAGGCAGTGACGTGCAGTCCATATAGACTGTTAGACACTGTCTACCCTGCAGTCGCTAAATAAATACAATTTATTTTTCTTACAAAAAAATAATTATATTAGGTGCGCCTGCAAAATTCTGCTAGCAAATACTTTATAGTCGATTTTGTTCAAGTACGGCGCTGCGGCCGCGGCCCGGGCGTGCCCACGCTAAGCAGTATCTATACGCGTAAGCCGCGTAAGACAAAATTTAAAAGGTCTGACTTTTCACGCACACATAGAAAATTATTATACACCTATAGGAAATCGCTTTTGTAGTAGTACAAGTAAACATCTTTCATCGACTCACACATGCAAATCAAATTTGCGCTGTGTGTGTGAATTGAAGACACTGTCTCCGAGGTTTCTATTGGCTGCCGCGCGCGATGTATATGTCATCGTCACTTGTCAATGTCATTATAGATATTAATCATACTTATGTCAATGTTATTGATTTGCGTGTTTACAAACAATCCAAGAGGAAAGTTTTATTTTAAAATTAATTGCTTTATCAGTTAAATTTCATTTGTGACAAAAATATTTTCATGTGCAAGTTGTGTCGCTTAGTGTTTACATGCCGAAACCGAAATATAAAGAGTTTTTTGTGAACTTGCTTGCTTTTGAACAAATCAAGTAACCGGTTAGTTATGGTTAGTTATTCTAAAGTTTAATCTTAAACTGTATGATTCGTGGTACGTGGCTCGCAGGTTGTAATCATATCTCTTATCTTTCGCTTGTTTTGAATACTTTTGCGGTCGAAGATCGAAAGACTATCATAATATTAAACGAATTAATAAATCATGATATATCACAAATAGAATGGGAAAAACTTTTTTTTAACAAATCTGCTGACTCTGGCGTTGATATTTTCTATGAACTGCTTTATAAAATTATCCGTAAGCACACGCCAGTGAAAAAAGTAAGTAATGTGAATTTCCCCATTTGGTTTACTTCGTCACTTATACATATATTTAAAAATAAAAACGATGCCTGGATAAAATGGAAAAAGTATAGAAATCGATCTGATTACGAGTTATTTTCTATGTTCCGTAATAGATTTAAATCTGAGTCACGTCTAGCCTATAACAACTATATGAACAGGGTTGAAGATGGCATTAAAGACAATGTAAAGTACTTTTGGACTTACATTAAAAATCGTAAAAATCAGAGTGATATTCCTAGTTGTGTATATCTTAATGATAATAAAGTAGATAACCCTGTCGACGTTTGTAATGTGTTTGCTGCCTATTTTAAATCAGTTTTTCAACCTAGTAATTTAATAGACACATACAGTTTAGATGATATTGTAAACCTCGATGAAAGTACTGCTGCCTTACATATTATCAGTGACATACATATTTCTTATGATGAACTACTTAAAGAACTTAAAAATTTAGACGTTAACAAAGGCTCTGGTCTGGACAATATTCCACCAATCTTTTATAAAAATACAGCAGCTACTATCTGTAAACCCTTATACATTATATTTAATAAATGTCTACAAGAAGGTGTATGCCCATTTCAATGGAAGGCCGCTAGGATTATCCCAATTCATAAAAGTGGGACGAAGTCTGACGTAGCAAATTTTCGACCAATCTCCATATTAAATGTTATCGTAAAAATTCTCGAGAGACTTATTCGAAATAGGTTGTATCCACTTATTCATAACATAATAATACCAGAACAACATGGTTTCGTTCACAGACGTTCTACTATATCAAACCTTATTGTTTTCACCTCAGAACTTTTTCATAGTATGGATGAAAATGAACAAACTGACGGTGTTTACACCGATTTCTCAAAAGCATTTGATAAAATTGATCATAAAATCCTATTGGACAAAATTGCTTACAATGGAATACGGGGAAATTTATGGAGATGGTTTAAATCATATGTCACAAATCGAACACAAAAGGTAGTTATTAATGGTCATGAATCAGATACTGTTATGGTTACATCTGGTGTACCACAAGGATCAATTTTAGGCCCGTTATTATTTATACTTTTTATAAATGACATCAAAAGCTGTTTTAAACACTGTAAATTTTTATGTTACGCTGATGACCTTAAAATATATAAAACAATTAAGAATCCTACTGACCATACACTTTTTCAAGAGGATTTGAATAAATTCTTTGATTACTGTAATAATAATAATCTAAGTCTTAATATAGATAAATGTAAATGTATAACATTCACTAAGAAAAAGAGAGTCAGTTATCATAATTATTCACTGGGTGGTGCTGTACTAGAAAGAGTCCAATACATAAAAGACCTTGGGGTTATTATTGATAACAAGTTGATTTTAGATATACATATTGACACTATTTGTAATAAAGCCTTTAGAATGTTTGGTTTCGTAATCCGTGCTAGTCATGATTTTAGACGCCCAAGTACATACCTACATTTATTCAAATCTTTAATACGATCTCAACTGGAGTACGCTGTATGCATATGGGATCCTTTTTATAATACTTACTCAGATACCATAGAAAGAGTCCAGAAAAAGTTTTTACGGTGCATGCACTATAAATGTTACCATCGCATTTTATCGTATGAAAATCTGTTAAAGACCTACAAGTTAACTACCCTAAAAGTTAGACGACAGATATTGCAAGAAATATTACTGTATGATATTTGTAACAACAAATATGATTGTATTGACATCACAAGTAGTTTAAGTATTCGTGTGCCAACCAGACCGCGTATGCGAGCTTGCCGTACTATACCGCTTTTCAATTTAAAACCAACCCGCACTAATGCTGGGAAGCGTGCACCCATGTGCCGTCTGTTTGACATACACAATGAACTTTTTAACAAATTAGATATTTTCTCGACACCGATTGGTGCCTATAAAAGGTTACTTAATGAGCAATACAAATAAATCACTGAATAACAAACATTATCCATCAAAAGATTTATGTATGTATAAATAATCTTTATCTATCTTTATCTTCTATCAGTAATTGTATCTGTATCCGCTCTTCTCTCAACATAAGTACTCTAGATGTAAATTGTGGTCAGCGGTGTTGGTCTCGCATTTATTTATTTGTAAATGTTAAAACCTTTTGTTTATAATTACCTAGTGTGAAACTGTTTGTTGATCCAAATAAAGTAAAAAAAAAAAAAAAAAGAGTTGTAGATAACTAGCCGTATAGTGAGGTAAGGTATATAGGTGGTATGTTTGTAAGTAAATTTTATAATTATGTCTACCCTATGACAAATGTCTGTGCACGTCACTGGACATAGGCTACCTTTTATCCCGGGAAAAAGTACTATTCCCGAGGGATCGACATTGACGCGGGCGGAGCCGCGGGCGAAAGCTAGTGTTTTATAAATATGTCACTTTCCGTGTGCAAGCGAGAGCGCGGAACAAGCGATAGAGAGGGACGATCGGCCTAAGCGTTCGGCTTGTGACGCATCTATCTCTCTTCCACCGTTATCGCGTAAAATTATAGTCTGTAAACCGACTTCACACACAACTAATTTTTTGTGTATACTTAATAAATTAAGAAATAAAATATAGTGATAAATTTTTTGTATGCGCGTGGGAAAAAATATGGTGAAATAAATTTTCACCATATTTTATTTCTTAATTTTACAAACAAATAAATCCGCATCAAAATAGCATTGTGAATGCAAAATAAAACACTTATACAAATATAACTTAAGCTATCTTATATCCTTTGTACTCTCCCTATTTTAATCTAACCAAGTTTTTTGGATACGCGATTTACCGCATTTAGTTTGAAGAGAAGAATTCGCATATCCTAGACGCGTGGCTCGTTCTTGCTTCGTCAACAATCCCCCGGTTGTTGACAATGCGCGTGCGACGTCCAACTAATTTACAAACAGCACTGAACACGGAACACCCGTCTTCACGCAACCACATTGAAATGACTAACGCATAGCGACTCAACGCAGCATAATGAACGGCGAAAGTGCTATTTCTAAAGGGTCAGTAAATAATGACATTGCCGGGAAATATTGATTTCCCTCGCGTATTTTCTCTCTTGCATTTTGAACCTTTATTCGATATTTACCGCTGAGTGCTAGAACTCAAATCTAGGCTCTGAACCATACTTGAATCACTCCAGATAAAGAAATTTAAAAGCAGGAAAAACATTTGGAATTGTACCTACTACAGATACTAAGTACGTTGATACCTGCTTGCTTACTTTCGTGTGTGTAAGTGGCCAACGCTGGTGTCAGATTTTTCAAGCTGCCTAAACGTATCTGACATAGCTTATATCTATACGGTAATTGGTATGAACAGCTCGGCGTTGTAAGCAGATGCGGTTAGCGCAACATCCCGCAATTTATCATCAGAAGACAGCATCCGCCGCGCAACACCAAGTAGCCAAGGTCGGTCCTGACAGCTTTAACTGCTGCCTCCGTCAGGATAAATACTCAATTGCCACGCCAACATTCATAAACTAAATCTTTATTAATATTATAAAGCTGAAGAGTTTGTTTGTTTGAACGCGCTAATCTCAGGAACTACTGGTTCAAATTGGAAAATTCTTTTTGTGTTGGATAGTCCATTTATTGTGGAAGGCTTTAGGCCATAAAACATCACGCTGCGACCAATAGGAGCGAAGCATCAATAAAAAATGTTTTGAAATCGGGGAAAAATTATTCATCTATACTAATAAATCATAATAACAGAAATTGCCGCAGACGAAGTCGCGGGCAACAGCTAGGATCTTTATAAGAATGTTGTCTATCTCAATGGTAGGTACCTATGAATAGCTCAGCGATTCGCGCGGATAGGGGCAAGCGCAATATTCCGTGATCCATCATCAGAAGACAGCATCCGCCGGGCTAGATCAACTTGTTGCCAAGGTTGGTCGTGACCAATTTGACCGTCTCGTCTCAGGCGGGTTTAGTTCATCATCAACATCATCATCATCATCAGGTCTTTTTAGTCTCCACTGCAAGAGCACGACCCTCTCTGTACTACTAGAGCCATACTTGGCCAGAGCAGTCAGAGGACTTGGCCTACACTCTCCACGCTGGCCAGACGGGTTGGAGAGGTCTCACAGATGTTTATAAGCTTTGTTTAGCTTGTATTTCCTAAGTCGCCTTCTACGACATCCACGGGAAGACTTGGATTTATTTATTCTTGGATTTATTTGGCGGGTTTAGTTATTCAATTGCAATACCAAAATACACAACTACCATTTTTTTTTCATATACTAAATTTTATACTTGATCGATACGACATTGGAACATTAAAAAAACGAGTCTATGCTTTTTTAAAAGGCCGGCAACGCTCTTGTCATACCCCAGGTGTGGCAGTTGTCTATGGGCAGCAGTGATCACTTACCATGAGGTGACCCGCTTGCTCATTTGCCGTCCTATGCCATAAAAAAACTACATAGAAATAGTACTTCATTGAAATTGAAAACAGTGTACCGCGAATAACTGAATCGGCTGCCCAAAAGGAGTGTGAGTTTTCTTATGTTTTCGTGATTATCCTTATCCTTACTACTATTATAAACACAATATTTTAAAGCGAAAGTGAGTTTGTTTGTTTGTTAAGTTTTCACGCCGTAACTACTGAACCGATAATTATAAAATTTGCATACAAGTTCTCTGGAGTACGGAGAAGGACATAGGCTACCTTTTATCCCGGGAAAAAGTACTATTTCTGAAGGATCGACATTGAAGCGGGCGGAGCCGCGGTCGTAGATATAGATAAAAAAAAAAGATATAAATTAAATCACTTGAAACGGTATTATCGCGTTAACTCCTATTATTATTACAAACAACGTTTTGAAAGTTTTACAGTTATATGTTCGCAGATAGACTAAATTGGCACTTGTCTTCTATGTAATAAGAACAAGAGAAATGTCAAGATTTCAAACTGTTAATTTTATGGAGAAAAAAAAACTATTTTTTATTATATCTACTGGAACTGAGAGATCGCTTAGCGATAAGTCCGCTAGTGTTGCCGATCGATAGGCCACTATCGATAGTCTATCGATGCTGCGGCAATAGTGGGAATATGGATAGGACTATCTACTATACTATAGTGCAAAATGTGGTAATACTATTGATGATTTGCAATAGTATCAATAGTATTGATCCTTGATAGTCGCTATGCTATCTATTCTATCGAAAAATAAACAACTATCGATAGTCCAAATCTATCGATAGTATCGATAGTATAGTTATTAGATGCTAAAATAGTATCGATAGTATCGATAGCATAGCGACTATCATGGATTAATACTATCGATACTATTGCATATCATCAATAGTATTACCACATTTTGACCTATCGATAGTATCGATACTATCGATAGTCCTATCGATACCCCAACTGATTTTTGAGGTCAACTATCGATAGTGGAACAATCGATAGTTCGGCAACACTAAAGTCCGCCTTTGTACCAAATGTGAGTTTTGTTTTTCCCATTGTGTATTTATTTGGTGCAATAAAGAATTGTTAATTCATTTTCTTTATCTACCCATGCGAAGCCGGGCGAGCCGCTAGTGTTATAAACGCGATAATACCGTATAAGTGATTTAATTTAAATGCATGAGTGTTATTTTACTGCCACTGATAACATTAAAATGAAAATTAAATGAAAATCATAAAAGGTGTAGTTAAATAAAATGTCACGTACATTTAGTTAAACTAAAGTTGTGTAGACAGAACTCCATTATATCTTTTATGTATAATTCGCCTCTTATGTATAACTGTCCCTGTGGTCCAGTGGTTAAGGCGTCTGCCTGTAGACACGGGGGTCGTGGGTTCGGGAAGCATACTTTGTTTAGTTGTTTCCACTTTGGTTAGGACATTGCAGACTTGAATTACCTGATTGCCTGATAATTAAGATAATTCCGTGCTTCGGAAGGCGCATTAAGCCGTTGGTCGGGTCTGGCTGCCATCTGGTAGTCGTTATAGGAACCTCCTCAGAGGCCGGGAGGCAGTTCCGAAGAACTCTGACACCAGGGTGTGCATGGTCGATTGACCGTGATACCTACTCGAAATTATGAACTCGTCTACACTACATGCTAAGAAGAAGAATACATGTACATGTGTATGTGAGTTTCTTTATATGACCATAACTTCTAAATGAATAAACACATTTGGATGTTTGAGATATCATTAAAAAACTCGTCTTATCCCGAGTGACATGCTGTCCCGATGGACAGGTTAAACTCTTGAGCTGGTTAAGCTCTTGGACGAAGTAAACCTCATTATTAAACTATGAGGGTTCATAATAATCATACGCGTGGCCTAGCTATAATCTGCTCAATTAAAATGCTTGGTGTAGAGACATTTGGACCATCGGGTCCTGGTGCGAGAAGTCTCTTAAAAGAGATTGCTCCTCGTCTGATCTCCGCCGCAAGTGACAAGCGGGCTGGCAGCTTTTTTGCACAAAGGATAAGCATCGCTATCCAGCGTGGGAATGCAGCCAGCATTCGTGCCCACATGCTAGATGGGCAAGAATTTTAGGATTTTTAAGTTTAGTTTTATTTTAGTATGTAATTTTATGGTAGGTTAGCTTATTTGTAAATAGTATGGTTAATTTATTATAATTAAATAAAAGATTTTAAGCAACAAATGCTGTAGGTTTTTTAAGAATTTAAAATTGGAACTAGTTTAAAAATTGAACCTCCGACACAAAGTATTTGTTAATGAATCTGCACGCATGTTAGATATTGGGAATACGAAGAACAGGTAATCGCTCCGGTGACTCGTTTGCTCATTTGCCGCACGTATCCTGACGCGGGTTTAACACTTTTTACCCAACCCAAAAACTACACAACGTCGCTTAATAAGTTTTCACTTCAAAAATGGTTTCGCGATCATTCTTTTACGACACATCAACCTGGTTATCTCGTGAAAATGGCTATATCTGCATATCATTTAATTTTTGAGTTAAAAAAATCTCAGGACATAAAAACTCTTTGTCTATTTCAAGATTTACCCTGAGGTCGAATGTCAGGAAGATGTATATCATGTCGACGAATTCATCGCTACATTTACGCGTATTTTGTTCAACAACGGATGTCCTTAGCATTTGTAAAGAGCCGTCCGACAATGCTGTCGACAAGAATCTGCA
This sequence comes from Elegia similella, assembly GCA_947532085.1. Taxonomy (NCBI): domain Eukaryota; kingdom Metazoa; phylum Arthropoda; class Insecta; order Lepidoptera; family Pyralidae; genus Elegia; species Elegia similella. The sequence continues at coordinate 54,320,195 of OX383925.1, read as the reverse complement.
CAATGGCATTGTCTGCGAAACACGCGTTTCCCGTAATCCAGCGCGAGGGACTCGCGAATAGTCTGCGCCGACTTAACCAGGGTATAAGAGGTTTGACGCGGCGGGTGTCGGGTCTCAGGGGGCGTTGAGAAGGTTGAAGATATCTCCCCGCTGGAAATACCCCCCTCCACGCTCCGAAGTTTGAATAGCCAACAGTCGCGTGTTGCCTGAAACACAAATCCGTTGTAGCCACAAAAATCGAGCAAAAAGCATTCTTTTTGGATTTCCACCTCTCCCTCATCGTCTCTTGCACCCGGGTGCCTGATAAGGTTGGGACGTCCTGCAACAGTCGCGGTTCCATGCTATTAGCGGATCTCGGCATGTGCGCAAGCCGTTGGCGCCAAATCTTTCAAACTTCCACTAATATATCGACATAATAGTTTTATTTTGAACTAGCTTTCGCCCGCAGCTCCGCCCGCGTCAATGTCGATCCCTCAGGAATAGTCCTATATATTTCTCGGGATTAAAGGTAGCCTATGTCCTTCTCCGTACTCCAGAGAACTTGTTTGCAAAAGTTACGGCGTGAAAGCGTACAAACAAACAAACTCACTTTCGCATTTATAATATTAGTAAGCAAGTAAGGATCATACACATATACAGCAAAATGTAATCTGTTTATTTCATTACTAAAATGTTTCTATAGAACGACGCGAGTCACCGGCCGTCGTAACTTTGCACATCTATACTAATATTATAAAGCTGAAGAGTTTTTTTGTTTGTTTGTTTGTTTGAACGCGCTAATCTCAGGAACTACTGGTTCTAATTGTAAAATTTTGTATTTGATAGTCCATTTATTGAGGAAGGCTTTAGGCTATAAAACATCACGCTGCGACCAATAGGAGCGAAGCATCAATAAAAAATGTTTTGAAAACGGGGAAAAATTATTAATTTAAACTAATAAATCATAATAAGAAATTGCCGCGGACGAAGTCGCGGGCAACAGCTAGTATTTTTATATGAAGGTATTTAATAATAAATATTAATAATAATAATAATAAGCCATTTATTGCCATACACATGCCAGGTACATATCATCTATATGATCATAAACATATTTAACAGCTTAAGTACCTAATTTAATGTTGGCAAAGGAATGCCTTTTTTTAAATTCTCGTGAAGTACTAGAGATACCTAATGTTCAAAATTATGGTTTCCAACTGAAGTTTTATATGATTAAAACCCAACAATATTCAACGATTTTATGTTACACTGCGCCACCCGCTCCGCCTCCCCGGTCGCAAGCAGGCGCTAGTCTGAACTATAATGGAGACACCTCACCTTTCCTCCAACATTCATTGCCTTAACTTGAAAATCATTTACTTTAAATTTCTAAAAAGATATCTGTTTTCCACATTCATCTCACAGTTCGTAAGCGACTGAAAATATAAAATTCGGTTGGCTGAGCACACCGAAATATGCGGCAAATATCATCAATCACAGCAATCATTAATGGCTAGTTTACACAGGGCCAGCTACTGACTAATGTACTCGTATGACAGTTAGGCTTTGTTGTTGAGTACTTGCTCCCTTGCGAGTTGTGTACAAAGTAACGCCACAGGATCCTCTCGTTGGCGGGACTGACTGATGAGCTACTGAACGCCTAGAAACCGTGCTGTAAGAGATGCTGCCATGCGAGAGGAGAGAGAAGGCGAGTGGGAGTGAAAAGAAACATATGGCTGTAATGTCGCCGAAATATCAGACCAAACTTAAAATACATTAAGTCTGATAGCAACAATATAAAAAAATCAAGTCAGGGGTGACATCCTTAATGTAAAAAAGTAATACTTAACATGACTACGACAATGCTTACGTATTTGCATGCTGTTAAAAACGGCTAAATAGGCTTGTACTTAACCTATACACGGCAAAATTTTGATCGTTTTGGACCCTTAAAGGGGTGACTCAGAACATCAAAATGAACAACTTTTCCTACGGGAACAATGCTGGGAACTCAAAAAAAAATTCGTCGTTTCCATACAAAACAGTTCCGCCGTCCGGGCAGTTTGTATGGGAATATCGATTTTTTTTGAGTTCCCAGCTTAGTTCCCATGTGAAAAGTTGTTCATTTTGATGTTCTGAGTCACCCCTTTAAGGGTCCAAAACGATAAAAATTTCACCGTGTATTTATAAGAAATTTATTATTTACACCATTGCAAATAAATTATTTTTAATTTTTTGAATTTGAAGAAAGTGCGCTCGCATTCCAAGCGTGGTGAGTGCGAATGAATGCTGCACTGCAGCTACGACGTAGAACTCGCCCGCTAACTCGCATTGTGTAAACCACGCACTAGACAGACGTTTCTACAAAAGAGAGTCGCGTAATGTATGGAATAATTGGAAGACGTCCGCGAATTTCTCCGCATTCCGCGCCCGCCGCCCGATCGGAACCACTAGCTCGAGCACGACCGACGCGGCCGCAACTATGTTAACTATATAACGAACATCTTCAGTGAGACTTAAAGACTTAAGTAAGTCCCTAAAGGCTGATTTACACAGGGTCAGTGACTGAATCCGAATTCGATATAAGTCAGCGTTGAACCGAAAATAACCCAATGTAAATTAATTTAAAGTCAGTACAGCGTTATGAAGTCAGCGCTGAAATGTAAATTCGCATACGAATATTTTGAAGTCAGTCGCACTGACGCCGATATTGACTTGTGCAATGACCCTGTGTAAATCTTAAAATGTGATAGAGCCACGCTGCCCGCAAAATTCATTTTTGTTATTAGTATGAATAAATAGGCCGGCTTGTCCAGGGAAATACCACACTCTCACAGAAAATCGACATTTGAGTGGAAGCTTTACCGCTTCTATGCTTCATTCGGTGAATGAGAGAGCCGAAGGCCCAACCTGCCGCCCATGTACTTCCCCCAATTCCTTGAAAGGCCGGCAATGCTCCTGTTACGCCCTGATGTTGCAGTTGTCCAAGGCAGCGGTGATCGCTTACCATCGGGTGATTTGCTTGCTCGTTTGCCGTCATCCTTATCCTTACTTAATATTATAAATGCGAAAGTGAGTTTGTTTGTTTGTTTGTTTGTTACGATTTCACGCCGTAACTACTGAACCGATCATCATGAAATTTTGCATACAAGTTCTCTGGAGTGCGGAGAAGGATATAGGCTACCTTTTATCCCGGGAAAAAGTACTATTCCCGAGGGATCGACATTGACGCGGTCGGAGCCGCGGGCGAAAGCTAGTATACCATAAAAACAAAAAAGTGAATAAATCTTAATTTAAGCGGGTTTCTGGTTGCATTCTGTACCGTGGTTCTTCGGAGCCTGGGGTCAGATATTTTTTGTTAATTATTACTCTCCTACTGCTGGCCAAAGTTGGGGTATATTACTGGGGTGAAGACAGAATATTCATTCATGTTATTCATGATTGATAAATATTTTGCAGCTGACTGCGCGTCTTTCATCAACTGTATAGGTTATTGAATAATCCGACAGTACGTAAAAGCGTTGAGATAAAAAAAATCATATGCCATTTATCCCAATGCAGGGCAAAGGCATTCCCTCGTTCGCTCTATTTATCTCTATCTTTGGTCTATTCCTAAGCCTGTCGAATTCTCGCAAGAGTCACCGTCTCGACTTTGGTCTTCCTCTCATTATATAGCCATCCGTTGGAACTCAGCTTGTCGAGATGTAAACCTATTTTTCAAAATGCATAGCAAACGTGTCCCGCCCAATTCCATTATAAATTTGCTGCCTTCATCCCTACATCCGTGACCTACTAGCTAATTAAATATACCGATAGTACGTAGTCTCTCGTTGACTCCCTAAATTTATATTCAAACCAGATCCGTAACGGACAACTTATATTAAAAAAATATTAACATAGCGTTTAGGATAAGCAATTATCATAAAGAGTCAATTACGTTGGTAAAGGAAACTATAAACAAATAGTTAATGAGCGGTAATCGCGGCCGTAACAGTTAAACCATAGTTTAACCGTAGTTAAATATCCGTGGACGCCCCGGGCCCGCCAAGTGCATTTTAACTGTGCGTCGAATTTTATGGGCGATCGTAAAAAGTCCGTGAACAGAAGCCCTTAGATAGCAGCTAGTAGAGTAAAACATTGGGACGATAGAAAAAAGGTCAAGTACAAGAGCGAATCAGAGTTAATACTTTGCAAAACACTTAAGGCGAGGCCTCAAATGTTTGGTACCTTGGCTCGGCAAAGGACTGATCAAGTGCGCGCAAGGGATAGCACTTGGCAGTTTAGCCCGTGAATGATGAGATAGGAGATAGTCTCGAGTCGCTCAAAGAAAAAAACGTAAGCGCCAAATTCGTTATTTCTATTTTATATAAAATCAGACCGGTTAATTGTATTTTCATATTTACATTTTGATGAATTACTAATAACCTATCTTTTAGTCTAAAAATCATTATTTCATTCGTCGCATTTGAGCTACAATAACAAAAACTCAGCGAACGAAGACCATTTTTCAAAAAATATTTCTATCGAGAAAATTTTATCAAAACGTGTTTTTATCTTCAATTTTTGGAGATGAAATAGTCAAAAATCATATTACTTATATTTGAAACTCCTAATTTAAGTATTTTGCGAGATAAATAAGGTTCAGAGAGACCTTATTTACAGTGGTATCACCTTAATGAGACCAATGTACGTTAAGAGTTAAGAGGAAACACTGCGCTCGAAAGAATTGAAAAATAGGTATTTGTAAAATCTATTGCTGTCGCGCTGTGTGCCCATACAACCTCCGTAGGGTGCGATAGAGACAACTGCAGCTCGGACCGAAAATACCTATGAGAATTACACAAAATTAACGCTTCGTAGTCCCCTGATTTCTTCTCCAAAATTTAACAGATTTATAATATTTTGTAAACGGGTCACTCACGTGTTATTTTGTCGGGATTGCCGACTATAGTAGACAAAATAACACATGAGTGACTCGTTTTCAATATGTAAGGAATTTATCTCACGTTAGTTTTAATGATTTATCTGATATTATATTATATATACTTTAGGTCGGCAAAACAACATGAAATAATCACATCAATACAATGCAACTCTTTCAGAGTTACTTACGCATCTATTACTAGCTGTTGCCCGCGACTTCGTCCGCGGCAATTTCTGTTATTATGGTTAATTGGTTATTTTATTAGTATAGATGAATAATTTTCCCCCGTTCTCAAAACATTTTTAATTGATGCTTCGCTCCTATTGGCCGCAGCGTGATGTTTTACAGCCTAAAGCCTTCCTTAATAAATGGACTATCCAACACAAAAATAATTTTTCAATTTTAATCAGTAGTTCCTGAGATTAGCGCGTTCAAACAAACAAACTCTTCAGCTTTAAAATATTAGTATAGATTAGTAGGAAGGTAGGAATTGCTAAACAAAAACTATTTTTATGAATCCAACGAACTCAACGAGCGCAGGGCACAAAGCGAACTTGATGAATGGTATTTCTATACCGGCATTGTTCTGTGACGCGCGCCCGGCAATTAGGGCTGGCAAGCATTTTATGGGCCGTTAAAAGCGCATCCATCGGCAAGTTTAATATCACGTTTAGATACGCGGCGGCTGCTGCTGACCCTGCATCTCGTGAACATGAATGAAAACTATTTGTGGTATGAAAACAGTACTGCTGAGACTGAAAATGGAACAGAAAATTGAGGTGATAAGCGCGAAGAGCAATCGTTTTTTTTAATTGTCAGCCACCTGCCGGTCTATTTGTTAACTCAGTATACAAGGTTTTGATAATTATTTCAAAATACATTGCGGCTTTTGTATGATTCACTCTTTGATCATATATTTTGACTCTTTATTGAAGAGTAGCTGTTGCCCGCGACTTCATCCGCGGCAATTTCTGTTATTATGATTAATTAGTTTTATTCTTAGTATAGATGAATAACTTAGAACCGTTTTCAAAAAAAAAAAAATACTGGTGCTTCGCTTTTATTGGTCGCAGCTTGATGTTTTATAGCCTAAACCCTTCCTCAATAAATGGACTATACAACACAAAAAGAATTTTCCAATTTGAACCAGTAGTTCCTGAGATTAGCGCGTTTAAACAAACAAACAAACAAATTCTACAGCGTTATAATATTAGTATAGATATATAAAACGTAATGTAAGTATGTAAAAAGAAAGATAAGGCTTTTGCCCAGCAGTGTAACTAATACAGCTAATTAAAAAAAATTATGTATTTTAAAGTGACCATCAAAACGTACTCTAAGTTAGCAGATAGGCCGGCTGGTATTGTGATATCGGCAGTTTTTTCTACGGCCTGCCTGTCCTGACGCAAAATGAATGTGAAAATTAAATACCTACAAGTATTTACCCGTGCCGGGAATAAAACCCAGTACCCCTCCTGTATATACGTAGCCGTGTGGTTTCCGGCAGAGAATAGGACCTCTCCTAGTCATCCCATGGAGGTCGTAACAGGCCACTTAGGAAATACAAGCTAAACAAAGCTCATAAACATCAATGAGATCTTTCCAACCCGTCTGGCCAGCGAGGAGAGTGTAGTCACTCAAATCCACTGTCTGCTCTGGCCAAATATGGTTCCGGTAGTACAGACAGGGTCATGCTCCTGCAGTGGAGACTAAAAAGACCTGATGATGAAGATGATGAAGACCCCTAATGTAGCAAGTTAGCGTGTTAACCACTGAACCACAGAGGCCGTCAGAATGCAGGACGATCGCCAGCTCATAATCAAAATGATATGTATTTTATAACCCTGGTCGTTTCCTGCGCAATCACAATATTTTCTTGTCATTGCGGTAATGAGAATGTCAACGTGACCCGCACAAGTGACGTTAAGCCAGGTATAAAGTTAATTTAACCACGTCGTTAGTACAACTATACTTAGCAGGTTAGTGTTCTCCTACGGGCGCTACAATTTCATCTCGCTCTTTATTAGTTGACTTTATTTCTTGACTAGCTCCGTGGCGCAGCGGTCAACACGCCAGCCTGCGACACGGAGTGACCGGGTTCGATCCCCGGCCAGGTCAAGATGGAAAATGACCTTTTTCAGATTGGCCTGGGTCTTGGATGTTTATCTATATATGTATTTGTTATAAAATATAGTATCGTTGAGTTAGTATCCCATAACATAAGTCTCGAACTTACTTTGGGGCTAGCTCAATCTGTGTGATTTGTCCGTATATATTTATTTTATTATTTATTTATTTATTAGATCTTCATCATTGTAATATTGGGGTCAAATTCAGTATAATATATTCCCACTAGTATTTGATTTAGATTTAACCCTTTTCTGAAGAAATTAGGTATTTACCCGAACATACTTCCACCTCCATTTTCACAAGTTTAAAGAATAACTTCCGGAATACAATACTAGAAGAAGTGTCTCAAATTATCTGCGTAACAAATTTTATATACCTATATGATTTTAAACTTTGACCCTAATCGCTATGATTTATACTGCTGGGCTTACTGATTACTTTATATCGGCAACATTTAGACAGTTTGTGAAAATGGCAGCTGTATTATTGCCGAAATATCAGACGAAATAGGAAATCAATTGCGGTAAGTTCCTTTGTGAAAATAATAAAAAAAATATCTACCTCTGATCCTCGCGTTTTAAACATAAAAAGGTAGCAAACAACCAAGGTATCCTTGGTACTCTTCTTTAAAACCGTTATTTAACCTTTCCCTTACACAGCCCTAATGGTCGTTTCACCTGCACAATAGGCAGACGAGAAAGGAGTCGCTGTGGTCAAAAACTGCATAAGGAAAAGCTTAATCTTTAGCACTTATAACATTACTAGCGTTCGCCCGCGGCTCCGCCCGCGTCAGTGTCGATCCCTCGGGAATAGTACTTTTTCCCGGGATAAAAGGTAGCCTATGTCCTTCTCCGCACTCCAGAGAACTTGTATGCAAAATTTCATGATGATCGGTTCAGTAGTTACGGCGTGAAAGCGTAACAAACAAACTCACTTTCGCATTTATAATATTAGTTAGGATTAGGATACCAATATTATAAATGCGAAAGTAACTCTGTCTGTCTCCTTTCCACGCTTCAACCATTGAACCAATTTGGTTGAAATTTGTTATGGGGGAGTTTGAGGCCCGGAAAAAGACCTAGGGTACCCTAGGTACTGTTTCATTCCGGGAAATTCTACTGTTCCCGAGGGATCTAGGTAGTATTACATAAATACGAAAACAGTTAATCGCCTTGCATCGAAAACTATTTTCTTTTTAATTGCTTGCAAATAAACTTCCATCTAATTGAAGTAAACAAATAAAAAGTGTAGTAAACTGTAATATAATTCACTTGTACCAGAATTAAGTAAATGGTCCCCTTGTACCCATAGGCCGGAACCAAGCGTAGCGGCCTACTGGAGCGTTTCAATCATCTGTCTTCATTTGTATTATCTGAATAGTGGGACACGGAGACGCGATAATGTACCTACTCGATCGCGATTCTGCATAATACATCAAAGAGGCCTCTCCAAGTCTTCCCATGGATGTCGTAAGAGGCGACTTAGGAAATGGAAGCTAAACAAAGCTCATAAACATCAATAAGACCTCTCCAACCCGTCTGGCCAGCGAGTAGAGTGTAGGCCAAATCCTCTGTCTGCTCTGGCTAAGTATGGCTCCGGTGGTACAGAGAGGGTCATGCTCCTGCAGTGGAGACTAAAAAGACCTGATGATGATGATGATGACATCAAAGAGGGGTTAAGTAGTCTGCGGCACCTTGTGGTGAGTTAGGACGTATTTGAATGCTTTGAAATAGTCTATGCTAATCTGGAAGAAAAAAAAACGTACGTAGCTGCTACTCTTCCCGCGTAGATCGTAAAATCCAATGGGAAAAAATTTGAGAAATCATGTTAATAGACGATGCAGCTAACAACCCATCACTTTTGATTCCATTTTCCATTCAATGCTTCAGGTATTATAGACCTAGGTTCTGTCCACCCCGCAAGGGAAAAGGACGTGATAGTTTGTATGAATGAATGATTGAAATAGATTTAGCGACTTAGATTCGTAGCTATAGTTAATTAAAATGGAGATGGGATAATTCCGGGTAGTGTAGATTGAAGGCGTTAAGTTTAATATAAAGGCAAGGTACCTAAACAGTTGACTTTGGGCTCCGCCAACAGTGGTGGCCGCCCCCACTGGTGGCAAATGGGATATACCCATAAGATTGGTTTATAAGGAACTTCCACATGCCTTGAGTTAGGTGGACGTTTACGTCAGTCAAGATCAAGTTAAAGTAATAAATATGCACGTAGTTTTCTGACGGGATTATCCCGGCAAGATCTGAGTTATTACTGACACTTTTCGTAAACCCGAGAGGCAACCATAGAACTACATGATTATCTTATATCTTATCTCGAATTCCACCCGGAAGACCAATTTGAACATAGACGATTGGCTAGCTCCGTGGCGCAGTGGTCAACACGCTAGCCTGCGACACGAGAGTACCCGGTTTTGATCCCCGGCCAGGTCAAGATGGAAAATGATCTTTTTCAGATTGGCCTGGGTCTTGGATGTATATCTATATATGTATTTGTTATAAAATATAGTGTCGTTGAGTTAGTATCCCATAACACAAGTCTCGAACTTACTTTGGGGCTAACTCAATCTGTGTGATTTGTCCGTATATATTTATTTATTTATAGAGAATCTCACCTAATTAATTTATTCTGACGCGATGAAGTCTTATAAATTGATACACGCCGGCTGCACGCACGAGAAAGTGTCACGTTTCCTGTCCAAGCAAGAGCGCAGAACAAGCGATAGAGAAGCACGATCGGCCTGTGACGCCTCTATCTCTCTTCCACCGTAAATATCATTACCGTCCGTAAACCAACTTTACACAATTTTTTTTTTATTTGGAAAGTAGAAATCTACAGACTTTTGACTTTTATTATAATTGGGTTAACATGAGAATCAAGTAATTTTTGAGTCTATTGAAGTCTCCACGTAGACTATCGACAAATCACAATACTGATCTAGGCACAATAACCAAAATTATCTCATCATCATTCATCATCAGGTCTTTTTAGTCTCCACTACAGGAGAACGACCCTCTCTGTACTACTAGAGCCATACTTGACCAGAGCAGCCAGAGGACTTGGCCTACACTCTCCACGCTGGCCAGACGGGTTGGAGAGGTCTCTCAGATGTTTATAAGCTTTGTTTAGCTTGTATTTCCTAAGTCGCCTTCTACGACATCCACGGAAAGACTTGGAGTGGTCCTATTCTACTCTGCCGGGTACCACACGGCTAAAAATTATCTCAATTGTTATTATTTGACCAATTAAGGAATGACACAAACTGCGCCGGAGTCTATCCGTTCAGCTTATGACTGCATCGGTCACGTAACACTATTGTCTCCGAGGAGTTATTTTTCTTAATAAACAACAGTGTTTTCATTCCTATTGAAGCTTGTGACGTCAGCTGGGCGGCAAGGAAAGATTATTCATAAATGTAGTTTTGACACTAGTCCAAGCATTTCTAACTGCCTCCGTGGTCCAGTGATTAAGGCGTTTGCCTGTAGACCCGGGGGTCGTGGGTTCGATTCCCACGGGAAGCATACTTTGTTTAGTTGTTTCCAGTTTGGTTAGGACATTGCAGGCATGAATCACCTGATTGTCTGACAATTAAGATGATTCCGTGCTTCGGAATCCGTTGGTCCCGGCTGCCATCTGGTAGTCGATAAAGGAACCACGTCAGAAGCCGAGAGGCGGTTCCGAAGAACTCCGACACCAGAGTGTACACAGTCGATTGAACGTATCACCTACACGAAATGATGATGATTTCTAAGATCCTTTCAATTATTTGGTTGACTGGAAGAGATCCCTTCAAGGGATAAGTCCGACGTTGTACAAAGTATATTTTTTATTGACAAACTGTTTATTTTTGTATTCCTAGTGTTAAACATGAACACCCGCTGCACGCACGAAAAAGAGTCACGTTCCGTGTTCAAGTGAGGGCGCGGAACAAGCAATAGTAAGCGTTTGGCTTGTGACGAATCTATCTCATTTCCACCGTTATAACATAAAATTATCGTCCGTAAAGAGACTTTAGAGACGTCCCATTTTTTTAAGATTTGTCCTCCAAGGTGGATGATATTTTTTCGGTCGATGTGAGGAAACTATTCTTCAGATGACCTTCGATGAGTATAATTGTATTATTGGAGCAAAATTGCAGACTTGAGCTCCACTTCCCGCGCAGATCGTAAGAGCCGATCGAGGGAATGGGTAAATTCTCTGGAATCATGTTAAGAGGCGATGCGGCTAGCAACCTATCACTATTTCGATTCCGTTTTCCAACTAATGCCCACCTACATGCTAAACGTGATCTTCAGGTCTTATGGACTAGGCTCAGTCTATCTCGCAAGAGAAAACGACGCGATACTATGTATGTAAAATTGGAGACTCGAAATACGGGTATTAGTGTTCGCATATAGGCGAGAATGGAATTCTTGAGAAATGTTCGAAAGGTCTCAGGAGGCGGCGAACGCGAGTATGCAGCAAAAAGCCTTTTCAGGTTCGGCTTTTTTGTCCGTCTGTCTGGTACTTGGTCTGTCACCCTCGCTGCGATTGAGTGGGGAGCGTCGGGAGTGTTCCGACTGCGACAAGGATATACAATTTATTTTTATTTTTTATGTCTGAGTCATTGCTCGTCAATAAAAGCTACGGTTTTCTGCTCACTAGCTGGCGCCACAGTAGTTCCTTTTTCGAGTGTGTAAGTGGCTAACTGGTACCAGATTTCAAGCTGCTTAAAGGCATCTAACATAACGACTGACATCAATGATGACAGCTGGGCCCAACGACTTAAGGTGCCTCCTCACTGTAGAATAAGATCCAACAAAACATTTTTAGTACTACACGCGTGGAGACAAAGATATAACATTTATAATTGAAATAAAATTACTTTAATACAGTATTATCGCGCATATTACATTATTTTTACACCTAACGTTTTGAAAACTTTACAGTTTTTATAGTCTTAGGTAGACTAAGATGACATATTTCTTTTGTGTTATAAGAACTATACAAAACTACCGCCTACAATATTTATTGATAACGTTCCGGATTTACGCAGTATTGGCTCACGGAGTCTGAAGTTTCATCATCAGAAACGATTACATTTATAATCATATTAAATGCCTTTCCTTACATAAAGTGCAAAACGTTATTACTTTGAACAAGCGATTCTTGCTGCCATGAAAATATAAAAAATAACCAGAAAATGGCTCCAATGATTTTGATGAAATTTACTATAGTTATAGAAGAGACATTTGGGTACATAAAATCGACTAAATTAGGTCTCATATCTTGGAACAAACGTCTTTCCGTCAAAATCTTGGTTTCCCAAGTGTAGTTCTATTACCTTAATATAAATGCGATAACTCTTTATCATAGCTATGCAGGGCCTCAACTTTCTTCCGAAGTAAGGAGAAGCCCGAGATATTTTATGCCACTTGCGGTCACCCATTCCAGTGGTGTACGCGCCCGGGGTTGCTTAACACGAGTGAGCGCTAATAATGCACCAAGCCTATGCACTCGCCAGTTATCTGATATTCAGGTGCAGCACGCACTTGCTCGGTAACTAATCCGTCGTATCGTTTAGCATCTCAATCACGTTCGCAGTCACCGGCATAGACTTCAGCGGACCAGCCGGCCTATTTGCTAACTCAGTGTACAACGTTTTGATATAACAACAAATACAAAAAAATGAATTAAATAAATATTTAAGGGGGCTCCCATACAACAAACGTTATATTTTTGCTTATTTTGCTCGTTATTGATAACGGCAACAGGTAGACACTTGAAATATTCACAGAATATTTAGGTATTCATTCACTTTAAAAATAAATAATTAAATAAAAATAAAATTAATATTAAAGGCATCCTATACAAAAGACGATGCACAAAGATGATGCAGTTTACAAATGTGACCTACGCAACTTCATGGAATATACATGTTCATTATTTTTGGATAACTGAACTTCGCGTTTAAAAGGCTTTTTACCGTTAATAAGACCTGGCAATCTTTTTTTTTTTTTCTCTAAATCCTAGAAGCCTAGATTTTTATAATATTAATGTACCCATTAGAGAGTATACTAATAGATATTGTTGGTCTAGCCAGAGATCTACAAGAATTTTTCGTACAAGATAAATAAAAGCGTGCGGCAGACACTTGGACATATCTGCCATGGACAGACGACAAACTGATTTTTTTTTTCAATTTATTTGAATTACTGGTTTTATTGAGACCGTCACTTTCCGTGTAAATGACGTTTCTAAGAATTATTAGAATGAAACATAATAATACGCATTTTATACTGAGGCATCTCTACGATCATTGCGACAATTTATTTGTGTGTTTGTCGTGTGTGTTAGTGATAAACACGGTTATTAGATGTATCAAGTGGCCTAAAGGTATGACTTAGCTTAACGACTGTCATCAACGATGACAGCCGGAACCAACGGCGTAACGTGCCTCCGTAACACAGTCATTTCAGTTCAGACCACGCCCAAGGTTACTTGACATGTGTAAGTGCTAAAGTTTACAAACACTGAGAAGTGCATTTGTCTGTGTGACTTTGATTACGCCTAGTAATAAAAAAGTTGTGGTAGAGCCACGCTACCGGCAAAATTATATCATTTTTCCTAGTAGCATGAATGGGCCGGCTCGTCCGGGGAAGTACCACACTCTAACAGAAAATCGTCGTTTGACTAGAAGCTTTATCGCTTCTATGCTTCGTTCGGTGAGTGAGGGAGCCGTAGGCCCTTGCTTCGCAAATTTCAGTCCACGAGTCCACGAGTTTGACCCTGAGTCTACAGAAGACGCACTCTGCTAAGGTAATCAAAGAAATATCAACTCAATGTAGTTAGCGATACGGTGTAATTCAGTGTGCGTCAGGACGCAGCACCTTTTAGTTAAGAGACCTACAGCAAGCCAATTTTACACTTATAGCTCTGAACAAACGATTCATAATTCTTTAAATATTTCGGCGGGTTATATTTCGAGCTCCTTCGTGCTTCGGAAGGCACGTTAAGCTGTTGGTCTCGGCTGTTGTCATCATTCAGATGCCTTTAGGCAGCTTGAAAAACCTGACACCAGTGTTAGCCACTTACCCACAAACGAAAACACACACGAAAAACAAACAAACAAACCTGTCTGTACTGAGTGCAGCAACAAGTATCATTTTTTTTTAATTGACTATGTAGCTAGCTCCAAGTGAGCTTTCGCTACTTTACCGGTCGTTTGAGGCGAGGGCAGAGTGCCCTCAACCTTTATAGACAACATCACCAAAGGGCCCCCGGGAGGGACGGACCTCGGCTTTGGGCGTTGCCTGTGTGCGCAAGGCTTGGAGAGACAGCAAACTCTCATATTGCCTCATGGGCCGCGTATACGTGTATGCAAGTCTGAAGGGCCAATCTGAGAAAACAAGTAGCATAGCCTAGCACATGTGTGAATAGCTCGGCGAGGGCAAGGCACGATCCGCGCACGGATGCACCGAGCCGCTTTCACGTTGCGTGATGCCGCGCGACATGCCGATGCCGCCGCTTCAGAAGGCTACCAACACAATACTCGTATAATCCTAGTAGTTCTGGGAGCTGTAGGTACACATCGCCAGTTTTAGTTTTAATTCGTAGGACTCTTTTTCAAAACAACTGCACAATACGCGACCTTTCAGCGACGGAGTGTGGTATAAGTGACGCCACATACTGCAGGGACAAAATATGATTTTAATTTTAATTGTTCGAGCCAATCGACACGAAAAAACGCTTGTAACGCTGCTCTAATGACGCTTACATTCTTTGTGCCCATAGATATCAGAATATTGTTAGGTTAGATCATGGGGTTAGATCGATTCCCGGCCGAAATGAGTTCGAATACCGATGTCTCCAGTTGAATTTCTTTTAAGGTTTTGCTCCAAATCGCCAGAATATTATGACACAAAAGTGATGGCATGAAGTTTCAGAATCTTAACGGAGCTTAAATTTTGCACATTATCGCTACACAACATGGCATTTAAGAAAAAATCCAAACGTGTTACGCGTATACACTAAAATCCCTACGTTGAAACGCTGCCCTGGTATAGAGAAATATAATCAGTTTGCACATAAAGCGTTAGTACCCGCCAGACCCGCGGGCAGATCGCGGACAGAATGGTAAAGATCATTCATTCCTAAAGGGATGTAATAAACAGGATTTAAAAACCTACACAAGTGGCCTAAAAGAGGACTATTAATGTTTTATAAGTCCATTTAAATACGAGTATGTATGTATACGAGTTTATTTATTCCACTGTAACTCCCAAATGCATGAACAGATTTGGTTGTATGGGGTATCAATCATCATGATCCCTAAATCACCCCGAGCAACACGGGCGATCATATATAATTTTGGCAAGGCAGTCGTGGTTGTATTTTGGTGTATTTTTGTAAGGCAGTTGTGGTTGTATTGTCGTGTATTTTAGCAAGGCAGTCGTGATTGTACTGTCGTGTATTATGGCAAGGCAGTCGTGGTTGTATTTTTTATGTATTTTGGCAAGGCAGTCGTGGTTGTATTGTCGCGTATTTTGGCAAGGCAGTCGTTATTGTATTGTCTTGTATTTTGGCAAGGCAGTCGTGGTTGTATTGCCTTGTATTTTGGCAAGGCAGTCGTGGTTGTATGGTCGCGTATTTTAGCAAGGCAGTCGTTATTGTATTGTCTTGTATTTTGTCAAGGCAGTCGTAGTTGTACTGTCGTGGATTTTTAAGAAACTTGTACAATATTAAAAGAGTTAGCACAGGTTTGTAATCGACGACGCACCTGTTGAGCTTGCAACAGTTTCCCACTGCCATTCCTCTTCATTAGCCACCAAAAGTTCCGTACACATCTAGCTAATTCCCGAGACGGTGTTCGATCTTACGATAGCGATCGGAACTTTTTTCCGTAGAAAAAGTATTATAATTCAAGCGAGGCAGTCTCGGTGGCCGTGTGAAGCATCCTTAATCCAGTCGTGCGTCGCCGGCTACCAAACAATGCGCATATCACGCGGATGTTCGCAAAGGCGAATATTTGCGTGACAATACGAAAACTCTTAAAGTTGACAATGGACGTATTTTAAAATATTATATTTCGTCTGACATGTTCCGGTGTCAATTAAAATAAACTTGACCGAATTCCCGATGTTTCATTAAATTGAAACTTTGCTTGTGATGATGATTTTTCGAGCTACTTAAAGGCATCTATTAATGACAAACAGGACCAACAGTTTGACGCGCCTCATAAAGCAGCCAAGAGGAGCTCAACATATTTTTATGCAACTTACTGTTACCCCATCCCAACTATTTAACTCCCGCCGTGGTCCAGTGGTTAAGGCGTTTGCCTGTAGACCCGGGGGTAGTGGGTTCGATTCCCATGGGAAGCATACTTTGTTTAGTTACTTTTTGTTTGGTTAGAACATTGCAGGCTTGAATCACCTGATTGTCTGAAGATAATAACCTTGTCACCGACACGAAATGATGATGATAATCTCCCCCCCCATCCCACTGGGGACTGCGGTCGGGGTTGCTCAATACACACGCCAAAGTCAAAATCATCCAGATTTGAAATAGATTGACAATCCTGTTTCGCATATTAGTAGCCTGTGTGGTATGCCTCTGGGTATTGAAATCACATCACGGCCAGAACTATAGATACACTACAATGTGGCTACGTATGCGAACAATGTCCATATCATTTCGCTGCATATCTGCGCTCAAATTGCATCACTGAAATATGCTCTCTAATCAAATTCCAGGTGACGTGATATTCGTTAGTTAGCAGCTATGTAATGCCTAGGAGCCTAGTGGGCGTGTCAATACGGTTACGGATGTTAAGTGACCCCGGGGGCAGTCCCCGCTTGGATGGGTGACCGCAAGTGGCATAAAAATATTTCAAGCTCCTCCGTGTTTCGGAGGCCCTTGGTTTGTGCCGGCCGTCATCACTGATGGCAGTCGTGAAGCTATGTCAGATGCCTTTAGACAGCTTGCAAGGTCTGACATTTGTGTTGGCCATACACACAAACAAAAAAATCATGAATATAACAGCGGATTCTGTACTTCTGGCAATACTGTAAGTTGATTTTGTTATGTTTTCGCGATTGTTACACATTTATATTTAGATAGTATAAAAAGACAGATGTAACAGAAAATATGACCAGCGATAGTTTCTCTTTCTCTTTTATCCTAAAGGCATGTCAGCCCTCCAGCGATAGATTGAAATGGAAGAAACCGACATACTGTTCCGACATCACACAAAAGTGGGAAAAGGTAAAGAAGAAGAGATAGAGATAAAACTTTCTGTAATCTGTGTGTAAATACTTAACCCACGACTAACTCCTCCTTCTACATGTACATATAGATCAAAAGAGGACGAAGGAGACGTAAAAACATCATTTAAGGTTGTCAAATCGGAGGCCTATCTCATCCTAATCTTAACTAATAGAAAATAAAATGCAAAATTGAGTTTGTATATTACTATAAGCTTAAGCGTTCGACTTGTGACGCATCTATCTCTCTTACAGATAACCAATTTTATTTACACATATAAACCTAATAATGAATTCCAATACTGCGAACCGAGCGTGCGAACCATAATATGTCTACTATGCAAGTATGCTAGAAATAAAAGGAGGCACCACATCTAGCTAATATGCAAATATTAAATAATTATGATCGACAAGACGCAGACGGAAACCATTGTTCACATATTATTAAAATCGATTAAAACATCGCCGCATGAGAATCGAATTGATTCGCAATGACGTCCGATCACGTCCCGAAGTGTCGCGATCTCGATCGGCTCCCGCCAACAATGAACTTTCCCCGTGCACGATAATTGCGAGACAATGGTTCCGCATGCACAGTCACACGAGGTGTCGATAGCTGGGAACCAGGAACGGAGAAACCGCCGCGGAAACATATGAAAAGCTTAATTAATTGATTGTTAGCTAAGATTTACTTGTTCGAAGATGTTCGCGCGGAGTATACGGTACGATAATATAATTGTAACACACGATTCGCGCTCAAAAGTGGCACCGGCAAAACAGCGCTCTATTCGAGTATCGGAGCTGTTTTGTCCAGGTTTAATAAACCGCGCTAGCACTCACACGTCTCTCGATGACGAACGTACAGTGGAAAGATGCAAAAACTATGCATCAAAAGTGAAAAAAAAGATGGAATTATACTTTAAGTATGTACCGTTTTTGTCGTTGTTTGTAAGTAGGTATGCATGATGTTTTGACTCGGGGACATTATAAAGGCTTCATTTTGTATGAGACTGTGTATCTACAATTGTATTTGATGGAAGGGAATTACAAGTTTAAAGAAGTAGGTACCTAATTTTTAGTTTGTTTTTTTTTTATCATAATGTACCTTCCTGAGTATTAAATAAGTTCAAATAAGTTGATTCGGTAAAATTAAAAATAAAAGACAACGTCGACTGCTCCTGCCAAAGAAAGCTCCGGATCTAGAAATTTTGGGACCCGGGGCAAGATCCTGAAATAGAACCCTTGGCGCAAGGTGCGCGCGACGTGGGGGTCGAAATCATGCTTTTCTGACTCTCGCTATCGTTATTTTGTGTAGTTTTTTATATGACATAGGTCGGCAAACGAGCAAGTGGGTCGCCTGATAGCAAGCAACTGCAACACCTGAGGTTGCTAGCCTTCGTTTTTTGAAGGTTCCAATGTCATTCCGCAGTTCGGTCGTACGCGGCAGGAAGTTTCTCTTAAAAGTAGATTGCCGCCCCACATTTCCGACCCTGCCCATATACATAGTAATTTTGTCGCCCCTAGAATCTGCCGCGTGGCGCTCCCCCCGGAACTTATATGATTCCGGGGGGAGCGCCACGCGGCAGATTCTAGGGGCTTTTTTAACCATTCCCTTTACAGAGGAGTTGAAACAATTTTCAGGGGTCATATGTGAACATTGAAGACATAATACTCCTTTCTTGGGCAGTTGCGCACAAGATTTAGAATTGAATACAATGTCAAAAAAATACAGAAAAAATAAGAGATGTAACAAAAAATCGGACATAAGAATAATATTCGCAAATGAAAATACTTTTGATGAACTCGCAATATGGCAAATATATGAAGCAAAGAAAATTCACATACAATACTAAGAAAACAACACTAAGCCAAGAAAAACCACGTTTACGGTGACTTCAGCAGACGACGTCTAATGAAATCCCAGAAATAGTTCTCTCTTTAGCAAACAGAATTAACTTTCGCGTTAGCCAAATCCGAAAAAGCCAAAATGTTGAATTTTTACAAGGGGAATTCAATATTGCGACTGCACTCGTACCCGTTATTAAAAGTTGCAAAGAGCGCATAGGAACGTCAGTAAACGCCCGGGGCGGGGGAGGGGGACGCGCGGGGCGGCGCTAGACGACCTCACACGGGGACCCGTTTTTTTTTTTTTTTTTTGAAATGACTATGTAGCTAGCTCCAAGTGAGCTTTCGCTACTTCACCGGGCGTTTGAGGTGAGGGCAGAGTGCCCTCAACCTTTATAGGCAACATCACCAAAGGGCCCCCAGGAGGGACGGACCTCGGCTTTGGGCGTTGCCTGTGTGCGCAAGGCTTGGAGAGACAGCAAACTCTCATATTGCCTGATGGGCCGCGTATGCGTGCATGCAAGCCTGAAGGGCCAATCTGAGAATCAATGGCAAAAGCCTTTGGAGAGCAGCAACTCTCATCTTTTGCCGTATGGGCCGAAAGCTACGTTGCCAGAAGGGCCTATCCTGGGTGCAAGTCACCCGGGACCGCCGGGCGGTCACCAGTAATCGGAGCTAATCCTACTCTACGCACTCTGTTCCGGTGTCGAGTGCGACGGGGTCGGAACGGGGACCCGTTTAATATTAATTTAACTTAAAGCTGTAAGCTCGCTCAGCCGCTGGAAGTTTGAGGTCGCCAAAGCTTTGCTTGTGCATCTATTTAATCAAACTGTAATTAATTGACACATTCATGAGAAAACAAGGGGTTTTCTTTGCTCGGCGGTCTTGGGACATATTACTTACTTACTGTTTTTAACTTCCATGCTGGTCTGGGAAGAAAAACTAACCGATCGAGAGAATGGGCGAGGAATCATATTAATAGGCGATGCGGCTATAATTCCATCACTATTTAGATTCTGTATTCTTCCTGCCCACCTACCTGCTAATCGAGGCCTTAAAGTCTTACAGACCTGGGCTCTGTCTACCCCGCAAGGGAAATTTATATTGTAATATGCGATGAATAAGATCAAAGATGACGAGTAGCTGACTCTGTACATACTAGCTTTTGCCCGCGGCTCCGCCCACGTTTATGTCGATCCCTCGGGAGCAGTATATATTTCCCGGAATGAAAAGCGTGTCTTTCCCTGGCCTTCAAACTACCTCCATACCAAAATTCATCCCAATTGGTTTAATGATTTAAGCGTGAAAACGTGACAGACAGACAGAGTTACTTTCGCATTTATAATATTATAGTATGGATAGTTCACGATAGTTTTAATCAAGAAAACCGTGTCTTCTCCAAGGCAATAAAGCTGCAGAGAGGACTTAAATAAATGCACTATAACAGTACAAAGCTATTAACAAAGCGTATTTATTTCGATACGTTAGGTAATTAAAACTTAATGACTTAAAATTCATTTGCGTTCTATAAAACCTTTTCTACTGAAATTTTGCGTCTCTACATGGTATTCATACCATTTCAGATTTCCTATCTAATACAATCAATTTCATGAATCAATCGGGCAAGAGCTTGATAAGAGAGATGGAACAAAATAAATAATAGTAGCTAACTCATAATCCAGTAAACTGCAGTGTCGTTTACTTAAGAGCAACTTAATTATTAGAATGTTTTTGTTTCGTATAAGATTTCAAAGAAAGTTTCAATCATTTTCTGTGGATTCAATGTCCGTAAATATTTTGGGCAAAAAAAAGGTAGAATAGGAATAATAGCTAACGAATAATCCAGTAAATCGCAGTGATGTAACTTTTGGTGCGCGACGTGGAAACGCAATAGACACGCGCGAACAAAGACTCGTGGGAGCCGCGGTTACGCAGAACTGCAGAAAGCACCCATTTGTGGAAATCTATGGAAACAATAGATCTTGGGTCGATACTCCAAGGTTGATCAACGCTTGAGATGTTGTGCGAGGTGAAGAACAGAGACGATGTCCGAATTATAAGAAAAACTATGCAACACACGAATTAAGACCTAAATTATAAACAAGAAATCATCCATATATAAAAGCATTACAAAACATGTTATTCCTTAAATTTATATATAAAACTTTTAATTATAATTTAAAATTTGGATTATTATGAAATTTTTAATTATTATTAATAACTGAATTATTACGATGTATTTTATTAATTTATTGAACTTATAAGTAAAAAAAGGCAACTAGTCGCCTCTCATGTTTGCCCTTACAGGGCGTCATTGTCACGTTTAAATCATTTATAACACCTGTAATAACTTGTGACTTGCTAAAATCTGAATCTGATTCTAAATGTGTATCCCACAAAATGATTAAAAATAGTACCTACATTTAAATATTTAATCTTTGTATTACCATTACAGTAAAAAATAAAACACAAATATACATTTAAAAGATTAGTTTCCGTTCGCCGTATTTCCACTAGATTTTATTTGTCCGATTTATGAAAACAATGGCGAAGGTAATTGCAAACAAAAGCGGTTTCCAACCTAACATTTGTAGTGGCTACTTCGCGAACTGTATACGCTTTTATTTCACAAATCAGATCGATAGGAAGGGCTTTTTGTTTGATTGGCCGCCGGCACATACTCGTATAGACGCAATAGGAGCAAAATGAAACAGACTGGTCTGCTGGCAACAACGGGGCTATTTGTTGAGAGGGTATTTAATTTTATTGAGGAGCGCGGGCGCAATTGCTTGCGGCCGGCGGGGGAGCAGACTGGCACTTCGT
Organism: Elegia similella; assembly: GCA_947532085.1. Classification (NCBI taxonomy): domain Eukaryota; kingdom Metazoa; phylum Arthropoda; class Insecta; order Lepidoptera; family Pyralidae; genus Elegia; species Elegia similella. The sequence goes on along the minus strand of OX383925.1, from coordinate 54,298,235 downwards.
GGGTGACCACACTGAGGTGCCGGCTGTCCATTGCAAGGCTGAGAGTCTTCTATACTATTGTTTCGGTTTGATAAGTTCAGGTGTTTACATGCAGTCAATTTTTATATGGATGACATCATTCATCGCCATCAATCAAATGAGTAAAGTGACATAATGAGAAGAATTGGCGACGAATAGTTTTATTTTCCTAACTTTTCCTTTCCATCTTCTTTAAATAGAACCAGCATTTTTTACTAAATGTTGTCGAGTTAAAGGCATAAAGATAGAAATCTCTGTCGTAATGCTTCAGGGTACTTTTACCGGCTTTTTCTCTGACAGACTGTATTTCTTGGGTTGGCCCCTTTAACCTTGGCTTAATTGTTCTTAGCTTCCTTAAGGAATCTTCGATTACAAACCAAGTGAGCTGTTTGAAGCATCAACGCCGCTCCCGACCCTAATACAGAAACTTACAGCAATCGCGTATAAACTCAGCCCCCAGCCCGGTTGACGTACTCACGAGCGCCGGAAGCGCCGATTGTGAGACAATTTGAATCACTCTGACCCATCTCCCATTGTGGCGGCTTCCGAGACCAATAACTACAAAGGTGACTATAACTGCACGACCACTAAACCGAAAAGATTAGACATATCCGGAAGGCGGAAGACATTAATTCTTGTTGTAGGAATTATTGAATTATTTACTTGAAAATATAAATCTTCACACCACCTGTTCACAGGTGGTGTGAAGATTTATATGCATGAATGATAAACTGGCTGATTATTCTTGAGAGACTATAAAAAGCAGGTCATTCTCCAGTAGTTGCAACCACAACAAATTATGAAGATTAACAATAATATTCCTAATGTGCAAGGAAAAACGATAAATAAAAAATGTTCAAACTATATTTATCATATCTATACCCAGAACAAAGAATACTACAAACCTTCGCCCGAATATTTTATGGGAACGAAAGCTCACTTGCAGTTTCTTTTCTCGTCATGCTTCCCCCATATCCTAATCAATAACTGTTTTTCTTGTAAAAATAAAACAATAAAGAAATAAGTATAATCATAATTTGATAATAATAATTACAGTATTTTGAGATCGGGGATTGTTTAAAAACAAAATGGTAAGCACGACAACGATTACACAACAGACAGAGAAAACAATTTGGCAAGGTTCGGCCGTTCGTAACCGCCGCGTCCGATGAGCAGGCCGAATCGATTTAATGCCAGAGAAAAGTGCGGATGGCGAGCCTGTTGAGCGGAACAGTGAGACATGGCTGAATGAAACTCAAATCTTAATTTTTGGTAGGGTATGCCTTATTAAACTGACATGGTATGCTCACGTTATAGAGAGGTATGAACAGCGTCTGACCTAAAGAAGCCAAACATGATAAAAAGGCAGCAGTAGACCAAAATAAGGATAGATTGTGAAAAAAGTTGAGGGGTGCATACAGAAATGGCGAAAAAAAATAACTTTGTGAAAAAACATCATATTGCACCGATCCCATGTTTTATTCGTTTGTGTAAGTGGCCAACTCTAGTGTCGAATTTTTCAAGCTGCCTAAAGGCATCTGACATAGCTTCACGACTGTCATCAATGAAGACAGCCGGGACCAACTGCTTAACGTACCTTCCGAAGCACGAAGGAGCTCGAGATATGCCACTTGCGGTCACCTATCCAAATGGGGACTGCGCCAGGGTTGCTTAACATGCGTTAGTGCTAATTATGCTTACGCCTACTGGCCATCAGGCCAAGAACTGGGATAAGGTGAGGCAGACGATGAGTGGGTGAACTTTGTAGGGTATATCACAGGTTAAGACGAAGACAACTTAAAATTGAAATCTGTTAACATAGAACAGTAAGAAATAGTTGAATGAAATGACCGCGAGTCAAATCTTGAATTTACTATGGAGGCGTAAACAGTATGAGTAGCCAAATGTGTACCTTGCGACCTTCTATGAGCTCAAGCTTATAGATCGCAGGGTTGAAATTTGGCTACTCATACCGTTTAGAAGACATTAAAATTTTCTTGGGCTGACATGTCTTTTAGGATAAAAGCTCTTTAAAAATAAAGAAAAAAAAATCTTAACGCCGGTCGATCCGAAGAGCAGACAAAATCTGTTCATGCGGTTGAAATGTATGGATGGCCAGTTGACCAGAACAGTAAGAAATGACTGTCAAATCCTAACCGATGCTGGGATTCTGTGAGAGAGTAGAAGCCATGAAGGTACGTAAGGACGATTTGGACAATGACAAAATAAAATAAAATCTCATGTTCGCTATGCAACGTGTTGATATCAGTTGCAATATTCACAGAGTAATAGCGCAATATGAAAAAAGTGCAGCCATTACTACTGCACATACAAGCGCAGAAGCCGAGACAATTGCAAACAAGCCACATGCGCTGCCGGTCCATAATGCGCTGCGGACGAGGGACGAACTGATATCGTTTGAGACCACCTTGAGACCGTAAAATGGATATTGTACACTTACTCCCCCACCTTACCATTAGCCTGAGAATACTTCCATCTATTCCACAACTTGAAATTAAAGGAAGTGTAAAATATTATAAGACCGAATTGCTTTTTGGATATAAATTATACTGTCGTGACGTACTCAGAAGGGTATCATTTATTTAGTTGGTCAAATAAAAGGCTAAGAAATCATAATATTCATAAAGAGAAACATGTGATCTTAATAAGATGACATGCAATTTTTTATGTGCAAAGACCTGCCATTATAACACGTCAGTGAATAAAAGAACCTTGATAATCCACAAACTCTCGAGTTATAGACGTTCTTATTTTAATATGTTTTTCTAGATGTTTATATTTTGTTTCGAGGTTATTTCCAATATAATACTAACAGATACAAAAGGATACTATAGACTAACTAAGAATATTATTGTTTCGGAGCAAATGAAGCAACAACAAAGACCACGCAGACTCGCCAAGTTTGTGATAGGTCAGTCCACTTCGGTTTAGCATAATCGCCCCCCATCCCATCGCATCGCCATCGCTGCCGGCAACTTTTAATTAGTAATTACTGCGAACGGCACTTTATAGCCCTAGGTCAGTCTACCCCGTCGCGGATACTCTATCCGCGACGGGGTATGAGGTGTCTTCTCCGTGGTGTACTTTTAACTAATCACGTCTCTACGTGATTAGTTAAAAGTACACCACGGAGAAGACACCTCATACGCTTTACCACAGAGGCAAAAAAATCTGCTCTAGTTACAAAAAGACGTTATGTGTGAACAATGCCATGCAATTATATTTTCCCTTAGGGTAACATATTCTCTTTTATACTAATCTTTTGTTCGCGTCATCGCTCGTGAGTTTATGAGTTCCTTTACGACTAATACTTGTAGTTCTGGGATATAAAATAAAAGGGCTCCCATAACCCAGACTTAGGTTTCCTGAATCAGTTGAAGTTTTGTGAAGCGGGTAGAGGAGCCATAGAGAGAAATTCCGGAGTGTTCACACGAACAAACTTCCTGTATTGGTTAAAGTGCCATACAGCGAGCCATGCTTGGTATCAAATTGCAAGATCGAATTCGCGCCACTGAGATTTCACTCCAGGGTTGCAACTCTAAATTGGAACTGGGCAGGACACCTGGCTAGAAGAAACGATGCTAGATGGAGTAACTAGTATACCAGAAATGGGAAACGTAGTATTGGGCATCCGGCACCTATACAGAATTCTGGTAAGAACTGGATTGCGACGGCTAGGGATAGAGAAAGGTGGCGCAGAAAAAAAGAGGTTTATACCCAGCAGTTGGTCATGGAAAGTTATGTTGATGATGTGTTAAAGGGTTGTAAAGCAGAGTAACTATGACGTAGAAATTAGGAGTGCCTACACGAACAAAGCCTCGCTAAACCCACATTGCATGTAGCGTAGTTACTGGTTACAATTTGTAACTGGACGTCTGATTTAATCATGGTTTAAAGGGATAGCAATAGTGATCATGTTGGTCGACGCGACGCTGTTGTCGCGTAGGATTACTCAATTATGTTAGCACATGTTTAAGGTCTTATATAGCTCATTTATTGGTACTTACGGCTATAACAATAAGAACTTGTTCTTTATATGGTTTAAGTGTCCACGCAGGAAACCAATTTGTTCTTACTCGTACAACTTAAAAACGATCTACCTTTAAATAAACCTACGACAGTGGACCTCTACCTCAGAAGCGTCAATTGGGGATTCTAATCGGGATGGGTACTCGGGGTGCATTTAGTTATCCTTACTCATAAATGCGAAATTGAGTGGCACTACCAATTGAGCCAAATGAGTTGTGCCAGCGTCATCGAACGGTTTATTACACTTTCACGCCGTAAAAACTAAACCGATGGTCATGAAATTTTGCATACAAGTTCTTTGGACTACGAAGAACGACATTGGCTACCACCTTTCATCCCGGAAAAAAGCACTCATCCCGATGGAAAGACGTTGACGCGAGAGAAACTGCGGGCAAAAGCTAGTGGTGGAATAAAAAACCTCACATACATGCTTACTATAATACATGAAGATTAAAAACAGTACACTCCTTTTATTGCAGTCGTGTAAAAAGAGATAAAATAGTCAAAACTGAACACACGAATTCGTTGCGTGATACGAGCCTATTCCAGAGTAAGTACTTCATTTAATCTTGGCCGCAGTTTCCAGCTAATATCTCAGCTCGCTAGCATCCTGTGTGGTTCGACCAGGGATGTCATATATTAAGCTGTGTCTCGACGATTATGGAAAAACTCCTCAAGTTTATAAGTTTATAAATACCGTTCCAGCTACAGTTGTATGGCTAAAATAATAAAAATGTTAAGAGAGTATTCAAACTTAGTCGACGTAATGTGCCAAGAATATCAGCCTGTTTGATCACGGAAAAATTAGTAAATTATTCTAGTCTTACCTAGTCTGACATAAAAACAGGTAACGTTTTGTTTTAAACTAGCTGGTTGACCGATCTCTGCTCGGAGGAATTCCCTAGCAAAGATACCTAGTATAATACTAAATCGATTCTGCATCCATGTTGGAGCCATTTCAGATATGCTTTTAATACTGATGTCTAAAGTGTCTGTGAAATATCAAAATTGAATCCAATTATTTAGATATTGCATTGACTAAATCCCAATCAAAAGTTGTAAAGAGTAATCCATACTAAAATCACAATCGCAAGCCAATGCACACTAAAATTACAAATGATTACAATAATGATTCGCGCAGCCATGCTGAAAGCAGAGCTTTTATTGAGAGCTTTCCGCTCGCCTGCAGCTATCGATTAAATCAAAACTTTTCTACGCTGATAGGCTTTAAACCTTCGACACAGCTTCAATTAAATACATGTATTACTATTTTACAAGGCCTACCTTCAAACCGTTACAACTACACCATAACATAGAGGGTAACAGGCCTATCTTCAAACCATTACACCTACAACATAGCATAGAGGGTTAATAGGCCTATCTTCAAACCATTACACCTATAACATAGCATAGAGGGGTAACAGGCCTATCTTCAAACCATTACACCTACAACATAGCATAGAGGGGTAACAGGCCTATCTTCAAACCAATACACCTACAACATAGCATAGAGGGGTAACAGGCCTATCTTCAAACCATGACACCTATAACATAGCATAGAGGGTTAACAGACCTATCTTCAAACCATAACACCTACAACATAGCATAGAGGGGTAACAGGCCTATCTTCAAACCATTACACCTACAACATAGCATAGAGGGTTAACAGACCTATCTTCAAACCATAACACCTACAACATAGCATAGAGGGTTAACAGGCCTAACTTCAAACCATTACACGTACACCATAGCATTGAGGGGTAGCACTAATCTTTTTTTAAGTCTATTATAGCTACCTAACAAATGTCGGTAGTTCCAAATAGATTGATTTGCTGGACTCAAATTCACCTTTCTCATACATAAGTGTTCAGCCAGCTTGTATATGAATATTTATAAGGGCTACGAATAAGTAATAAGTATAAGGGTTTAAAAATTTACAATGCTATGAATACTATTTTAAACTTTTTAAAAGTACGAACGTAGTTGGCAGAGCATCGGTCGTACATCTTAACTCTATGGGTCGTACCCTATGGCGCAGTTTCACGTCTTCTTTTTTTACCATATCTTATTACTTTTTTAACTAAAAGTAAAATTGTACATAAATATTCACAATTCTGATCTCATAGAAAAGGTTGTTCAGTGAATATCACAGTGTACAACCCAAAAGGAACGTTGTTCAGTGTCGCTATCAAATCTTTCGTATTGTATATTGCAATTATTGGAATCTACAGATCGTATCGTCTACCCTTTTACTCCATCGTTCGTCGCTCAAGCAGATGTCCGACGCTTTTATAAAAACGCCGGGAACACCCAGACTGTTCCCGTCAATATTCATTTTTCTACTGCGGGCTTTAAATGCAATTACAATGCACAAAGGCGAGAGCTGCGGAATAATTGATACACACACACACACACACACAGTATCACGTCTTTTTCCCTTACGGGGTAGACAGAGCCTAGATCTATAAGACCTGAAGGCCACGTTTAGCATGTTGGTGGGCATAAGGTGGAACAGTGATGGGTTGCTAGCCGCATCGCCTATTAACACGATTCCTCAGATTTTACCCATTCCCTCGATCGGCTTTTACGATCTGTGCGGAAGAGAAGCAGCTGGTACATTCTACGTTTTTTCTTTTCTCCCAGACCAGCATGGAAGAGAATACTTGATAACATAAAAATATTAATTTCCCGCCGCAGACAGACACTACATAGACATCATTTTAGTATGGTAACGTCTGTAGTATCCACTTATAATACTGTTTGTAAAAAGAATGGTGGTCACGTACAAGTGAACAACACTACTCGAATTATATATCAACTCGTGAACGGGTGCTGCCAGGGGGGACAGGTCTGCTCGGCCTCTTTGAGACTTCTATCTATCTTTGAGACTTTTATCATATCTGTTGTTGTTGCACGCTCGATCGCTAACATAACGTGTTCCACAAAAATATGTAAATTAAAATTGTATATAACATGACGAAAAAAAAAGAAAAAAGAAAAATATTAAATATCATACAAAGCTCTTCAGGCAAGTAGGCGACCAATACTGTTGAAAAGAGTTTCTTTCGGCGTCTTCTTCTCTGCAGTGGTCGGTTCCGAAACGCTAGTATTTGTAGCTTTTGAACAATAATTAATAATTTAAATATAATATAATATGTATTATTTAAACTATTTTCTGAATAAATCTTTGAATCTTGAATCTTTGTATAATTTTTACATCCCGACTCTGATAATTATAATGTCTTGAACTAAATTGTTTCCGTGCAATTTTTGCTCATTCACATCAACTAAATTGAAAAATGTATGCATAAATGCGTCAAGAGGAAAGGGAGGACGGCTATTGTTGACATGGTACGAAACCAAACGTTATTTTTTATATTATGGTAAAAAATTATAAACTAGCGTCAAGACACGTGACCTAAGACCGCCGGCGCGGCGTAGAGCCTCTTCACCGCGCAGAGTTTTAACTTTTGCCGGCACTCCCGGAGTGAGTGACCTGTTTTTTTTTAAAGGTTTTCACTTTAAGATCACTAGACGTAGACGCTTGAGAAGAGGCAGCTGCACCTCGGTATATCCAGCTACAACTCTATATATTAATAACTTCTAACTAGAGCGGTACGAAGATGTTATGAAAGTCATATTAGTGGATGCAAAGAGGCGAGCGCACGCAAGACGGAGACCACCCGTTGCTCCTTCGGGACCAGGCTTCCTGTCGCTTATTAAGCTATAAACTTTAAGTTTAATTGAAAATTAAAAACTTAACAGGCATTCAAGAACTTAACTATTATACTGACTCAACGACACTTGTTATAAAATATAGTATCGTTGAGTTAGTATCCCATAACACAAGTCTCGAACTTACTTTGGGGCTAGCTCAATCTGTATGATTTGCCGGTATATATTTATTTGTTTGTAGGTGGTTATCATGCGTAAATCCTTTGGTCTTTTACAAATGTCAGAGCCATCATCGTATTACGAGTATACTGGACAAATTATAAACATTAGAATCTTGTGAGGAAGGTTTAACTAAAGTACCTAATTGAATATAATCAAAAACTATTTCTGCGGAATTAATATTCCATTTTTTATTATATCAAATTCCACGTTCCTATTCCACATTCAGATTATCCACCACAAACTTCGTCAATACAATAATGTATGTTACAACATATATATGGGAGCTTTTGTGCCCAGTACGATGCGTAGCGGTCCCTTAGATTCAGTTTTTGACGAAACATGTTGTGGATAATATCTGGAAACATTGTCACGATGAATTTTGCTGAGTACTTAGTTTATACCTTTAGACGAAATATTCACCACAAACGAAAGACTCCTTTTTCCGTAGCAGCCTCATAAAAAGTTAATTGAATTGTCCGATTGGAACTGCTGGAAATAAGAAAATACAGATAATACTAGTAATGGGGGCTGCCGGCACAAATGAAAACTTGAGTCTTGCAACGATTAAATCATGTTCTACATGTCAAGATGCATTTACTGGTATCTTTTTTCTAACACTAATGTAAATATCACTTAAACGGGCCAAAAAGACAAAAAGATTAATTTCTGGAGCAGCTTGTCCCATTGTATTAAATAGCAATACATGTAATGTAAACACATTCTTGGTTTGCGATCTAGCACATTTAGTAATATAAATAAGTATATATATATATGTTCATGTATGAGATTGTAAACTGTGGTGTATGCTTAATAAATAAAATAACAATAAAATACTGGAAAATTTAAATCTATAGGGTTAGCACTAGTAATACTAGACTATAACAACGTTTAAAAGTTGTTCTTCATCATAACAGTTTGTTGATATCATAATTAGAACTTGGCCAAAGTTTCAAAAGGAGGCAATTTAAGGGTATAAAACAAAATAATAGTGTAAAATCTTGAGTCTGTGCGCCGTCCATATGAAGCTACTAAAAATATTTTTTTATTTTATTTTACTAGCTTTGGCGCGTGAATGTCAATTCCACGGCCCTTTTTTGGGATAATAAATAGCCTTGTCCTTCTCCGTATCCTACACTACGCGTATGCAAAATTCGGTAGAAATAATATAAGTTGGTAGCTAAAGCGGAAAAGTGTACAAACATAGAAATTAATAATCAAAAACAAACTTCTTTCGCATTTATTATATCAGTTAGGGTACTAGAACAATATTTTCGCAGGTCCTTGCCATAATAGGACGTGAGAATCGAATCAGCCCAGGCATGTGGGTCGTATGTTTGTTTGTTTCACGCAGACCGGCCTACTTGCCGCGTCCGCGTATGAATATTCAGCTCGCCGCCCGATAACGCTCAATTACGAGAAAATTGATTTACTCCGAGGCGGTTTCTGCACACACTATATGTAACAAGATCTGTGACGGCTGACGGCGCTTTCATATGGGAAATGTTTCTTTTCACGCCGCTAGATTGACTCATGAAAAATATATGAGTTTTAACTACCTAATTCACTATTTTACTGTCTTTCACACAGAATATTTATTTAACACTAGCTTTCGCCCGCGGCTCCGCCCGCGTCAATGTCGATCCCTCGGGAATAGTACTTTTTCCCGGGATGAAAGGTAGCCTATGTCCTTCTCCATACTCCAGAGAACTTGTATTCAAAATTTCATGATGATCGGTTCAGTAGTTACGGCGTGAAAGCGTAACAAACAAACAAACAAATAAACAAACAAACTCACTTTCGCATTTATAACATTAGTAAGGATACTGCATGCAGTATCCTTACTAATTACTCCATTTCTTTTTTCTTCTTATTCAATTTACTATTTGATTTTGTTATATTTAATATTTTTTGATAAATTTATGACAGGTACATAGTTCCTAGTGGCAATAATCTAATAAAATTTAATTAATCTGTGGATGACGTAGTGTGTTACGTAATTAATAAGCTGTACTTATTACTTTGTTTATATCCTACATTGTAAGATGGTTAAGATATATAACAGTTTGCTGTTCCTAAAAAAAATGAGCAGAATCTATCTCCAGCTACTTCTAACAAAGATACCTATATGGACTAAAACCTCACTCATAATTTGCCTAATTTGCTTTGTAGTCTGCCTTGGCACAAGTGCATTTAATAAGGCTTTTATATGGACCAAGCTTAAACAATGCGAATATTTTAGGTTAATCTCATAAGAGAGGTCGCTTGGAAGAGGTTTTAAGCGTACTTATACACAATACCGGATTTATAGGTCTGGGTGGAGGCCTCGAGGATTCGTTTCGGGGCCTCTGGCCCGAAATTATTTACCAAATAAAATGGTCAACTTTTTTCAGTCGACATTTTCCAATAAATAATTTCTTGTAAGCATAGATTATTTTTTCTATAGATGAAGGTAAAACGCAAAAGAAACACAACGGGTTGCACTCCGGGAGTCCAGCAGAAGTGAAATCTCCGTGCGGTAGAAAGAGTTCCCCTCTTTTTATCACTTAAGGCGCTGTATCCCTTAACCGTTTGTAGCGCTTGAAAGTGGCGATACCAGTTGGCCTGTCCATAGTCTCATTTCAAACCAGTGTCTGCCATTTATGTGTTAATTTTCACTTTTAATTTTATAATTCAATAATTATAACCAAATATTCTATTTTTTTAGGTATCCATCTGGCTCATTTAGTTATACTTTTTATAGACGTAAAAAAGTTGGTAGTTGTCGCTGAAAATATCAAGAAATTCGCGACGAAACTTTTTCTGGATATAGCTTTTTTGCTATTTTATTTTGCTAGGTTTTAAATATTTTTTTGAAAATATTTTGATGTACCTAACCATTTATTTTGAACTTTGAACTGTACTTCATATTTTTTCATGCTCGTATTCCATGAACAACTAGGCTAACTGCGCGACGAAAAAATAGATGTTTTACATCAACGCCGCGCCGCCCGTCTCAGGTCATGCGTGTGTTCATCTTACGAATATTCGATCAGGTCGGGTCCTGACGCGAGTTTACCATTTTTTACCCATCCCCAAAAAGACGCACATGCACAACGCCGCTAGAGAAGTTTTCACTTCAAAAAAACTAAGAGTTGTTTGAATTTGATTTTTGACGAAGACTCTATTGTCGAGGCTGTGCCCCGGTTGTAGGTACGTGGTTTTGTAGTTAATCATTGTACGGTAACACGGATCTTTTGGTGTCGTCAACAGGTCCTTTTAGTCTCCACTGCAGGAGCATGACCCTCTCTACTACCCGAACCATACTTGTCCAGAGCAGACAGAGGATTTGGCCTACACTCTCCTCGCTGGCCAGACTGGTTGGGGAGGTGTCATTGATATTTATGACCTTTGTTTAGCTTGTACTTCCTAAGTCGCCTCTTACGACATCCACGGGAAGACTTGGGAGTGGTCCTATTCTACTCTGCCGGAAACCACACGGCGAAACTTTTGGTGTGTACTAATGCAACTCACACTTAGCCAGTTTTTATTTGCTGTTGGCACTTCTTTTCGCGTCGATGGCTCAAGGGATTAGATTTTGTCTCTCCAGTATGTGGCGACTCTGACATCACTATCAGCAGCAATAGCAGAAAGCAGTGTATATATCATCTTTGATGCAGATGGGGGGGCACAGAGGGCACGAAAGAACATGGTCTGGTCATCGTGACCACACTGGCACTGCACTTTCGCCTGTTGGCACTGACCAACACTGATGTCAGCCTTCAAGCTTTAATGACTACTGATATAGCTTAACAACTGCCTTTGAAGATGACAGCCGACTCCATCGGCTCAACGTGCCATGCATGTGGTATCCGGCAGAGTAGAATAGGACCACTCCAAGTCTTCCCGTGGAGGTCGTAAAAGGCGACTTAGGAAATACAAGCTAAACAAAGCTTATAAATATCCTTGAGACCTCTCCAACCCATCTGGCCAGCGTGGAGAGTGTAGGCCAAGTCTTCTGGCTGCTCTGGCCACGTATGGCTCTAGTAGTACAGAGAGGGTCGTGCTCCTGTAGTGGAGACTAAAAAGGACCTGATGATGATGATGATGATGAACGTGCCTTCCAATGCACGAAGACATAAGACACAAAGGCTGGCCTTCATCATAGTGCAGCGCCTAGCGGACCTGGCGGCCGCTGTGGACCGCGGCAGCGCGCTGGCGCTCGACCATCTCGTGCAGCAGTGGGTTGAAAAAGGGGACATCACGCCCGCTATCATACAGGTTAGTAGTTTCTGAAGGCATTGTAAATGTTTCTATGCCACTTGAGGTCATTCATCACTGTGGGGACTAAGCCTAAGTTTGCTTAACATGCAAAAGCGCTAATAGCATTTAACCACTGTTCGTTCCGCGTTCTTATTACTAACTAAAGACTTTAGTTATTAACATGCTTTATCTGCTAGTTCTGATCACAAGCGTGTTATCAGAAAATGTTTACAAATAACTTTCTATCAATCTATATATTTATTTATCACTTCGTGTGGGGGATGAATTCATGGGGTCGGAATGTTTTTGGTTCGTCTGTTTGTTTATCCACTATTGAATTAGGGTGACAAGCGAGGATACTGCCCTGATCGCATCTTTTGAACGCTGCAAACATGCGATTGGAAACTTATTAACTCATACATACATAGTTTAAATCGTACTTCAACAAATTAAGGAGCCCGATAGCCCAGTGGGTGTGCGCATTATTAGCGCTAACACATGTTGAGCAACCCCGGTCTAATTTCTCACGGCATACAAAACTCTTCCTACGCAGACGATGTCGTTCAATAAAGCCTATACAGAGAAGAAGGCCGACCTTCGATCACTGAATTCGAAAAAAAAAGAGTGATCGAAGGACGACCGTGACGACCTTCACACTCGCCCTGAAGATGGCCTTCTGTATAGGCTGAACCATGTCGGTAATACCGACTAATAATACGTGAGTAAACCGTTGTTTTAAAGTTTAATTATGTCTCGGTAAGGTTTATTAATATAACTTCATTAATCTTCTAGAAAAAGAGGTAGGCCTCGAAAGCGTTGGTGTGATGATATCACGAGCCATGAAAAGAAATGGTCTGAAGTGGCACAAAGTAGGGATGTTTGGAAGAAAATGGGGGAGACCTTTGCCCAAAAAAGTGGGAAAATATAGTTTAATAAAATAAAAATAAAACTTCTTGAAAGCACAGGCACGTAACGGTACGCTGACCCCATAGATATAATATTTGCACGTAAACTAAAACCAAACAGGGCCATAACTTTTCATATTTCAGGAAATTAGAGTAGTTTCTGCTGCAAATCATATGCAGTCGAGATATGAGAGGAAGCATCTTCCTTTATGAAGCAAACGTAAAGTGCACGGCGCACAGATAACATGGCAATATAGAATTTACAACTACGGAACATTATTAAGTCCAGCCACTGGAAAATACATAGGGCGCACTGTAAGTTTCCGGAACTGGCCACTTACATAAACAATATTTAAAAATGTATTGCAACATTTGAAAATAGAACTCTTTGGCTGTAGAATGCAGTTTGTTTCATTTGACTGTCTTTTGTTTTTACCTTGTGGCGCCATTTAAAAAATTGTGTGTCTGCATCATCATGGATTTAACTCGGGAAAATTTTCGTAGTATGATTTTCTACGATTTTAAGTGTAATTTGACAGCTCAACAGAGCATCGCTCGGCTTGAAACAGCTTTTGGCAATGAAACACCATGCAAGACAACTGTTTAAAGCTGGTTTGCAGAATTCAAGCGTGGTTGTATCAATCTCAGTGACGAATCTCGCGATGGTCGGCCGTCCACCGCTGTGACCAACAAAAACATCGATGCTGTGCGCCGTATGATTGAAACAGACAGGCATGTGACCTACCATGAAAATTCGCGCATCCTTAGAAATAGGCATGAGTCAAATACAATTAATCCTACACAAACATTTGGGTGTGAGAAAGCTGTGCTCGCGGTGGATCCCACACAACTTGACCGAGGCTCAAAAAACGGACCGCGTCACTTGGTGCAGTGCCATGCTTACCAGATTCAACGAAGGTGCGTCAAATTTGGTGTAATACATAGTAACAGGTGACAAAACATGGATTTATTGCTACGATCCCAAAACAAAGCAGCAATCGTGCGTATGGGTCTTTCAAGATGAGCCGAAACCAACCAAAGTGGCGCGCGTGAAAAGTGCATCTAAGCGGATGATTGCTTCTTTTTTTAATAAAACTGGACACGTGGCTACTGTTGGTTTAGAGAATCGTCGTACAGTGAATAGTGACTGGTACACGACCATTTGTTTGCCGAAAGTTATTGACGAACTCCGTAAAAATAACCGTAAACGCCGTATCATCCTGCACCACGACAATGCTAGTTCTCACACGGCCAGACAGACAAACGACTTTTCGAAGGCGAAAAATGTAGAACTCATGAGTCATCCTGCATACAGTCCCGACCTGGCACCTTGTGACTTTTTTCTGTTCCCAAAAATTAAGAACCAATTACGCGGTCAACGATTTTCATCACCAGAAGAGGCTGTCGAGGAGTATGAAAAACACGTTTCAGAGGTCACCACAGAGGAGTGGCACAAAAGTTTTCAAAACTGGTTTCATCGAATGAAAAAGTGCATAGACGCCAAGGGAGATTATTTTGAAAATCAATAAATTAATTTTGTACCTTTAATAGTATTTTTTCATATTCTTTCCGGAAACTTATAGTGCGCCCCACGTAAACATTATAAACTCCTGTCAGTCTCCTGCTGTAACTAATCTTCAGCTAAAAGTTTTTAGAATTCTCATTTAGTTTAGCAGACATTGAAGAAAAACTATGGAAGCGTAACTCTCATACAACTAACGATTCAACTTAACTCAAATCACAACGAAAAACTTACGCACTCATAGACGAAGATAGTTTGCGATTGGCCGCGTTAAGGTCACGGGGCGGTGCCAACATTTCTAATGAACGCTATGGTGTCAACAGATAAGTTACTCCAGTAACTCGTTACCGTCTTTCCTCGCGTTTCCTGCACCACTTTACTACAAAAGAAGTCATTTTTATCTTAATTCGTTAATATTTCGCCGATATTCACAAAAAATATGTCGTTAAATGCTTTTATCGACGCGTCCTTCCGTCACGGAGCGCGCGGCAGACTAGTTCGCGAAGAGATATACTTTTTAAGCTCACCCGCTTTGATATACTTTGCGTGGTGTCAGTTTTTGAGCGCAATTCTGTTCCATAGTTTTTCTAATTCAATGTTAGCAGATGACATCTCGTTGAGTCAGGGATTTTACTCCCGAACAATATGACTGGTTGACGTACAGCGTACACACGCAAAACGATGGAGCCGGAAGCATACAAGCTCAAAGAAAGCCTTTTATTCAGAACATAACTACAAAGGTATTTAACATCCAATTTTTATTTCGATCATAGTTAGACAATATATGTAGAAATTATAAAAAAAATATTTACATTTACAGAGGTAATCTTATATGCCTAATCGGTGCTTGAG
This sequence comes from Elegia similella, assembly GCA_947532085.1. NCBI lineage: Eukaryota > Metazoa > Arthropoda > Insecta > Lepidoptera > Pyralidae > Elegia > Elegia similella. The sequence goes on along the minus strand of OX383925.1, from coordinate 54,282,752 downwards.
TCTCCTTTTAGTCTATCAAGGATGACTATCAGAGACCGCTCTTCTTTATTAACATATTACTAAAGATCTATATGAAGTCGAAAGAAAATCTATTGTCACACTTTATCTTATTATTGTAATATGTTTGTCATCAGCATCGCATATATTCCGTCACTGAAGTGAGCCATTCGGGACACGACGAGCGGTGGGCATGAACTAGATGGATGACTTAAGCTGTCTTCTCTCAGGGAGCAATGGCTCACGATCTATTCTAGCGAGTTTGAAGATAGATAATGTCCGAGGATCACCACGTCTATATTGTGTGTTCACAAAAAAAACTGGTAAATACTTGTGCTATACCGCAGTTATTAAAAATCTATCGGGTGAACATGCACTTCTTACTTTTTATTGATATAAAAATCCTTTCTATTTAACATACAAGTAAAAAAAGGATTTCTTCGTAGCCAATTATGAAATTTCAGTTATGTACAATGCCGAAATGCTAACAGCTATTTTTTTTATAAATAGGATTACTCTTGACCTTAGACTAACGGGTAAAGACAAGATCTACGATGGAGCCAGCTTGCCTAGAAGATGCCTGTTCACTCTAGTTTTAAAGGTTATATGTAAACACTATATAAGTAAGTTATTTATGTATCTTTGCTACACGTAACAAATAATAAGAATAATAAATACAAAACAATTTGCTTAACTAAAAGCAAATTAAACTCTTATCCGGTTTCACACGGTTTTCAAACAAATAGCCAAGAGTAGGATGTTTATTAATTTTCATTAACATGCACACACATGTTTTAATAACTGTTGCGTTTACATCTCTATTGCTTTCTACATTAATAGAAATGTAAGAAAATCAATTACACAACGTTTATACACTTATCGTTTCAATCAGTAAGGTTCCGCGCGATTCCTAGAAAATAGGTTTTATTTTCTTTCAATTCTCATCGCCGTTGTTAACAAAGGCGAAGCGAGACTTTCAAGAGATTACAATATTCATTTCCGACCTACGTGCTGTTTCTTAAAAGGACACATTTTATATGGAAAATGCAGTCAATGCTGTCGCCTGTTCTAACATAGTACAAGCAACAAGCATAGTACACTACCCCTACCCATAAGTCTGCGCATTGGTCGACAACGGAACACAGAGCTGGCATATACTGCATCTATTAAGTAAAATATATGTTCCTTTAGAACTGTTCGTGTCTCCAGGACATAGATAAGTTTGCTAGTAAATTGAAAAACGTCGGCCGAAGTGATAACAGCTAATATAAGTTATATTACTTAGTTATCATTTCGGCAGACGTCACATATATATAACTTTGCTACACTTAAATACAAAACAATGTGCTAAACTAAATGTAAATCAAACTCTTGAAAAACATATCAAGCCTTATTATATACACTTTTACACTTTCTGACTCTCTGATTAAAATCTACTTAAGTATATTCAAAAGAAAAATGTGTGTGCAGTGGAATGCATTTCACTACTCGCTTGTCAGCCATTTGTCATCCAATATGACGCATCTCATGGCCAGTCAGATACAGTTCGGGGGCTTCGGGGTAACTACATCAGGCTGCGTTACTAAGTTAGTAGCAGAGATGTGCTAGTACTAGTAGATACGTAACGTTGCTGTGAAACTGATAATTTAACACCGGAGCTAAGTACTGTTAAAATGTATGGAATACTACGTCCTCATCATCATCATCAAAATTTAAGAGCAACGCTCTTGTCGGTGGAGCTCCCTCCATCTTAGTCTATTCTCCGCCAGTCTTTTCACATCCTGGTACGAATGCATTTCCACATCACACACGGAATACTACGATTTCCTCCAAAATGGGTCGCCATCATGGATCACACAGACTTATATACGTAAAAATAAATTGTACGGGTAGCTCACTCTGTAATGTATTTATAATTTTTTTTTGGGAAACAGCGACTCGGATTGATGTTCCAGGTCTTAGCGATTCGCATAATGAAGTGGGAGGCGAATCTGAAGGTATGATGAGTAAGAATATCAAATATAGGTTTATCCTGATCTGACCACCGTCCACCGTCACATCGGACGTCGGCAAATGTTCGTGAACGTGAAACAGTGTGTATCAAAGAAGTTCACAGATTCGCAGCGCATTTTAGCACCGCTCTACTACTGAACACATGTTTGGTGGTAACGCAGCCTGAATCTGTGCTGCGGGTTAGTGCAGGAGAGGTAGGTCGGGAGCGGGAGCGGGAGTCAGGAAGCAGGGAACTGGAAACAAAAGAAAATCTGTTAAAAGCGAACAAGTTATTAAACATTGCAAAATCTTATCATTATAACTAGTTTCGAGAGCTCGTTGTAATTAAAATCCGACGCTATATTTCCCCCCTTATTACAACAGACGGACTTAAGAACATGTTTTATCTAGACCATATGCAGGCATATGACAGTCTTGTTTCAAGGACGTTTGGTTCGTACCATGTGCTAAACTGCATCTAGTTCATAAAAAATGTGCTACTAAATTTACGCGACACATCACTCATAAATGCCTACCAACTAAGCATGTTTTAGATTAATATCAAACCTAAAAGAACCTATACCTATATGTATTTGAAGTTAAAAGGTATTCCAATCACTAGTGCTAACTTTGACGTTATGACTTTATTTACAACAGCGATTTTACAAATCTAAAATAAATTTGCCGTCCGCCAATCGCAAATCGAGCCGTCAAGAATCGCAAACATGAAATAAACAAATCATACGAACATTGGAATTAATGTTACGACACAGTAATTTTCCCACAGCCCAATGGATTAGCTTGCAACAACCACTCGATAATAACATTGGTTTCCATCATGCTGCGTGAGAAAAGGAAGTAGTAAATAGAATTTTCAAAATAGTTCAATACTTATGTATTTGAAATTCGGCCCAATGCCTAAAAAGAACATTTAGCGATCTTTGCAAATAAATATATATATATATTATGTTATAGGTATTATTTTAGCCGTGTGGTATCCGGCAGAGTAGAATAGGACCACTCCAAGTCTTCCCGTGGATGTCGTAGAAGGCGACTTAGGTAATACAAGCTAAACAAAGCTTATAAACATCTAAGACACCTCTCCAACCCGTCTGGCCAGCGTGGAGAGTGTAGGCCAAGTCCTCTGGCTGCTCTGGCCAAGTATGGCCCTAGTAGTACAGAGAGGGTCGTGCTCCTGTACTGGAGACTAAAAAGGACCTGATGATTATGTTATAGGACGGCAAACAAGCAAACGGGTCACCTGATGGTAAGTGATCAGCGCTGCCCATGGACGACTGCAACACCAGGGTGTGACAGGTGCGTTATCGGCCTTTCAAGGAGTTGGGGGAAGGAAATGGGGAGGGGAAGGGGAAGGATGGGCTTTCGGCTCTTTCACTCACCGTACGAAGCATAGAAGCGGTAAAGCTTCTATTCAGACGTCGATTTTCTGTGAGAATGTGGTATTTCCCCGGAGGAGCCGGCCCATTCATGTTACTAGCAATTCATTTTGCCTGTAGCGTGGCTCTACCACGAATTCGGTGAACAAAGCAAGAAATCACAACCTCTCCTCATCTGACGGTTATTCCGGTTGCATTCGCAGCTGTGGTGCGTCTAGAAACATGAACGAACCTGTAAAAATAAAGTACAAGTGCACCTGTGAACGGTGGGGTCTAAAACTATTCCCGGCTAGTTTCGATTGCAAAACTATAATGTTCTAATTGACCAAGACTTCGCGTAGTGTATGACATTTTTATTTTGTAAGTATGGTTATCCTACAATCTAACTAAAGCTACGTTGCGGCTAAACGTGGGCCGCCTTATTGAAGATCGTATCGTAATGACAATCCGGCTAATCGTTGAACCGCCGCATTTCAAAACGGCCCTGTTTTTGATAACAGCTAGCCGTAATGTAATACGGCGGATTATACAATCCGACTGCGACATAATATTCTATGCCAAGTTCCAAATTTGAATGTTTAATTTATATATTTAATAACTGTAAAAGTTATGGCTCGAGCCAATGACTTCAGTTCGAATAACTAACCGTTGGACGGCTCGAATGGCATTCGTTCTAGAGCAGTAAACCCATTATAACATAGATGGTGAAATTTTCATCGTTTTATACCCTTAAAGGGGTGACCCAGACCATCAACATGAACAACTTTTTCTATCGGACCAGTGCTGGGAACTCAAAAAAATTCGTCATTTCCGTACAAAAGTTCCCCGCATTGTTCAAAAGTTGCCAGTTTGTATGGGAATGTCGATTTTTTTTGTGTTCTCAGCATTGTTCCCATAGGAAAAGTTGTTCATATTGAAGGTCTGAGTCACCCCTTTAAGGGTCCAAAACGATCATCATTTTACCATATATAGTAGAGTTAATATCCCATAACACCAGTTTACAATTCCCTTACTTTCGGGTTAGCTCAATCTATATGATAGCTAAGTTCGGAAACGCGTGAAGCGGCGGAATGGCGGAATCGGTAGGTATGCTTCCGCTCTGTGCATATTACTATATTTATCATTTGTCACCGTTTCACGGCCCGCGGCCACCGGCCAGCAACCTCATACTTTGAAGGAAAGTCGGCGCAAATGATTGCTTGTCTAAAGCCGAATGGTAAATATTGAATAGCCGTGTGGTTTCCGGCAGAGTAGAATAGGACCACTCCTAGTCTTCCCGTGGAGGTCGCAAGAGGCGACTTAGGAAATACAAACTAAACAAAGCTCATAAACATCAATGAGACCTCTCCAACCCGTCTGGTCAGCGAGGAGAGTGTAGGCCAAATCCTCTGACTGCTCTGGCCAAGTATGGCTCCGGTAGTACAGAGAGGGTCATGCTCCTGCAGCGGAGAGTAAAAAGACCTGATGATGATGTGAAATATTGAATAAAACTTAGTGTGTACCAAGGATGATATAACACTAGTGCGGTGTTGGTTAAGGAGCTCGATGGCCCAATCCAGAAGCATTTTGAGAGCTCACGCATTAAAAACAACTCCTGGCGCCGTCCCCCTGGGATGGATGACCAGAAGAGGCATAAAAAACAACGGGTCTCACTCCGGGAGTGCCGGCAGAAGTGGAAACTCCACGCAGTAGAAAAAGGGGGATATTACTTCCTGTCCTACGCTACGCCGCACCGGTGATCTCAGGTCACGTGTCCGTCTTACGTCTTACAATCGAGTTTAACATTTTTACCCACCCCAAATAGTGCACAACGCCGTTAAAGAAGTTTTGTCTTCAAAATTTTTGGAGCTTTTCCCTCCTTCAGAAAGCACGTTAAGTCGTTGGTCTAATTGGTGGGTGGTAACTGTCGTCATGGCAGTTTCAGCTTTGTCAGATGCCTTAAGGCAGCTTGTAAAATCTAATGCAAGTGAGGCCACTTACGAAAAACAAAAGCACGATGCGTGTGTGTTATTGTGTATTAGAAGTATACAGTATATACATGTAGATCCTAAGACGGGAAGTAGATTAAATTAAATTCGCACGTCAATCGCAATCCTTCACGTCGAGCTGCTATTAAGAAATAGTTTCTTTCGGCTTTTCTTGTCTGCAGCGGTCAATTCCGAAACTCTAGTAGTCTGTAGCTTTTGAACATTCTTTGACAATATAAATAATACTAAATCGAGAGTAATTTATTTGTCAATAAACATTAAAAAACAGAGATACACGTCAATGAACAGAAATACTGATGACAGAATAAATATTTTGATTTTAACTATGACTTAGTAAAAACAATATGTTCCCGACATATTTTAAACACAGAAATATTTTAATAAACTAGTCAGCAGCTATTTCATTCTGGTTGATCGTTGTTCGATTAATTGATGTTGGTCGCAATATTAGTTTTCACTATCTAAACTAATTGAGTAAAAGAAATTGTCGTTTCTTTTTTAAGAGATGGTGGTGCTTTTGTCTTTTAGGCGCCCTCAAGTTTTATAGCCAAGCCTTCCTCAATAAATGGAATATCCAACACAAAAATAATTTTCCAATTTACCAGTCGTTCCTGAGATTAGCGCTTTCAAACAAACCAACAAACCCTCCAGCTTTATAATATTAGTAAAGATACGTCATATACATCACTTGGACTCTGTTTGTATCTACTTTGAACTCTACAACGACCTGTGCTGAGCGTAGGCATGTACAACGCTCCTTGACCCCATGTACAAGACTGGTAGTCCATATACAAATAGCACGAATACTCGAATTAATCGCAATCTGGCCGCATAATGGTAACCCGACGCGGTGCAGTACATACAATAGTTCCTAGACGGCGATGGTAACCGTTCGATGGTTACCAAACTATAACTGTGTAACGGTCACTCGCATCAGCTTTGCAAATAAACAATGGTCGAGCGCACAGACTGCGAGTACTACGGCACACTATGCTGAAGAGCCTTTAACACTAAATAGTGAGTATACAGAAGGATAGCATATGTACTGGTCCACTCACGAAGTCGTTTTTTATGTAGGGTTACTCATGCAGCTACTAGCGATTACGGAAACGATTCGACCCCATCAGAACTTTAAGCCTCATGTGATTAACGCGAGCCAATACTGTGGTTGTGCATGCAGCTATGATTATGATGATATACTAGAGTTATATCCCATTTGCCGGGTTGCGACCCAGTACCGAGTCATTAAAATTGAATATAAATTATTTTACCTAATGTAACCATCTTGGATTTAAAAGTAGAACAGCCTCCGTGGTCCAGTGGTTAAGGCGTTTGCCTGTTGACCCGGGGGTCGTGGGTTCGATTCCCACCGGAAGCATACTTTGTTTAGTTGTTTCCTGTTTGGTTAGGACATTGCAGGCGTGAATCACCTGATTGTCTGATAATAAAGATGATTCCGTGCTTGGGAAGGCACGTTAAGCCGGTGGTCCCGGCTGCCATCTGGTAGTCGATAAAGGAACCACGTCAGAGACCGAGAGGCGGTTCCGAAGAACTCTTGACACCAGGGTGTGCATGGTCGATTGACCGTGACACCTACTCGAAATGATGATGATGATTTAAAAGTATTAAGTAGGTCACGATGGGGCAGTGCAGGAAACACTGATCTTGGCTCTTATCATAGAGTCTGAGACCATTTACTTTACAATAATGGCAGCTCTATGATAGAGCGCATTTCTGGAAACGCGCTCTACAGTAAAACTTGCACTGCATCCTAGTTTGTTATTCCATGTATTCAGCAGTGCCTATTGTGTTCCCTCCATATTTTGCAAGCTTTCAATCCCTCTCCGATGGAAATCTCTTTGATTCGCTCACCGCACCAGGCTAAGGGCTCGGGAGTCGAAGCAAAGCGGCAGATGTATTAATAGATTCGCCAACATTTAACATTGGGGTGGCTCCGGACGGATATATAATCATAGCTACCGACCAGTCACCAGACAGACACTTCCATCTATTAATGTTTATAGATGAGCCACTAACTTTGGCATTAACATGAGAGATTGCAGTTTTAAAAATAATGCGTTTTTCTGTATATGTACGAGTGTATCAGAGCAGATAAGCGTCGTAGGTCGTGGCTAAAGGCTACATTTTGCAAAAAGGCGACTTTAAGGATGGAAATTGGTAGTCGGAAATAGTGATATTATATCTATATATCTGTGTGATTTGTCCCTATATATCTATTATTATTGTATTTATTATAACCCTCAAATATATGGCTGTTTAGGGCAGTGTGGCAATCGATAAATAATGTACTGTAGTTGTACAAGAAATGTAAATAAAACTCTCAGGGACATCGTGACACAAGCGTGTCAAATATAAGGTATTACATTCGAAAACAAAGTAGCTCCAACACAAGCGAATCTGAGTTCCAAAGGGAAGAAAAAATATGTTCATATTTTGACTTCATATAAGAGAATCTTAATTAGTTTTATGTATTGATTAGAACATACATGAAAAACACATAGGTACAAAGCAGTAGGTACAGTAAAATAATCTAATCTGAAATTAAGTACACATTTAACAGAAATTAATAAATGCGATGAATCATACATAAAATACGAATCTTAAGCGAAGGTTATTAAAGTAAAATATATTTAAAACATCGCAGACTAACACCGACACAGAAATAAAGTTAAATTAAAAAATTTTACTTGTCAAATCCGGAGCGAACTTGCGAAGCCGGAGAGTTTGCAACCTACAATATCATTTAAAATGTTGCTTCGAATCCATTTCAATGAAATGGGATTGATTTTGAGAGAATATTTTATTTTTACAGGCCCATCTATATAAACAAAGTTACACCCCCGCGTCTGCGAGTGAAGGTCACGCGCTACCCGCCGACAGCGAACGTCCAAACACGTAAACAAACATAAACGAAGTTTTATATCTCAATTTCATCGCGAAATAATAGCCGTTTTATCTATTAAAATAAATGTTGAAGCAGTTACGAGACACGGAATCGGCGGTTAATTAAGATGTGCGCTCGTAATCACTTTAATATCCGTAATCAAAGACTTTCCTGCGGAACCTCTTGTTTAGAATACAGAACCGTTAATAATTAGCTGCCACAAGTCACGGTCACAAACATATAATTTAACGAGAATAACACAAAATTAAATATTTACAAATATCGCGTCGGTGACGGACAAAAATGTATTCGATATTTGAAACTTTTCGTTTGGCGCGAAAGTTTGAGACGTCGCGTCCGCCGGCGTGAACACGTCGCTCTGCGGCGGTGTCGGGCGCGGACTGCAGACTCGGTGAGATGCACTCGCCGCACTTGCCACCCGCCCGGGAAAATTAGCGACGAGGAAATGCATGAGGCGATCTGCGAGCGAGAATTAAGAGCCCGCCATATGCCAGGCGGCGTGGCGATACAAACGCGGATGGTCTTAACGCGTTGGCTACTTTGAATATTTTCGTTTTTTAGGAATATTCAAGGTTTATTCGAAAAAGAAAAACATATGATGGCTGCCTTATCTGTAATGCAATAAAAATCAAAGGTTTCAATGTTAATTTTAATGTATTTGGTGAATAATGCTATATACCGAGTAAATTAGACGTGATTTGGAGGCAACTTTGCAATTTTTTTCTATCGAGAAAATTTAACGCAATCGTGTTTTTGAGTCATATAGTTACCAGAGTTAGTCCTGAACTTTGCTGCATTTTTATTTCAACTTGAGTATTTAATTATTATTGATATAACAGTCAATCATGCAAAGCAGTGTGAGGTAGTACGGGCCCTTAAGATGCGCCGCGACCGCGCTCGCGGTCAACGCGCACCAAACTTGTAAATCTACTTGCTGCGCGACTTGGGATGCGGCGAGCGTATTTGTTTATACTCGTTACTAACTGAAAAATATGCTCATCTGAAAACTTGTCGGTGTTCTCGAGTGAAATACTTGAGTAAACGGAGGATTGAGTAAACAACAATAAGCACAAACTACAGTTAAGAGTTAATTAGAGGTTAACAAAGAGGAATGGGTTAGGTAAGAAATATATTAGAAAGATAATGAAACTCAAGTACTACAAGAATCTTGGACATCAGTAGAATATTTTATGAAGGCTGGTAAGTTTTTAAGGTAACTTATGTAAAGGAGCTGCAGCGAAGTTATCTCAGAGTTTCAAGCAGCCCAAGCGAGGATAAATGTAAACCAACAAAGCACAGAGAAGAGACAGAAATATGAACTGAATCAAAGTATTCGTGTATTCAAAATAGAGACTTGTTTCACAATTTATCAATAAGAATGGATCTATGTGCCTTCTTATTAAAACAAAGCGACAACATCACAAGTATTCGAAAGGTACAACAAGTCCGTGGAACTACATGTAATACCTAATACTATAATCTAACAAACACCACACATTTTAACAACAGACCCCGCAAATCTCACGGTGAAAAATAACAAGAGTTAATTACAATGAGTTCAATCAAAGCAATAGTTATGTGGGTTTTATTCGCAGGCCGTCACAATGTTGACGCGGAGGAGGGTCCGGACAACAGCCGGGAAACAATGCTAGCCCCGGGCTTTTGTCTGTGCCCAGGAACCAGGGCCGTGTATTCAAACGACAATATGCTCTACTTCAGTGGAAAATCTAGGACTAAGGGGCTCGAGCAAATGCATACGAGTTCTTCTGTGACAAATCTTAAACTTTACTTGATTATTTTTACATAATTACTAGGGATGTAACGGAGATCATTTAATCGGAACCGAAGTCGGAGTCGGGAGATTTCAAATTTGATTTATCGGAATCGGAACCGAAACCGGAGACGGAGTCGGAGGCGGGGTCAAAAATGGTGGCAGGAAATATTTTTTATTTGAGTACAAAGAAAAACATTATTCAGTCAGCCTTTTTTGGTTTAATAAATATAGACAGACATTTCATTTCGGTTTTATTGCACCGAAACAAAACCGATCCCTTTTATTGACTATACCGCAAAATTCATACAAATTACCGTAACCCATAAACGTGTTATGTATGTCATGTGTGTGTAAACATCTAAACAAATAATTGAAAAAAAAATCGACGTATCGGGAGGCGGGGAGGTTCGCCGCGCGACATGTATGATCCTGTTTCTACGGTCGACACATGCCGCCGCCCGCCGCTATTGGCTATACCTCGACCTCCGAAACCGATAAAAACCTCCGATTCAAAAGTTCCGGCGTCGAAGTCGGAACCGAAGGTGTAGGATTAATCGGAAGTTCAGTCTTAACGGAGTCAGAGACGAAGCTCTGCAAAATCTCTTACTCTCGCATTTATAATATCACAATAGATGTTAATCTGATTGAAGAATCGTTTCGTGAGACGAGAAGTATATGTACGCGCACGATCATTTATGTAGCGGGCTTAGGTTTTGCAAGAATTTTTAGCCATACAAGTCTGGTTTATGCGCGGCGATTAAGTCGATTGGTGTAATACGTTCCCTCTATATTAGTACAGTCGGCTTCTTGCGGCACACCTGCCCGGTATAATGGGCCTTTTACACAAGGCCAGTAGCCGGTAGCCGACCATGCCAGTTAGCTAATTCATAAGCCGGTTAAATCTTTTGGTTATTAGTAATTAACCTTTTTTTTTTTTTGAAAGGACTATGTAGCTAGCTCGAAGTGAGCTTTCGCTACTTCACCGGGCGTTTGAGGCGAGGGCAGAGTGCCCTCAACCTTTTAGACAACATCACCAAAGGGCCCCCAGGAGGGACGGACCTCGGATTTGGGCGTTGCCTGTGTGCGCAAGGCTTGGAGAGACAGCAAACTCTCATATTGCCTGATGGGCCGCGTATACGTGCATGCAAGCCTGAAGGGCCAATCTGAGAAACAATGGCAAAAGCCTTTAGAGAGCAGCAACTCTCATCTTTTGCCTTATGGGCCGAAAGCTACGTTGCCAGAAGGGCCTATCCTGGGTGCAAGTCACCCGGGACCGCCGGGCGGTCACCAGTAATCGGAGCTAATCCTACTCTACGCACACTATTCCGGTGGCGAGTGCGACGCGGTCGGATAGTGGGATTCCTCTGGCTATTCGGAGCCGAAGAGGGGTCGGGGCGGGCTTGTGCGATGTCAATAGGATCATCGGGATCGTCAAGTACGTTCCTAGGACGTCTGCGACGTAAGGTCGTATCGTGTAAGTTGGGGGAGTATTTAGCAGCTTGCACTACTAACGGGTTGGGGTGATAACTAACCTGACATAATGTATGCATTGATACGAAAACAATGAGGGTTTTCGGAAATGCCTAACACCAGGTAGCAGCACTGAGTCGTAAAGTGCAGTGAGCGGCTGTCATTTGATAATATTTGTCAAGCAACATTAACTGACGCATCGTTACCCAATAACAGCATGTATGTAATGTCTTTTGTGTTTAGTACAATAAAGTTTTTAAAACAAACAAAAACAAACAGCTCATCATCATTTCCAGTAGGTGTCACGGTCAATCGACCATGCACACCCTGGTGCCAGAATTCTTCGGAACCGCCTCTCGGCCTCTGACGTGGTTTCTATAACGACTACCAGATGGCAGCCGGGACCACCGGCTTAACGTGCCTTCCGAAGCACGGAATCATCTTTATTATCAGACAATCAGGTGATTCAAGCCTGCAATGTCCTAACCAAACTGGAAACAACTAAACAAAGTATGCTTCCGGTGGGAATCGAACCCACGACCCTCGGGTCAACAGGCAAACGCCTTAACCACTGGACCACGGAGGCTGTTAACAAACAGCTAATCGGACCCGAAGCCTCAGTGCCGCCGTCACTTATTTCATTGACAGTAGGCTAGTAGTTATAAGTATACAATATGTAAAGAAAATCCTGTCCGATCCTTAAAGGGGTGATTCAGTTCGCCGATATGAACAACTTTTCTTATGGGACAAATGTTGGGAACCCCAAAAAAGTTTGGCTTTCCCATACAAATTGACGAAGAGACCGGGGCGGCCGAACATATTTATTTGAAAATTTTCATATTTTTTTTTAATCCTTTGCTTTGGTCCCACAGAAAAAGTTATCCATATCGAGGGGCTGAATCACCACTTCAAGGACAGGACAGGGTTTTCTTTACATATTGTATATAGGCTAACCCAGTTCGCTCATCTAGCCTCGTGTAACAGGCATGTAGGGGACAAAAGATGTGTTGATATTGCATTTTTTTTTCAGGGCGTTGATGTTTACAGATAGGCCACACAGGAAAAGAAGCGAATCGGCCACGCGTACCGAGTGTACAAAAAATGTATTCGTTTAATGGGGGTTTTTTTCCAAAGAGAATTGGAGTTTTCGGAATCCATTTTTTTCTCCAGGTGGCGGCGTTGCAACGGCGGGTTGTCAAAAGCCACCAATCATAAAAATGATGGTCGTATTGGAAACCTGGCTAGAAGGAACGATGGTAGGTGGAGTAAGGCTGTCACTGAGTGGTATCCCAGAAATGGGAAACGTAGTTGGGCGTCCGGCAGCTAGGTGGGTCGACGACATAAAGCCGATTACTGGTAAGAACTGGATTCTGAAGGCTAATGATAGGGAAGAATGGCGCAGGCAAAAGGACGCTTATACCCAGCAGTGGGTCGTGGAAAGCTGACGATGATGATGATGATGATGATGTATTGGAAATCCTCGGGGGAAGCCTGTGTCCAGCAGTCGACTTCTTGTAGTTGAGATGACTTATCATGAGTGGTGGATTTAGACAACCGCCGCCTAAAATACCCCTCGTCTCTGTGCCGCCATCTGGTGGAAATATCAATTCCTAACGCCTTTGCACTTAGTACCGTCCAACAAAATGTTTATGCTACCTACTACATTATTTGTTAGTTTTGATAACCGCATGCTCATTGTAAGTTATAATTGTGTTTTCTCAGTAAGTGAAATACCATTAATACCATTGTATTTTTATGAGAAATAAAGTTCTTTAAACCTATATTTTTCAAATTCAAAGTTTCAGGTCCAGACCTTGTTCCATATCTACCTCTGAGCGTAATAAATACTGCAGTAAACAATAAACAGATTTATTGTTTGCTCACGATATCTCAGCAGTTAGATTTCTAACGCATGGCAGTCATAAATATATGAACATTTCTACTTGATACCTTCACTCATCCCAGTGGGAACTTGCCCGGGGTTGCTTAAATTGCGAAACAGGTCATTTATAGATAGATATTACGTAAGAATTGGGGGTGGGGTCTGAGCTAGGCTTATTTTTGCTGGGCGGGGGGATTTGCACTGTAATTACGTCAGTAACATTTTGCAAAGTAAACCAATATTTACATCATCATCACTTCGTATAGGTGACACCGACCAATCGACCAAGAACACCCTGGTGTCAGAGTTCATCGGAACCGCCTCTCGGCCTCTGACGTGGTTCCTTTAACGACTACCAGTGCTTTCCGAAGCACGGAATCATCTTTATTATAAGACAATCAGGTGATTCAAACCTGCAATGTCCTAACCAAACTGGAAACAACTAAACAAAGTATGCTTTCCGTGGGATTCGAACCTACGATGCCTACACTCTCCTCGCTGACCAGACGGATTGGAGAGGTCTCATTGAAGTTTATGAGCTTTGTTTAGCTTGTATTTCCTAAGTCGCCTTTTACGACCTCCATGGGAAGACTAGGAGTGGTCCTATTCTACTCATGCTCCTGCAGTGGAGACTAAAAAGACCTGATGATGATGATGATGAATCGCGGTAAGTCTCGTTGCGATAATAGAGAATGTGATCGCGAAAGCTATAATCAAAAATCATATAAAAGTGGACCTTCCATGCTGGTCTGGGAAAAAAGAAACAACATAGAATATACCAGCTGCTTCTCTTCCCGTGCAGTTCGTAAAAGTCGATGTGGGAAATGGGCGAAAATGTGAATAATCATGTTAGTAGGCACTGACAAGCTCAGCTTTCATATTTATCAACTAGCGGTGCCACGTCTTATCATGACAGGAGAAAAAAAATTGTAGCCCATTCTGTGTCCTGTACGCCTAACTGTATATCTTAAGTTTCATTAAATTCAATTATTTCGATTAAGAATTATGGAGAACCATACATACATACCTACAGAAAAATAATCTAAAAATCCTCAATTTAGTTTCAGTATCATGAATAGAGCTTATAAACACGATATCTCTGAAAACAAAGTAACTTACTCCATGACCGACCCTTACAGATTTATTATAAGTATTGATATATTTATGATCATATGAGATTTACCTCTAACGGCATCTCGACTAAGATAAAGCTCTGTGGCCCGTCCTATTCCTTCTTACTCTATACCTACGAGTAATGGCGGAAGCTGTGGCTACTTAAGGTGATACCACTGTAAATAAGGTCGTTCTGAACCTTATTTATCTCGCAAAATACTTAAATTAGGAGTTTCAAATCTAAGTAATATGATTTTTGACTATTTCATCTCCAAAAATTGAAGATGAAAACACGTTTTGATAAAATTTTCTCGATAGAAATATTTTTTGAAAAATGGTCTTCGTTCGCAGAGTTTTTGTTATTGTAGCTCAAATGCGACGAATGAAATAATGATTTTTAGACTAAAAGATAGGTTATTAGTAATTCATCAAAATGTAAATATGAAAATACAATTAACCGGTCTGATTTTATATAAAATAGAAATAACGAATTTGGCGCTTACGTTTTTTTCTTTGAGCGACTCGAGACTATCTCCTATCTCATCATTCACGGGCTAAACCGCCAAGCGCTATCCCTTGCGCGCACTTGATCAGTCCTTTGCCGAGCGAAGGTACCAAACATTTGAGGCCTCGCCTTAAGCATGACGTGATAATTTTGAATTGCATCTCGGATGACTAACAACTGCAGGTATCATCCGGTGTCGGGCCTCGCCTCGGGACCACTCATATGGGATTCTGCTAAGGTGAATAAACTTCCATACGACATTCTTATTTTTTCATAAATATTATTCAATATTTTATATTAAATGACTGCGATAGTAATTTAATATAAATTATTGAATAATATTTATGAAATACTAGCTTTCGCCCGCGGCTCCGCCCTAGTCAATGTCGATCCCTCGGGAATAGTACTTTTTCCCGGGATAAAAGGTAGCCTATGTCCTTCTCCGCACTCCAGAGAACTTGTATGCAAAATTTCATGATGATCGGTTTAGTAGTTACGGCGTGAAAGCGTAACAAACAAACAAACAAACTCACTTTCGCATTTATAATATTAGTAAGAAAGTAAGGATCAATAATTGAAAAGGTAAATAAAAAAATAAAATAGGGATATATTACAAATTATGTATGGATTAAAACATTGAATTAGAAAAAATATGACTAAATATGAAGACGATGAGTTTACTCTTGACCATAATCTAGGCCAAAGGCAAAGATATGGTCTAGGATCGAGCGAGTTCACCCAGAAGAAGACTCTTATAGCTAACATATTATCTGGAAGAAAAGAAAAAACGTAGAATGTAGCCAGCTGCTTTATCTTCCCGCGCAGATCGTAAAAACCGATATAGGGAATGGGTGAAATCTGATAATTCATTTCAATAGGCGATGCGGCTAGCATCACTATTTTGATATCGTTTTCCACCTAATGCCCACCAACATGCTAAACGTGTCTCTCAGGTATAGACCTAGGCTCTGTCTACCCCGCAAACGAAAAGGACGTGATACTGTGTAGTAACTCGGTGGTTTGAGTGGAGCGAATCCGCCGTGTTGCCAACCCCCTCTTTTCTGCCCCCTGGGCACGATCTTTCATGGTCTACGTGGAAGTGCTTAAGGCGAGGCCTCAAATGTTTGGTACCTTCGCTCGGCAAAGGACTGATCAAGTGCGCGCAAGGGATAGCACTTGGCAGTTTAGCCCGTGAATGATGAGATAGGAGATAGTCTCGAGTCGCACAAAGAAAAAAACGTAAGCGCCAAATTCGTTATTTCTATTTTATATAAAATCAGACCGGTTAATTGTATTTTCATATTTACACTTTGATGAATTACTAATAACCTATCTTTTAGTCTAAAAATCATTATTTCATTCGTCGCATTTGAGCTACAATAACAAAAACTCAGCGAACGAAGACCATTTTTCAAAAAATATTTCTATCGAGAAAATTTTATCAAAACGTGTTTTCATCTTCAATTTTTGGAGATGAAATAGTCAAAAATCATATTACTTAGATTTGAAACTCCTAATTTAAGTATTTTGCGAGATAAATAAGGTTCAGAACGACCTTATTTACAGTGGTATCACCTTAAATCGTCTCCGTACTGAGGTAGGACGATGCAGGTATGATTTGGCACGCTGGGGTTACATTGGGTTGGCGGAAGCCCAGTGTCAGTGTGGTCATGAATATCAAACCATGGCACATCTCCTCTCGTGCCTTTCATGTCCCACTACCTGCACAAAAGCTGACCTCTGTAGAGCTTCAGAGAGAGCTATCAGGGTGGCGGCCTATTGGAAGGACATAATATAGTTTTGAGCCAGCGACACGAAAAGAAGAAGAAGCCAACCCCAACACTCGGCCCGATGATTATCTTCCTAACCGATCGAAACAAGACGGCGATTCCGACTAAATAAACGTTACCGGAGTTCATAATGAATTTACTAGCTCCGTGGCGCAGCGGTCAACACGCCTGCCTGCGACACGGAGTGACCGGGTTCGATCCCCGGCCAGGTCAAGATGAAAAATGACCTTTTTCAGATTGGCCTGGGTCTTGGATGTGTATCTTTATATGTATTTGTTATAAAATATAGTATCGTTGAGTTAGTATCCCATAACACAAGTCTCGAACTTACTTTGGGGCTAGCTCAATCTGTGTGATTTGTCCGTATATATTTATTTATTTATTTACCACGCGCAAGTTATAACATTATTACATACACGCGGAACCGGGTTCGATTCCCTCCGCAAATACTTGTACGTTCCCAAGGTTCTGGACAAAGACGGCTTGCGTCAAGCAGCCGGCCTCGCCAAATCAATATTGAAGCATGAATGCTAACATAACACGAGTAGGCTCCAACGCACCATAGCTAGGAAATTATCCTAACTAATATTATAAATGCGAAAGTGAGTTTGTTTGTTTGTTTGTTTATTTGTTTATTTGTTTGATTGTTTGTTTGTTTGTTACGCTTTCACGCCGTAACTACTGAACCGATCATCATGAAATTTTGCATATAAGTTCTCTGGAGTACGGAGAAGGACATACACACCTTTTATCCCGGGAAAAAGTACTGTTCCCGAGGGATCGACAATGACGCGGGCGGAGCCGCGGGCAGAGCCGCGGGCGGAGCTGCGGGCGAAAGCTAGTATTTACATATAATTTCCCGGTTATATATTTATATAGGCATAGACTAGGAAATTATTAACTTATTAATCTCTTGGCTTTTATGTAACTTTACATACATACATAGTATCACGTCTTTTTCCCTTGCTGTGTAGACAGAGCCTAGGTACATATAAGACCTTATGGCCACATTTAGCATGTTGGAGGGCGTGTAGAAGGAGAACGGAGTCAAATAGTGATAGTTTTTATTTTTTATTGACCAACTGAAATATTTTTATTTTTGTATAAATCCTGCATATTACATTTACTGACTTATGCAATACCATTCCGTCTCGATAATTATATTATTTTAGAAATTTTTACCTGTGTCGCAACACCATGACTGGGTACATGTCTACACTGCGTTAAAAAATTATGAATAACGCTCAGATGATAATGACTTCCCATAAAAGCATTGAATACAGGATCTACAAAAGCAAATAGTCCGCCGATGACAATCATCGGATAAAAAACGTCGCGGCGCGTTTTTCCGCGGCGTCTAGCCGCCGAAGGAAGCGCGGCTTTCCTGTTAAGGCCAGTAGCCGCCAGCCAGATAGAGCTAGGGTTAGCGCAAGTCATCATCACCATCATCATCAAGTCTTTTTAGTCTCCACTACAGCAGCACGACCCTCTCTGTACTATTAGAGCATATTTGGCCAGAACATACAGAGGATTTGGCTTACACTCTCCACGCGGGCCAGACGGGTTGGAGAGGTCATATTTGATGTTTAATAGCTTTGTTTATTCTAAGTCGCCTTTTACGACATCCACAGAAAGAGAGGTTATTATGTTATTATTATTATGTTATTGTTAGCGCAAGTGAATTTGATAAATTATTTGGCAATTATTGTACGACCAGCAGCATGCTTTAATACAATAATGGCGTCATCACCGGTGGCCGTCGCGGCACCGTGCCGGCCGACGATACGGCGCCGCATCATCGTGCCGCGCCTTCAACCGGCACGACCAGCCGACCTATTTGCTAGCTTAATGTACAACGTTTTGATAGTCACTTCAAAATACATTACGTTTTATATGTCATGAATAAAAATAGTCGATCATACGAAAGCTGCACTGTACTTTGAAGTGACTATCCAAACGTTGTACACTGATTTACGCCAACCCCACATTTACTGTGCCAAGAAGGACGTCGATAATTTTTGATAACAATATAGGTAAATTTATAAAATATTTTGGTCAACTTACGTCTTTTCAACATTATTTTTGTAAATAGACTAAAACTGGCCATTATATTTTCTTGA
Organism: Elegia similella; assembly: GCA_947532085.1. Lineage (NCBI taxonomy): Eukaryota > Metazoa > Arthropoda > Insecta > Lepidoptera > Pyralidae > Elegia > Elegia similella. The sequence goes on along the minus strand of OX383925.1, from coordinate 54,263,798 downwards.
ACCCGCGAGAACTAAATTCGGGTCTCATGGAAATTATTTCATTATAAATATAAAATAAGCAGGGACCGAGTTTAATATCAGACTCCTATATTAGCTTTTTTCTTAAGGATTACATTCAACCTACAAGTATAAAACAAGTTTGAACACATCAGGGGACCAATTAAGAAAATGACGTTCATCGCTAGGAATTATCTCCGCAATGCAGCAGCATAAGGAATGAGTGTTTTGACAACCCTAGAATGAATGCGACGAGAGTGTCTAGTTTCATCGGCGAGTATCGCCAGTCGCGGCGGCAGGCGCCTGCAAATGTAAATTCAATTATTGTTTAACCTTCTCACAAACTGAAGGGTGTTTTAAGTTTTACGCGTAGGTCTGGGTCTAACAGCACGTGATGCATTGCACTGCTTCAAATTGAAACATTACGAGCTTCTTTACGAACAAAACTTAAATTTTAAACATATACAGTCGTTTAGGTTCATAATGTCCAAATCCCAAAATGCTCAGAGGGTGCAAAACGTCCTTATCCCATAATATCCAAATCCCAGAATTTCCAGATTCCAGAATGTCCATATTCCAAAATAACCAAATCCCTGAATGTCCTATAGGCTAGAGTATTTATTTTATTATCATGTATTCAGTAATGGTACTAAAAGTTGTAGTTTTGGATAAGAAACTTTATAAATATTACAGATTTTAAGCTTGCGCGGTCAAAGATTCTAAGATTTATTCAAAAAATATGCCGTTGAGGCACTTTTTCACGTCAATTAACATTTTAAATATTACTTACTAAATTATATTCAAATTATTAACTAATGGTGAAAAGCTACAAACTACTAGCGTTTCGGGACCGACCAATGCAGAGAAGAAGACGCCGAAAGAAACTCTTTTCAACAGTATTGGTCACAATCAGTATAGTAAACACTAGTAGTCAAAATAATAGCAAAATTTTACATATATATAGGCCCAGCCCGCTCGATAGAAATCATACTTTTAATAAATAAAACGACTGGTGGAACGACTAAATAAAACGATTTACACGCAACAACAAATCTGAGCTTCAATAACAAGTATCGCACGTCTGCTCTTGGCACTAACTGACAGATAAACGCTCGGGCGTACATATATTTTTTTTAAATTCATAATTAAGCTTACAAAATAGCATTGTCATCATCATACGGTCAATCAACCATGCACACCCTGGTGTTAGAGCTCTTCGGAACCGCCTCTCGATCTCTGACGTGGCTCCTTGAACGACTAACAGATGGCAGCCGGGACCAACAGCTTAACGTGCCTTCCGAAGCACGGAATCATCTTTACGAGTATTATTAGACAATCAGGTGATTTAAGCCTGCAATGTTTAGGACATTGCAGGCTTAAATCACCAAACTGGAAACAACAAAGTATGCTTCCCGTGGGAATCGCACCCACGTCCACAGGGTCTACAAGAAATCATCTTAACCACTGGACCACGGAGGTAAAACTATATATAATCATCATCATCAACAGGTCTTTTTATTCTCCACTACAGGAGCATGACCCTCTCTGTACTACCAGAGCCATACTTCGCCAGAGCAGACAGAGGATTTGGCCTACACTCTCCTCGCTGGCCAGACGAGTTGGACCTCTCCAACTCGTCTGGCCAGCGAACATCTATGAAACCTCTTTCATAGATGTTTATAAGCTTTGTTAAGCTTGTATTTCCTAAGTCGCCTTCTACGACATCCACGGGAAGACTTAGAGTGGTTGTTTGGGCGTTCTAGTCTCCTTTCAGACACAATGACGGGCCTATTTTGCTCTATGACTCGACGAGCAAAATAGACTGACAATATGACATAGAACACGACAAAAGACTACTTTTTTACTGAGACTTTTGACATCAACACAGTCCACTAGCTATGACCAGACTAGACGGTCGTCATCTATTGTAAATAATTCTTCTTTTTCTTTCCTCGCCGAGCCCATTCAGTGGTCCTATTCTACTCTGCCGGAAACCAATAAATACTCACTATTGCGCTGTCAGCAGGTATGCAAACTTTTATCAAAATTTCGCTGTACATTTTCCGAGAGGATTGCCGGATTTGAGGAATTAACTCATAACTAAGCCGTGTTGATAGACATAGTAAGACTTCGTAATACCGGCGTATTCGTTATATGGGGCACCTACTTTTTAATTTTTATTCAGAACCAATGTTGAGCATCCGCAGCTTTGCAACGTAACTTGAAGGCGACTTGAACAGGCGACCCAGTTTACGTGGAGCTTGTGATGTGTATCATATTTTCATTTTCAATGAACAGAGAACCCGGTGGAATGTTAAGCATCTACAGGGTGAAGTTAGAGTTTAAGGAGTGACTCAGACCAGGAATCTGAACATCTTTCATTATGGGACCAACTGCGATCTCGTGAAAAAATGATCTGCTTTTTAATACAAATGTGGAATATCTACTTGGTCAAAATCTATGGAAGAGCAGATTTTTATTTGCAATTTCGGAGTTGGTCCCATAACGAAACTTGTTCAGATTCGTGGTCCGAGTGCCTTAAAAGTTAGCGGACAAGCTTCAAGAGAGCCGCCTACGCTGGTACGGCCACGTTTTGCGAAAACCGCCAAATTATATAGGAAAGAAATGTCTGGCTATGCCACCTCCGCCGGGCCCCGGCAGAAGGGGGAAACCCAAGAAGTGCTGGCTGGATGTCGTTGGGGACGATATGCGAGCCAATGGTCTCACAATTAAGGATGCCGCAGACCGTGCGAAGTGGAGAAGAAAGAGCCGGAAAGCGGACCCCGGGCTCCAAATCACACCAGCTGCGGATGCAACCGGGAACACGCTCGGATGAGAGAGAGAGTGCCTTAAAAGTTTGCTAATGAATTCAATTTCATATGTATAACAAGTAATAATTGAAATAATAAACACGCGCACGCGTGCGGTTTATACTCGGTTTCTTCTTTCGAATATTTCATGTATCAAATACAATAGTTATTGTAACGTAAGTTGTTTTCAAGAGTTTAACATGTAATGTATACATATTCTTGGTTTGCGATCTAGCACATTTAGTAATATATATATTTTATACTAGCTTTCGCCGGCGGCTTCGCCCGCGTCAATGTCGATCCCTCGGGAATCTTTTTCCCGGGATAAAAGGTAGCCTATGTCCTTCTCCGTACTCCAGAGAACTTGTATGCAAAATTTCATGATGATCGGTTCAGTAGTTACGGCGTGAAAGCGTAACAAACAAACAAACAAATAAACAAACAAAGAAACTCACTTTCGCATTTATAATATTAGTAAGGATTTTATATGATATATATTTTTAATAAATTAAGAAATAAAATATGGTGAAAGAATTTCATGCAGGCGGGACTTGAACCGGCGACCTAGGTCTATTTACGACCTATGCTCTGACATCTGAGCTACCGCACAATTCAATCTCAGCGCCGAAATTCTTCACCGTATCCCTTTTCTCTTTATACGTATTAAGGCTTACGTCACCATATTTTATTTCTTAATTTATTATGAGTATATCAAAATAGCATTGTGAATGCAAACTAAAAAATGTATATATATGTTCATGTATGAGTTAGAAATGAATATGTAAGAGGAAGTACTAAGGTTGCGCCTATCACAAATAAGGTAAGAAGCAATGGCATGACTGGCATGGTTTGGCCATGTGATGAGAAGAGACGAAGAAAGGGATGCGGCCAAACACACGAAAAATATAAGTATCTTAATATTTTGACACTAAATATCCAAAATGACAGAGCGTCACGTGGTTTTTTCCCTCGTACAGCAGGATTGCGGTATGGGCTCCCTCCCGAGGTTTTCCCTGTATTGCTATGACTTGGGGTCTTTCAAAAGGCGTGTTTACATCTTAAGAAGAGTCGGCAACGCATCAGCACCTCCTCTGGTGTTGCAGATATCCATGGGCGACAGTGACCACTTTCCATCAGGTGTATCGTCAGCTCGTTTGCCGTCAAATGTACATAAAAGAAAAAAACGCCACTGTCTCAGACCGGGGAATGCATCAGATTCCTGACGATGGCGTCAGTTTTCTCGCTAACAGCGCGTGTATCGCAAATTCCGCGCGTTATGTACACGCGTAATCAGCTAATCAAAAGCAGAGCGCAATGTGGAGCAGAGAAGACACATATATAGGGGCTAAGACGCGTTCTTATCATAGGAGTTAGCTGTGATCTGCTGAATGTTTTACAGTCTTTAAGGCGCTGTATCCCTTAACCGTTTGTAGCGGTTGAAAGTGGCGATACCGGTTGGCCTGTCACAAGTCTCATTTCAAACCCGTGTCTGCCATTTCCGTGTTAATTTTCACTTTTAATTTAATAATTCAATAATTATAACGAAATATTGTATTTTTTTAGGTATCTATCTTGCTCATTTAGTTATACTTTTTAAAGACGAAAATTGGTTGGTAGTTGTCGCTGCAAAATATCAAGTAATTCGCGACGAAACTTTTTCTGGATATAGCTTTTATGCTATTTTATGTTGCTAGGTTTTAAATATTTTATTGTCACCATTTATTTTGTTCTTTAAACTGTACTTCATATTTTTTTCATGCTAGTCATTATATGAAAAATAAGGCTAACTACGCGACGAAAAAATAGACGTTTTACGGTATTCTTCTGATGCACAGCGCCTTAATACGCCAAATCACTCAGATTGAGCCAGTCTCCACAGTAGCAAGTCACCTAATAGTAAGTGATCGTCGCGGCCCATGAACAACTGCAACACCAGGGTCTGACAGGAGCGTTGCCGGCGTTTCAAGGAGTTCTTCGTGGGGAAAAACTGGAGGAGAGGCCCATCCTCCCCCAAGATGTGATAGCAAAAGTTGCGAGAACACAAGCTTCCCGACTGAGGATGCAACTGGGAATACGTTCAAATGAGGAGTATAGAAGCATAGACAGGTGCCATGAGGCGATAACGACATCATGTCCTCATGTCGCAATGAATTAGCAATGTGCGATGGCGTAAGTTGATTAGCAACTCGCCGGGCACTGCGTCGCTATCTGCGAATCTCGCGGCTGTCAGTCAACGTGACACCGAAAGTGGCGAGAAAACACGCTTTCCAGCAGAACTGAAATAGCTGACGGATAATTAGTGCATTCAATTAAAATATCACTTCCATTTGCGTGAAAATGTGAAAATATAAATAGCTTGCGCTATCTTGAGCAATATTTATACTAATACTAGCTTTTGCCCGCAGTTTCAATGTCGATCTCTCGGGAATAGTACTTATTCCCAGGATAAAAGGTAGCCCTTGTCCTTCTCCGTACTTCAGAAAACTTGTAGGCAAAATTTCATGATAATCGGTCCAGTATAGTTACTGCGTGAAAGCGTAATAAACAAACAAACTCACTTTCGCATTTATAATAGTAAGGATTCGCAAGTAAAAAATTCGCAGATTTTTGACGTGACAAAAATCGATGAACGCCTGTTGCACGCATCGTGTGCAAGCGAGAGTTCGGAACAAGCGATAGAGAGGCACGATCGGCCTAAGCGTTCGGCTTGTGACGCATCTATCTCTATTTCACCGTTATCACGTAAAATTACCATCCATAAACCGACTTTACAGACAACCATATTTTTTGTTTGTATTAGGAAAAGGTCATAGACTTATTAAGCGATTTAAAATTTTAAAATCGAGGTAAAAACTAGTTTTTTTACAAAACCATAAATACGGTAATGGGCGGTACAACTAAATCCACGAAGACGAAGTCGCGGGCTACACCTAATTTCAAATTACAGCAGTATATGCAAGCACCCACTTTGGGTCTATACGGAACCGGTAACTGCAAATATAAGACACATTTTGTATGATACTACTCAATCGATTGGTGGAAATGAAAGACGTGAATCAGGGGTAGTATAATATACTAGCGCCGTGATCAAGACAAATCTAATGACGTATCATTTATGAAATCTATCAATCGGGTTGATCCGTTGAGCAGTTACGGAGTAGACATACATACAGTCTGGTGAAAACAGGAATATATTATAGCATATAGAACCGGGTTCTTTGAGGTTCCTGGGTTCAAAACCTTGTTTATACATAAAGCGTACGTGAAAACTAAATAGCATTGCGTGTGTTTGCAATCTAATTAATTGCAGTACATCCTCCAGCAAAGCGGTCGAGCTCCGCAAAAATATCCAGTCGTGCGCATGCGCCCTATAAGGCGCTGGCGGACGCTCGAGAAAAACTTGCCTTTTCGTTGGGCACGACCGCGGGACTCGCGATCGTGCCTGGAGCAAAATTTTTGCGCTGCTCGTACGTTATACTGGTTGATTTTGAACTCCCTCGCTATATTTCAAGATCGCAATCAAAATCTCTACAGCAATAGCTGATCAAATTTCTATGGAAGCTTGCATTGCAATTGCTTGCAGCATGCAAAAATAATGCTTATTTTGCATGCTGTTTTCTAAACATACGGTTAGTTACATTTTTGGATATAAAGGAATTATTAATAATTGAGAATATATTTATTATTATTATTTATTTAGTACGGGTTATACGTTTGATTTTAGCATATATAACCTTTTAAGTGATGTGGATTTTAAAAAGACTACGAAGTTTGATTATTCGCATACGTATCGTAACGGTTCAGAAATCGATTCCCAGGACCCTCATCCGATTTTATAGAATTGTAGACTTTTATCCCGGCCTGGATTATTCTAGTCTTCCCTGCTGGTTCGGAGGCGATGTGCCAACTGGCACACTCGGAGAATAAAACTTTATGGCATTAACCACTAAAATGATATATAACGAAAACAAAACTGTTGCTATTCAACTTGTGCAAATCAGAAAACTTTAAGAGAGCTGGCGCTGTCTTAAAGTCTTCTGATTCAACTTTAAGTGATTCTTACTGACTCATCGTCATTTCGTGTGGGTGACACGGTCAATCGACCAGAACTGCGCACCCTGGTGTCAGAGTTCTTCGGAACCGCCTCTCGGCCTTTGACGTCATTCCTTTAACGACTGGATGGCAGCCGGGACCAACACGGCTTAACGTGCCTTCCGAAGCACGGAATCATTTTTATTATCAGACAGTCAGATGATTCAAGCCTGCAATGTCCTAACCAAACTGGAAACAACTAAACAAATTATGCTTTCCGTGGGAATTGAACTCACGACCCCCGGGTCTACAGAAACGCCTTAGTTACTGACTGATATATCATTATTTAGCTCATTCCATAAAAAAATTCATAATGTTTAATCGTACAGTCAGGGACAAAGATACCAGACCAGGCCCACTACCTATAGCTTGAATTTTCTGTTGAAATATAAATTAATAAAATCATCATTAATTTAAATCAAAATTATATTAACATGAAAATTTATATTACGAAAGACTTTTAAGATCTTTCTGTTATATTTATAGTTAAAGAGAAAATTTAAGGCCTGGTCAGTTATCTCTGTCTCTGACTGTACGAGAGTGAGTTCATGGCGGGAATTTTGGCGGACTGTACGGTTTTTGTTTTGGGTTGTTTTGTAAATTGATTCTAGTGCACTTTATAATGTGAAATCGGTGTAAGTTGGTGTTATAAGGAGTTAAATAATATGAAGGTCTAAAAAGGCGTAAAAAGCCAAATGCCGTAAAAAAACTATGAAAATAAAATTGTAGAAGACAGTTCAGTGGCGTCTAAAAATAAAGGGTTCAGACTTCATCGTGAGACTAGCATCTACGTCTTGAACTTTTATCTGATATATATCATTATCAGGTCTTTTTAGTCTCCACTGCAGGAGCTTGACTCTCCCTGTACTACTGGAGCCAGAGCAGACAGAGGAACAGCAGCATATATATATGTGTACAAAATTCCAGTTCGATCGAGCGTCAGCAATCAGCAAGTGGTTTTTCACATTCCAAAGTTTGACCCCCACATATTAACAGGCAAAGTTCATAAAAGCTTGCAAAAAAAGAGATACTTAGCCCCGTTAATATACATACTTATACTTCTGATAGAATATTATTTGAAAATGAATATTTTTTATTCAAAATAGGAAACATGTATCGCATTTTGAACGTCATATGTTTTTGTTGTTTATTTTTCTTTCTTTTATGTATGTATGTAAAATAGAAAAACTACTAGTATTTAAATAAAAACTATTACTAGATTAATTAATATTATATAATAGCAAATGCAACGACCGCTTTCCGTTTGATTTCCTTGCATATCTACGATTTTAATAGGAATTCTAAACAAATTATTTTTTAAATATATTGAAAATTGTGTTATAATCGCATTATTTTCCTGTAGAAGATTCATTTATGTTGTAAATCATACTTATTTTCGACTCATTATTTCCCGCGAATTAGTCCACGTAATTGTGCTACTCTTATTAGCAAACATTGCAATATTTTTATCAAAATCCATCTAGTTTTATATAAAATAGTAACAAACAATCCTCAATGCATTCCATGCAAACTTTCAAATAAACAATATGACATTTAGCACCTATTTTAAACCGTAATTATTTATTGTAGTAAATAAATCCTATATTGTCCAAACAAGACATTGTACAGAAGTGTAGCGAGCTGAAGTGACAGTGGGCTGGCCACTTTTGTCGCAGAACCGATGAGCGTTGGAGTAGACGGGTTCTGGAATGGAGACCACGTCTCGGCAAACGTAGTGTGTTGGACGCCCGCCGCCCTGCCAGATGGACCGATGACCTGAGGAGGGTCGCTGGTAGTGGTTGGATGAGGAAAGCGGGAGATCGTGCACTGTAGCCATATGTGGCTATTTGTGCCGTGTGGTACTTGGCAGAGTAGAATAGGACCACTCCAAGTCTTCCCGTGGATGTCGTAGAAAGCGACTTAGGAAATACAAGCTAAACAAAGCATAAGCTTTGTTTAGTTAGCTAGCTGCAAAGCTGTTTTTAGTGTTATCAAAAGTAACAAAGCATAAGCTTTGTTTAGAGAGAGAGGTTTCTCAGATGTTTATAAAAACATCTGAGAAACCTTCAACCCATCTGGCTAGCTTGGAGAGTGAAGGCCAAGTCCTCTGGCTCTGGCCAAGTATGGCTCTAGTGTACTACTAGAGCCATACTTGGCCAGAGCCAGAGGGTCTAAAAAGACCTGATGATGATGATATACACTATGGCGTGCTCTTGGGGAGGCCTACGTCTAGCAGTGGACTGCAATAGACTGATAGGCTGATTGAAATAAACCCTGTAATAACACTAATTTGTTCGCGTAATTCGGTGCATCTGTTTATGAGATTTTAGAAAAACTGTAAAGTTTTATTAAGAACCATCCCTCTATCAGATTTTCGTGGAGAACTTACATACAAACATCCATCCAAGTTCACAAATTTCTATAGTTATACCAGATATAAATTTCCTTGAAGGGGTAACTCAGTCCATCAAAAGTAACAACTTTTCTTTACGGCCAATAATCCAGTAGTTTTAAGTTTATTCATCACAAACAAACACAAAAAACCTATACTCATTATAATATTAGTCTAGACACAACTGTTTGCGGCTACTATGTACATAGTTTAAGAAAGTTAGTTTCGTATAAGTTGAGTAAGTTTCGAAATGTGCTTCATACAGTTTGTATTACAACATAAAAACTTCATCATCATTAGGTAGGTAGAGCCATACTTGGCCAGAGCAGCCAGAGGACTTGGCCTACACTCTCCACGAACGCTGGCCAGACAGATTGGAGAGGTCTCATATAAACTTATTTCACTGAAATGACTTCACACGAATACTAGGGAGAGATGACGACAATATACTAGTTTAACAAGAATAAGCAACAAACATGGTTTCCCCAGTTTGAGAATCGCGTCTTCATCCTTATTTACTGAATAAGCACATTCAGTCATATTCTTTAAAGTATGACTGATATACGTATTAATTGTTGTTGATTCTACAAATTTTGCAATTCTCACTTATTTGAAATGAAATGAAATAGAATTTTATTCAAATTTGGATATCATGTATCTCTTTTTGAACGTCATATTATTATTTTTAATATTTGCAAAATCGATAAGCTACTAGCGTTTCGAAACGACCACTGCTGAGAAGAATACGCCGAAAAAAACTCAGTCCAGTATTTATTTATTTATTAATTTTAAAATTTAAATATGTTGGTCCCTACGTGCCTGAAGGGCTACCCTTTAACATATTTATAACAAATTGAATTATTTTACATTAATTACTGATGTATATTGATTAACAATTTATTGAATGTATTACTTCCATAGAGTTTTATCTGTTAGATAGTCATTGTAGTTAGTAGGCATATTTAAGTAATTGATTTTTAACAGCAGTCTTAAACTTAAGAGCCCGACATATGCCAGGCGGCGTGGCGATACAAACGCGGATGGTCTAAACGCGTTGGCTACTTTGGATATTTTCGTTTTTTAGGAATATTCAAGGGTTATTCGAAAAAGAAAAACATATGATGGCTGCCTTATCTGTAATGCAATAATAATCAAAAGTTTCAAGGTTAATTTTAATGTATTTGGTGAATAATGCTATATACCGAGTAAATTAGACGTGATTTGGAGGCAACTTTGCAATTTTTTTCTATTGAGAAAATTTTACGCAATCGTGTTTTAGAGTCATATAGTTACCAGAGGTAGTCCTGAACTTTGCTGCATTTTTATTTCAACTTGAGTATTTAATTATTATTGATATAACAGTCAATCATGCAAAGCAGTGTGAGGTAGTACGGGCCCTTAACTAATGGCAGAGCCAATATTTCTGCAGGAATTCTATTATAGAAGCGTATATTTTATTGACTTGCTATGATTTTTCTATGTAGAGATATGTGACCTTATCCTTACTACTATTATATATGCTTTAGTGAATTTGTTCGTTTATTTATACATAGTATCACGTCTTTTTCCCTTGCGGGGTAGACAGAGCCTAGGTCTATAAGACCTTATGGCCACATTTAGCATGTTGCACTATCCGTCACCGTCGCACTCGCCACCGGAATAGAGTGCGTAGAGTAGGGTTAGCTCCGATTACTGCTGACCGCCCGGCGGACCCGGGTGACTTGCACCTAGGATAAGCCCTTCTGGCATCGTATAGCTTTCGGCCCATAAGGCAAAAGATGAGAGTTGCTGCTCTCCAAAGGCTTTTGCTATTGTTTCTCAGATTGGCCCTTCAGGCTTGCATGCACGTAAACGCGGCCCATCAGGCAATATGAGAGTTTGCTGTCTCTCGAAGCCTTGCGTAAACAGGCAACGCCCAAAGCCGAGGTCCGTCCCTCCTGGGGGCCCTTTAGTGATGTTGTCTATAAAGGTTGAGGACACTCTGCTCTCGCCTCAAACGCCCGGTGAAGTAGCGAAAGCTCACTTGGAGCTAGCTACATAGACATAAAAAAAATAAGAAAAAAAATAGCATGTTGGAGGGCGTGTACATGGAAAACGGAATCAAATAGTGATAGGTTGCTAGCCGCATCGCTACTTTCAACGTTTTTTCTTTTCTCGCAGCCCAGCATGGAAGAGCATTTATTTATGTTTGTTTCTCGCCGTAATCGCTAAACCGATCATCACGAAATTTTGCATACACGTGCTCTGGAGTACGGATAAGGTACGGAAAAGGGTACCGTTCCGGAAGGATCGATATCAACGAGCGATGCCGCAGGCGAAAGGTAGTTTCATATAAAATAAAGAATGGTTCAGATAGTATCCCGTGACACACGATCACTACCTAATGTAGGGCCAACTCCATCTATGGTTCTCGAGCTACCGCTAATAAGGATTGTTTCAGGCAGGCGGTCGGCCGAAAAGTACGCCAAATCTTCTTCTTCATTTACCTTATCCCACTTTTTCATATGGGGTCGGCACAGTAGGTCAGTTCTCTCTATTATGTTCTGTCGCCTTCCATAGTCTTTGTCACTCCTTTCTTGTTTACACTCTCCTTGACGCAATACATACATCTTTTCTTAAGGAGTTCTTGGCGGGAATTTCGGCGGACTGCACGGATTTTGTTTTGGATTGTTTTGCAAGAAGCTTTTAGTGGACTTTTAAATCGGTGTAATTTAGTGTTATAAATGCCCATGTTTATGAACCATGTGTGGAATAACTAAAGTGTCATGGTCCGGCTGTAGTGAGATTTACATGGCGGGCTGGTGGTCGCTTGCCTTACTGGGTCGTGTATGATCAAACCAGTGGATTCGTGGAAATTGTCGCCAGGGGCTCCGTTGAATCAACGAAATGAATTTACACTATCATTTCGTTGATAACACGTAGAACAATATGAAGGGCTACAAGGCGTAAAAAATCAAATGCCGTAAAACAAATATGAAAAAAAAAGCTTTTCTTAAATACGCCAAATCATATTTATGATAGCATCCAACGGGCTCTGGAGCCCCACATCCGGCTGTTTATCGCAGATGAAGTCTTGGACGGAAGCCCGAGTGTGTTTAAGATACTCCTACCACGGGTAATTTACAAAACTATTCGTCCGTGTTTGTGACTTGCTTGTTCGCAATACATAAAGTTTCCTGTTAGACCGAAGTTTCGAAATTCGTCGTATGCGGCGAGCTTTAAGGTCACAGCACACTTATCAGCGCCGTGTGGTACCCGCAAAGTAGAATAGGACCACTCCAAGTCTTCCCGTGGATGTCGTAGAAGGCGACTTAGGAAATACAAGCTAAACAAAGCTTATAAACAACTGCGAGACCTCTCCAACCCGTCTGGCCAGCGTGGAGAGTGTCCTCTGACTGCTCTGGCCAATTATGGCTCTAGTAGTAGAGAGAGGGTCGTGCTCCTGTAGTGGAGACTAAAAAGACTTGATAATGGCACTTATCAACTCGAAGAGGGATCGACACCGTATCGCCTTTCGCCGCGCCGTCCACCAGGCGTCAACCTGACGTAGACTCCGCTACGACTAGGCGTCGCGGCGCTAACCGCTCGCCAACCGCTCTGGTCTGGCTGGCACAAGCCGGCCTATTTGCTAACTTATATAGTGTATTTTACGTAAAGTTTTTCAAGCAGGGAAAGATGGCGGGAGTATAGTACATCGTACGGCGAACTACACCTGCCCCCCAGAATCAAACAACATGTTGACCACGACCACTTTGCCAAGAGTGATACGAATAAGAAAAAGAAGAATAGTGTATTTCCTTATGCCAAAATATCTCTTTTATAACATACTGGAGTCTGTAGAAGAATTTATTAGAAAGCAGAATACAACATTCAAGAGAATCAATCATCATCATTTCGTGTAGGTGTCACGGTCAATCGACCATGCACACCCTGGTGTCAGAGTTCTTCTACCTCCGTGGCCCAGTGGTTAAGGCGTTTGTCTGTAGGCCCGGGGGTCGTGGGTTCGATTCCCACGGGAAGATGACTTTGTTTAGTTCTTTCCAGTTTGGTTAGGACAATGCAGGCTTGAATCACCTGATTGTCTGATAGTTAAGATGATTCCGTGCTTCAAGGCACGTTAAGCCGTTATTCCTGGCTGCCATCTAGTAGTCCAAACGGATCCTAAGACTACACTAATATTATAAAAAGGAAACAATCATTGTTTGTTTGCAATGAATAGCCTCCAAAACTACAGGACCGATTTGAAAAATTATCACCATGAGAATCCTACATTATCGCTGATGAACATAGGCTATAGATTAAATATCTAGCCGAAGCCGGGCTGACCGATAATCCTAACTAATATTATAAATGCGAAACTGAGTTTGTTTGTTACGCCTTCACGTTGTAACTACTGAACCGATCATCATGAAATTTTGCATACACGTTATCTGGGGTAGGAGAAAGACATATTGTACATTTTATCCCGGGAAAAAGTACTGTTCACGAGGGGTCGACATCGACGCGGGCGGAGCCGCAGGCGAAAGCTAGTACGTTAATATATAATGAAAAAAAATCAGGAATTGCCACGACCGTGTTCGGAAAATGTATTTTACTTTCCCGCGATAATTATCCTGCGAGCGCGGCGCGCGGCCGATGCATTAAAATCCTTTTCAAGTTTAACACGGCGATAGTATTTCAACGTAGGAAAATATTACATCGATCGCTAACATAACGTGTTCCACAAAAATATGTAAATTGAAATTGTATATAACATGACATCAGAAAAAAAAGAAAAGATAAAAATATTAAATATCATACAAAGCCCTTCAGGCAAGTAGGCGACCAATATTGTTGAAAAGAGTTTCTTTCGGCGTCTTCTTCTCTGCAGTGGTCGGTTCCGAAACGCTAGTAGTTTGTAGCTTTTGAACAATAATTAATAATTTGAATATAATATAATAAGTATTATTTAAAATGTGAATTGACGTCAAAAGCCTATTTTCTGAATAAATCTTTGAATCTTTGAATCTTATAGTGGAAATATGAAAAATGAGAACCTACATTTTTAGACCTGTATAATTTGAGAAGCTCGATCGCCCTGTACCAAAGAATATATCTAGGCGAAAAGAAACGACACTTAAGCATGTGTGCACGTCAAGTCGGTTGCGGCTATGTGTGGGTGTCTGGAGTGCGCGGGGGCATCGAGAGGCGCGCGGGGCGTATATATTAATGTAACACCAATGGCATATTAAATACTCCAATAAAGAACAAAGTTATGTTATAAGTCAGATACCAATATAATCAATTTCAAAATTATTTTTGTTTGCGCCGACATTTTCTTTTCTCTGCACCACCTGTGGGTTGTAGATAAAACATCTGGCTTTGCCAATCAGGTTAAAAAAGTTAAATAAATACCACAAGGAGGCGCTTTCGCGTATCTTAACATTTGACGTGATAATGTTCTTAGATTTCCTCTGAAACCAACAAGTATGTTGTCGCAAGTTTCCATAATAGGACAATGGCTGCGTCGGACTTCAGAGTGTCTCGACTCAGTGATACAACACAGTCGAATACTATGTTTTCTCACGAGTTTTTCACTCGAGAACTCATTACGACTGAAAGGACACGGATATCACAACGGAAGAGTAACAAAACGTTTATTCAGAAAATAGGCCTTTGCAGGCACTTTTTCACGTCAAATCACATTTTAAAGGATCTAATTTAGTCATATTTATATTATTACTTAATGTGCAAAGCTACAGACTACTAGCGTTTCGGAACCGACCACTGCAGAGAAGAAACGCCAAAAGAAACTCTTTTCAGTATAGTAACAGTATTGGTCGCCTACTCGCCTGAAGGGCTTTTTAATTTTATCATCTATCTTAACATTTATCATCTAATTTCTTCATTTATCATTTCTTTTTTTTCATTTCTAATTATGATTACAATTTTTATTATATAGGTACATTATTATTTTTTGGAACATATTATGTTAGCGATCGAGTGTTGCAATGATAATATTTTACATTATACACAGTAGTCTCAAAGAGACCGAGCAGACCTGTCCCCCCTTAGCAACGGAAGAGTAATAAAACTTCACGAGTACAAATGTGACAACATGTCCAAGTCATTATATCGAGTAATTCAGTATTTTGCCTCTGCCTTGTTTTACCATCAAAAATTGTTTCTCTTAAAGGCGGCTTGATATCAAAAATTCGAAGTATTTTAGACCTTATTTCATTATAAAAATAAGAACATTATATTTTTACAACATTTTAAATAGTCGACCGACTGTATCCTCGGCTATTTCGGCAAGCACTATTTGAATGAATATTATAATAAATAACTTATAAATGTAAAATAAAATAAAAATACATTCCTGCTATGTAGGTTGCTTGCTACCCTACGCGATCGTAGGACGACAGTAGTAAAATGTGTCTTCAATATCGATTCCACACGGACAATAACAGGCAAAACAAAAGATGCCAGGCGACCTACTTCATACTTTAATGGACACAGTCCATTCTGCGTACTTATAAAATCTGGGACGAAGCGGCGACTGTTCGTAAGTATCTGCTTATAGAATACTCTGTAATATAATGGGGAAACTGGAAGTATTCTAGGAGAAATATCAATGTTTATTTTCGTGCGGCGATTTAGTATTATTTTTTTTACTAGCCGTATCCCAATGCTGACCTCCCCTCTTTGTTTCCACATGTCCCTGTTTTGCACTGAACTCCGCCTATTCCTATCAAAATGAGACAAGTCATCCACCCATCTAGTTTTAGGTCTTCCTCTTTTATTTTATTTTTTAGGACTCCTTACCTTAAAAAGAAAAAGGCGGAACCCTTAAAGGATCACTTTGTAATCCGTCCGTCAGTCTGTCTGCTGTCTGTTACGACACTTTTTTTCTCAGGAGCGCGTTCGCGTTAAGCTGAAATTCACATCAAATACTCAGGTCTGCTGTCCCTTAGAGCTGTGAAAAAATCAAAATTCTAAGCCCACGCGATCAAAAGATATAGCCGTTTATGCAGCAAATTTTCTACATTCGCAAGGTAATCAAAACCTACAGGGAGCACCCTGTAGCCCTGTAGGTTTTGATTTCCACGGGAAGTATCCTGTGAACTCAGAATCTTGAAAGGAAAAATTGCAAAAAGCATAAATTTTAGTAACATCATAGAATAAAAATATTTTTAAACTCGGTATGGAATAAAGTTGGTTATATATTATCGTATATCCTTACTAATATTATCAATGCGAAAGTGAGTTTGTTTGTTATGCTTTCACGCCGTAACTACTGAACCGATCATCATGAAACTTTGCATACGACTTCTCTGGAGTACGGAGATGGACATAGGCTACCTTTTATACCGGGAAATGGACTATGCCCGTCGGATCGACATTGACGCGGGTGGAGCCGCGGGCAAAAGCTAGTTGATTATATATGATCGTAAATAAACTACACGAGCATTAAGTTTTTAATGCGATAACCGCTACGTGTCAATTGGCCGCAGGCTGGCTATTACCTTTATAATAACGAGTAAGACGTTAAAATGTTATAAATGTATATTGGAGTATTCTACGAAGCGTGTTTACGAACTGGCGTGCCGTAATTGTCCAAGCTGTTTGTCAGTAATCCCGTTTACTGACATACGATTAATACTTATCTATTTCATATTGTTAATTAGGATTCTTTCTTTTTACTTTATTCTTCATTTTTACGTAACAATATACATGTGCAAAACGACTTACTAAAAGAAACGCAATGTGGCGGCGATGACTTTTTGATGATGATTCGAAAGTCTGTTTTTTCAAAGCAGATGTTTGCCCGCCAATAGGTTTTCTGACTTGAGTGGCTATGTATGCTCGTCCCCATGACAACGCCATAAATATGAAGAAAAATAATTGTGTCAGACAGAAGAAGTAATTGTGATGTGAGTTAAAAGTTGAGTGAACCTGGACAAGTAACAAGACAAAGAGGTACGCTCATTTTTCACATTATTTTTATCTATTTATTTATTGATTCACCACTTGAGTCTCGCTCGCTGGTCATCAGCAGATATGCTTGTTTTATTTATTGATTCACAACTCAGTCTCGCTCGCTGGTCATCAGCAGATATGCTTGTTTTATTTATTGATTCACAACTCAGTCTCGCTCGCTGGTCATCAGCAGATATGCTTGTTTTATTTATTGATTCACAACTCAGTCTCGCTCGCTGGTCATCAGCAGATATGCTTGTTTTATTTATTGATTCACAACTCAGTCTCGCTCGCTAGTCATCAGCAGATATGCTTGTTTTATTTATTGATTCACAACTCAGTCTCGCTCGCTGGTCATCAGCAGATATTGTTGTTTTATTTATTGATTCACAACTCAGTCTCGCTCGCTGGTCATCAGCAGATATGCTTGTTTTATTTATTGATTCACAACTCAGTCTCGCTCGCTAGTCATCAGCAGATATGCTTGTTTTATTTATTGATTCACAACTCAGTCTCGCTCGCTGGTCATCAGCAGATATGCTTGTTTTCTTTATTGATTCACAACTCAGTCTCGCTCGCTGGTCATCAGCAGATATGCTTGTTTTCTTTATTGATTCACAACTCAGTCTCGCTCGCTGGTCATCAGCAGATATGCTTGTTTTATTTATTGATTCACAACTCAGTCTCGCTCGCTGGTCATCAGCAGATATGCTTGTTTTATTTATTGATTCACAACTCACGTCTCGCTCGCCGGTCATCAGCAGATATGCTTGTTATTTCTTTTTCAGTCGTAGTCTTAATACACAAGATTAAAGGTTTTTAATAGCATGGCACGAAAAACGTTTGTTTTGTCAAATGATGAAGCGGCGGCTAAAAAGCGTCAAAACGCACTCTGCTTTATAAAATCATTGATAAATGCGGTTTTGATCTCAAAAAATTATGGTATTTTGCTCCTTTGACGGCTTTTCTCTTTCTCCTATATTTCACTCACCCAGTTTGATGAGACAATCTGTATAATCAAGTAATAAATACAATGTGCCGTGCCGCTGTTGCGCGTCTAGTATTTAGTAAAGGAAAGTTTTATCTCATCTATTCAAAATACAAAGCACGGTGCAGGCATGCAGAGTTTAGAATAAGTTTTTATTTTAAAAACTAAAAAGTTAGCTTAAAAGTTTTTAAATTCAGAATTCAAACTTTTTTTTAGTCTCGTGGCTATGATAAATATTATCTCACAGAGGGAGATTAAAAGCAGATCGTATCATCTTGGGACTAACATATGTAATACTTATATTTCGGACAAAATATTCTCTCTACTCATCATCATTTCGAGTAGGTCTCAAGGTCAATCGACCATGCACACCCTGGTGTCAGAGTTCTTCGGAACCGCCTCTCGGCCTCTGACGTGGTTCCGTTAACGACTACCAGATGGCAGCCGGGAGCACCGGCTTAACGTGCCTTCCGAAGCACGGAATCATCTTTATTATCAGACAATCAGGTGATTCAAGCCTGCAATGTCCTAACCAAACTGTAAACAACTAAACAAAGTATGCTTCCGGTGGGAATCGAACCCACGACCCCGGGTCAACAGGCAAACGCCTTAACCACTGGACCACGGAGGCTGTTATTCTCTCTACTCAAAAAGTCTACTTTAGAATGTTTAGACTCCTTAGTTCCGCTCTGGATTCAGAATATTGCCCTCATCCAAAAGTATTATGTTCTTCTTCTAACGAGTCATTAAATGGCTTATATGTTTCGACCAGTCCCGTAATTTCCCGTTCGTTTGCCTCATGCAGATCTTGTTCCAGACTAGCTCCGTGGCGCAGTGGTCAACACGCCAGCCTGCGACACGGAGTGACCGGGTTCGATCCCCGGCCAGGTAAAAATGGAAAATGATCTTTTTCAGATTGGCCTGAGTCTTGGATGTGTATCTATATATGTATTTGTTATAAAATATAGTATCGTTGAGTTAGTATCCCATAACACAAGTCTCGAACTTACTTTGGGGCTAGCTCAATCTGTGTGATTTGTCCGTATATATTTATTTATTATTTATTTATTTGTTGAGAGCAAGAAGTAGGGCTTTATGGGCACAAGAGGAGACCCATAGATATCACCACAGTCACACTCAGCACAGTATTATGTCAGACCCTTGTGTCACGATGTACTATAAATATTACCCTATAGTATAATTTTTTCTCGTATTGTCTTTTATATAAATAATAGGTACTTCATTTTGATGGCTATGGAAGAGTGTGGCCTTCTGACACAGGTGTTATTCACTTAATAGAAGGTCACAATTACAAGAAATTAGGTACCAACATTTGTTAAAGAAATAAACAATTTTTTATTTTATTTTTTTTTAAATTACCAGCGCTTGCTTCATTACGCGAGAAGTGACGTCACGCCTGTAAGTCATCACTTACCTCAGGTCTGCGAGCAGAGCCTCGCCCTGCGCGAAGGTGGCGGCGCAGGCGTCGAGACTCGCCGCGCGATGTTGCGCACACTGCTCCAGAGCACGCCGCGCCGCTTCAGGGCTATCGTCCGCTGCGCATACGCCGCCGCCACTGCGCAACGTCTCCAGCCATTGTAGGAGCTGGTGGGAACAATTATTATCAGTGATCGGAATCACGGATCAAAAAATATAATGAAAAACTAATCTTTAACCAAAAAAATATGCTGCTATTTAAATCTGAATTAAAAAATAAACGGTCGAATTTTTCACACCATACTAAGAAATATTCGAGACAAATGTATTCCAAAAATAACGTATAATTTAAAAACAAAAAAGAAAGTATTGGCTTACTAAAAAATTACAAAATACAAAAAAAAAACTTAAAATATTAATAAATGATTCAAAATGCGACGCTTAAAAAATATTACAAAATGTATGAAAAAACATTAAAACGGGTTATCATAAAAGCTAAAAACTGGAATACATTAGGCAAGTAAAATATTCAAAAAATACAAATATGTGTATGGACTATAATTAAAGAACAAACCAATAAAAGTACTAAAACACTCCATCAAAATATGCGATTGAAGATCCACAATAACCTGTTTCTTTGTTGTACAATCAATGTATATGCATTTGCTGATGCCACGACCGTTCACCAGTCGCGCGTCACAATTTTACTTTTCTCAAACATGCTCGGAAATTTAGGCATTATTGTAGTAAAATGAAGCCACGAAGTTTGTAATTCTTGGCTCGTCTATTACTTCACCGGCCTAGGCCAGGAAAGTAAGTATGAAAATTCATTCCTGGCCGCTGCTCACAACTTTTTAATTAATCTATGTAACTTGCACTGTGTAACTTGTCATACAGCCATGGCTACCACATTATAAAAAAATGCACTCATCGAGCATATAAGTATATGAATATGAAAATAATTTTATTATATAATAAAAAGAAAAAACGCGGGAAAGTAAATTTTTACGGTATTAAATTTTTTGGATAAAATATGACTGGGCTGTATGGGCTATGTTTCCTTAGCACTAAATTATAATTGCAATTAAAAAAGAAAATAAAGCGGGAATGTACTATTATTTATTTTCGGCGGACTGCAAGGTTGTTGTTTTGGATTGTTTTGCAGATTGCTTCTAGTGGACTTTATAATGTAAAATCGGTGTAATTTGGTGTTATAAATGGCTATGTTTATGAACAATGTGTGATGGTGCAGCTGTGGTGCGGATTTAGAGATTTACATAGCGGGCTGATGGTCGCTCGCGTTACTGCGTCGTCTATGATCAAACCAGAGGATTCGTGAAAAATGACGCCAGGAGCTCCGTTGAATCAACGAAATGAATTATACCATCATTTTTTTGATAAAACGTTGAAAAATATGAAGGTCTAAATGGCGTAGAACACCAAATGCCCCAAAACAAATATGGAAATAAAAATGTTCATACTATTATCGTTTTTTATATTATACGAATTTATTCCCAGTAGTACGACTTTCATTATTTCCTCGCATTTATTGAGAAAAGCACAATACATGCATTTGCCGGGAATCGGCTTGCCGGACTCGTATTTATTGCCAAGGCCTCGCTGACGCTCGGCCTTGAAAACTCTATTCGTCCGGCAATCCCTTACTTCCCGGCCTCTGCAGTAATGTACTATACCTATAATTTATTTTTCGTTTGCAACTACATCGCCACAGACACATAGGGAACGGAAGTGCCAAACCTAAACCTTTTTTTGTTTGTTTTTCGTGTAACTGGCCAACAATGTCACATTTTTTCTTCTTATATCTCAATGATATCTTATAAATCAATGAACACCGGTTGCACGCACAAAAATGTCACGTTCCCAAAGCTCCAGCAGCAGTAGTATCTATCACGCATCTACATATATCCCACCATTATCACGTAAAATAATCGTCCGTACACCGACTTTACAGACAACCAACGACTGCCATCAATGATGACAGCCGAGACCAACGACTTAAGGCGATACCACTGTAAATAAGGTCGTTCTGAACCTTATTTATCTCGCAAAATACTTAAATTAGGAGTTTCAAATCTAAGTAATATGATTTTTGACTATTCATCTCCAAAAATTGAAGATGAAAACACATTTTGATAAAATTTTCTCGATAGAAATATTTTTTGAAAAATGGTCTTCGTTCGCAGAGTTTTTGTTATTGTAGCTCAAATGCGACGAATGAAATAATGATTTTTAGACTAAAAGATTCATCAGTAATTCAAGAGTCAGATTCAAGAGTAATTCATCAAAATGTAAATATGAAAATACAATTAACCGGTCTGATTTTATATAAAATAGAAATAACGAATTAGGCGCTTACGTTTTTTTCTTTGAGCGACTCGAGACTATCTCCTATCTCATCATTCACGGGCTAAACCGCCAAGCGCTATCCCTTGCGCGCACTTGATCAGTCCTTTGCCGAGCGATGGTACCAAACATTTGAGGCCTCGTCTTAAGAGCCCGCCATATGCCAGGCGGCGTGGCGATACAAACGCGGATGGTCTAAACGCGTTGGCTACTTTGGATATTTTCGTTTTTTAGGAATATTCAAGAGTTATTCGAAAAAGAAAAACATATGATGGCTGCCTTATCTGTAATTCAATAATAATCAAAAGTTTCAAGGTAAATTTTAATGTATTTGGTGAATAATGCTATATACCGAGTAAATTACACGTGATTTGGAGGCAACTTCGCAATTTTTTTCTATCGAGAAAATTTAATGATTGCGTGTGTTTTTGAGTCATATAGTTACCAGCGTTAGTCCTGAACTTTCCTGCATTTTTAATTCAACTTGAGTATTTAATTATTATTGATATAACAGTCAATCATGCAAAGCAGTGTGAGGTAGTACGGGCCCTTAACGTGCCTTCCGAAGCACGGACTAGCTTGAGATATTTCATGCCATGCCATGCGTCGCTTAACATGCGTGAGCGTTTCTCATGCTCACGACCATACACATGGGTTTTAGTTCCTCTGAGCTGAGTAAACTATGAAAATTAACTCACATCTTTTTCGTGAGAATACAGCAACACGGCGAGGTCCAGTCTCCGCCGTCTCCTGTCCACTCTGCTGGCGAAGGCCGCCACGTGAGAATCCAGTTCCCGAGCCACGCCCAATACCTCTTCAGGATCGCACTCCCCGGACCTCGCTAGTTCTTCTGCGGCCGCGAGGAGCTTCTGCGCGTTTGTGTATGTGTTCTAGAAGGAAAGTAATTACGTAAGAATAGGAACATTAATTAGAACATGAAGAATTTTATCATCATCATCATTACAGCTGCAACAAGCCCTCTACTGGACAAAGGCCTCTCCCAAATATACTTCATTCCATTGGAGGATGTTCCCATACTCACGCTTGGCAGGTGGATTGGCGAGCGCAATTTCTTTGGCTTCTTGTACTTTCGAAACATTTTACAGCTAGGGAAGGAAAGGAATTCGTTGGATTCGGAAAGGAAATGAAGGTATAAATAAATAAATATATACGGACAAATCACACAGATTGAGCTAGCCCCAAAGTAAGTTCGAGACTTGTGTTATGGGATACTAACTCAACGATACTACATTTTATAACAAATACATATATAGATAAACAGGCATAATTTAAGGTATTTAATAGGAAGAAGACACTGCACGTTATAACATAGTATAACAACAAGTTCTACGTACGTTCACTTTCACCTGCCTTCGCATGTTAAATGTAAAAATAATGAAAACATACATATATTAGTCGATACTTACTTGTGCAACATTTTCGAAGTGCTCATGCGATTTCTGGTACACCCTAGCCTTATGGAGATTCCTTCCTATCCCAGTGTTTTTCTGGAGAAAAACTTCGCCGTGGTTCGCCAGCCATTCCAATACCTGGACAAAAAATATAAGACTTTACTATATCTCCATTCTAAACAGGAGAGCAATAATCATCATCATTTCGAGTAGGTGACATGGTCAATCGACCATGCACACCCTGGTGTCAGAGTTCTTCGGAACCGCCTCTCGGCCTCTGACGTTTGCCTGTAGACCCGGGTGTCGTGAGTTCGATTCCCACAGGAAGTATAATTGGTTGTTTCCAGTTTGGTTAGGACATTGCAGGCTTGAATCACCTGATTGTCTGATAATAAAGACGATTCCGTGCTTCGGAAGGCACGTTAAACCGTCGGTCCCGGCTGCCATCTGGTAGTCGTTAAAGGAACCACGTCAGAGGCCGAGAGGCGGTTCCGAAGAACTCTGACACGTGCGCATGGTGGATTGACCGTGACACCTACTCGAAATGATGATGAAAAGATGTCTCAAGTTTGTATACCTGGCGACAGTCTTCTTTGTACAGCAGTAGAGCCAGCCGTTGATGCAGCTTGACCCTCGCTTGGTGGTACCGGGCCTCCAGCGCCCGGTGGTGTCCTAATATCTGTTGGATGACGGCGAGCACGTGACTGGCGCCCGAACTGTAGTCCGCCGCGGGATCCCCACCGCTACTGCCTGCGGTGCTCACTGAACCTTCACTCTGTGGAAGAAGTAGAAAAGATAAATAAATGACTGGATTTCTTCACACACATGGAAATACTAGCTTTTTCCCGCGGCTCCGCACACGTCATATCATCATCATCAAGTCCTTTTTAGTCTCCACTACAGGAGCACGACCCTCTCTGTTTTACTAGGGCCATACTTGGCCAGAGCAGCTAGAGGACTTGGCCTACACTCTCCACGCTGGCCAGACGGGTTGGAGAGGTCTGTTAGATGTTTATAAGCTTTGTTTAGCTTGTATTTCCTAAGTCGCCTTCTACGACATCCACGGGTAGACTTGGAGTGGTCCTATTCTACTCTGCCGGATACCACACAGCCATGTCATATCAATCCCTCGTGAACAGTACAATTTCCCTACCTCCATACCAAAACTCATCCAAATTATTTCAATAGTTGAAGCGTGAAAAGGCATTTTTATAATATTAGTATAAATAATAATAAATAAATATATAAGGACAAATCACACAGATTGAGCTAGCCCCAAAGTAAGTTCGAGACTTGTGTTACTATATTTTATAACAAATACATATATAGATACACATTCAAGACCCAGGCCGATCTGAAAAAGATCATTTTTCATCTTGACCTGGCCGGGGATCGAACCCGGTCACTCCGTGTCACAGGCAGGCGTGTTGACCGCTGCGCCACGGAGCTAGTCAACATGGAAATACTAAGCACCATACGGTGGAACTAACACGATTGGTGAATTGAGCAGTTGCCAAATTGTTTTATTATATAAATAGCGTTGCCCGCGACTTCGTCCGCGGCAATTTCTGTTATTATAATGAATTAGGTTTTCTCTTAGTATAGATGAATAATTTTCCGCCGTTTTCAAAACATTTTTATCGATGCTTCGCTTCTATTGGTCGCAGCGTGATGTGTTATAGCCTAAAGCCTTCCTCAATAAATGGACTATCAAGATATATAGCACAAAAAGATTTTTAAAATTTGAACCAGTAGTTCTGTGCATTAAAGAAGCTGCATGTAACGACACGTTTCATATGTGTAGTAATATCTATACTAATATTATAAAGCTGAAGACTGTTTGAACGCGCTAATCTCAGGAACTACTGGTTCAAATTGGAAAATTCTTTTTGTGTTGGATAGTCCATTTAGAAGGCTTTAGGCTATAAAACACCGCGCTGCGACCAATAGGAGCGAAGCAACAATACAAAATGTTTTGAAAACGGGGGTAAAATTATTAATTAATCATAATAACAGATATTGCCGCAAACGAGAGTTTCGTTTTGGCCGTCGTCCGGAATGGTCGCGTAGCCGCTTTGTTTAATTTTTTGTGCGGGCGCCTTTTTTTTTTGGCAATTGATGTTTCTATTCAGTGAATTAAGATGTGTGCGGGACTATAGATTGTGTTATATAATTTTCACCAAGTGTGCTGTTGGCGACCTAGACCAGGATGGGAATCCGGTGAAATTAATCCATTATATAAATATATATGCATGCCTAATGATTTATCATATCTTGAGCCTACACAGGGGGCTCAGAAAATTAAATTGATGGCTTCATACTTTAGCGTATTGTAATATTTTGTGTTTTTATTTTTTAAATTGTAATATAAAGTGTCAATAATGTTTTTGTTGTGAGGGCAAATACTAGAGTAAAATACATTATTCGTATATCTGCGTCACTATCTTTTAGTTAATCTTTTGTGTTTGAAATGTGAAAGCATACGACATGAGATTCAGTAAAAAATTTCAACCATATATGATAGTATAAACATTATCACCAGTTTGTACTGGAATGCATAGGTAATGTGTGCTGTTGTAGATTGTTGATTTTGTGTATTTGTGATTATGTTGCGGTGCATTGAGGATGAACAAGGGAGAAAGAAGGCATTGCATTTATATAAATATTATAAATAAAAGATAAGTGGCTTGATAAGAGCGAAACCTTGTTGTAGGGTTCTGTAGGCATAAAGATATTGATTTCTGTGCTATTTAGCGCAGAATAAGCATTGATTTTCTGTTAACACAATGGTACTGTTAGAGAATTATTTATGCAGTAAAAAGGAGGTAAAAAGCTAACATTTTGCGCAACGATCCGTAGCAGGTAGCAGTTAGAACCCCGATGACCAGGGAGACCCATTTTTTCTAAATGGACAGCCCAGCCTTCTAACCACCGGTGTACGCCAGATGTGGACATCGTCACGTCAGCATTGTCTTTTTGTCGCTCGAAGGGACGAAGCGAGGTAAAATAGGCACGAGTATGAGCATAGAAATGATATTCGGTCTAACTGCAGTTTGCTTTGCTTGAGAAAAGTATTGGTTGAAAGACCGAAAGATGCCTCGAAGGACCTGCGTTCTATTTGTGGATTCGACCTCGCTCGGAAAGGAATACTCTACACTATTTAAAGTTTCCTTACTTAGATTTCTTATTTTCAAACTAGTAAAATCTGGTATACACTTGGAAAAACATCATATTGCATCAAAATTAAATTTGGCAAGTCTGTGACATCAGCTCCCTTCAACTTATCACACTGTCAATATTAACAGTAGAAGGTCATAAAACTATAACGATGAGCTCCTATAAAGAAAAGACACGGTCATGGGTCAGAACACCCTAAGAGAAAAAAAATAATTAGCTCAATACACCAACTTAATTCAAATAGCAAATCCACTAATGACTCATTGGAATAATGGGACAATTTAAATAAAACTCTGAAGGATTCTGCATACTAGGTATATCAAATACCTATTGCGCAATCAAAATAAAGCCAAAGCCTTATTTATTTATCTCTTTGCTTACATTATTACAAGATTCAAAAAAACCTCCAAAATCTTTAACAAAACGACACCAAAGCGCGATCTAACGTGAAAGGAGCGTGAGTAAACAGGAAAAAAAAAAGCATGAAACAATGTTGTCTTCCAGGGACTCGGCATAGTAGATATAATACAAATCACTTATGAGGAAAATAATATATACATTTCTTCTTAATCACCAAAGGAAATGCACTCGAGCGCAGACGAAACATTTATATATCTAATTGGATTCCAATTGGATTGTATGGAAAACGGCATTGTTCCTGGGACTGTCAACGCTGTGGCCATGGATCATTATAAATCCGCTCCAAGGGATTTTTTCTACAAGAACTATCAAAAACTACGAATAAGATATGGAGCAATAACCAGCGACGCGACGCGTAACTGAACATAACAAGTCCAAATACTTAAACAAAGCCCTCTTAAAAGAGAAGCAGAATGGATTCACGATGAGACAAAACTGACACAGAAACCAACCTGAATTCTGAAGAGTCTGAAGAACCCATATCGACCCCGAAACAATTTAATTTATCATCGGTTGGCAACGAGATGTACGCTCGGGCCCTCTACATATGTATATCGGACCTGTTTCACTCACCGTGTAGATGTAGAAGGCGTACCTGCGCGCGGCGGCGCCTTCGAGGGTAAAATCCGGTGGGAGCGACGCGCGCTTAGTCATGGGTGTTCGCCGACTTCGGCGAACTATGAACCGTATGGTCAAAGCTAAAGGTGTGGAATTGGCTTGCTGTAGGTATCTGATGTAAGGGGTGCTGCGTTCTGGTGCGAGCTAAGCTGCACCGTGTCGCTAGCTGCACTGAGTTGATGTTTCTTTGAATGCCTCTGCAGAGTGCGACTTCTGAACATAGGTACTTATTCTGTGCCTAAGACTTGAATTTTCTCGGAAATAATATTGAGATGAGGGTATATATTCCGAAAGACTTTAACGAAGACCTTCTGAATATACTCATGTTAGTGTTGTTTAGGTCCTGGCCACATGTTTCGGTATCTGACTGTGCCTTAGGGTTATTTAAATTATGCGTGATCTATGGTCTAAACGTAACTACTGAGAAGTGATCAATCAAGAGTTAGAAAATACGAGCTGCAACTACTACTAGGAATGTAAAACGCGGGAAAACAGTCACCAAATCGGAAAATTAATGATATTCTAGGCAGAAAATCCTTAACAAAAAAAGTATGAAGAATGATATTTACACATTGGAAGACTTCTTAGACCACATTATCACCAACAATACGAGTGAAATCAATGAATAATGGGGAAATTTAGCGAATAATAAAACCTTTCCTCATGAAAAATGAAGAAGAAAAAAAAAAAAAATATATTTGAAGTTGAAGACAAACACGGAAACAAACTTGGGATTAGAAAATACAATATCAAATTAAACAGGTGGAGCCCGTGGCCCAGTGATCGTGAGTATTAAAAACGCTCACACATGTTAAGCAGCACTGGGCGCAGTCCCTACATGGGTGAGCGCAAGTGGCATGAAACGATCTCGGGTTCCTCCGTGCTTCAAAAGCACGTTTAGCCGTTGGTCCCGGCTGTCATCTTTCATGGCAGTCGTAAACTATATCAGATGCCTATTGGGCAGTTAAAAAAAATCTGACATAGGTGTTGGCCACTTAAACACACGAAAAACAACAAAAAATAAGACACCCACCCAATCCTGAGCAGTCATTCGGAGTCGGTGCAAAAGATCCATATCTACGCCTTCAAGATCACATCAATCGCGCAGAAGAAGAGCTTACATGACAACAATACTACAACAGTGAACCTCCGAGAAAAAGAGCATCTCCCCTTCATGAGATTATTCAGTCATCAAGAACTGACGAGGAGCAGCGCAGTAGAACAAGAGGTTGCAGACGACAAATCGAATGAGGAAGTCAACGCAGCAACAAAGCAGTCCGATTTTCCTTCCTTTTATATATTACCCACCAAGTATAGTATCTATCTTCCCCATACTGATTTGATGCAAGTATTCGGTCGGTTCTAACTTCCTTTCTCTCCCCATCCTGACTGCGCCGCCCCACACTCCCAATCCTATCTACGTGCCCAACCGGTTTCTCGAGCCTGGATTCGAAATCCAACGCGGAGGGGGTAGCTGTGCAAGGAGCAAACACATCAACTTGTGTTCACAAGCGCCGTTACTAACTCTCCCTGGTGGACTTCTTTCCTACGCTCTTGCAGTTTAACCACTGGCTGGGCGGGCACAGAACAGAACAGAACAGATAACAGATATTGCCGCAAACGAAGTCGCGGGCAACAGCTAGTACGTGATACTATTCATCGGATATGAATAAAGTAGAATTACCACACTACTAAATAGTGGGTAGTATTGAAGTACGCATTCTTGAAATGCTTATACCCTACGGGGTAAAATGTGATGAGAGAGTTCGACGCGGTGATTCGAAGTCACGGTGGTGTATGGTATCACACTTAGGGCGTAAACCTAAAGGACGTGGTTTCGAATCCTACCTGTGGCCGCGTTCTTATTCATCACATATCTTCAATTTTAGTAATACAGCGTGATTTCGAACCCTATAAGATTCGAACTAGCTATATTGAAATCTGGGAATCAAAATCCCTAATGGAACACAGAATTGCAAGAAAAAAAGGTAAAAAAACAAAAAAATAAATTTAACCTTTCATAGAAATTCGTTCAGCTGATCGGCGAATTTGTATGGGAAACCTAATTTTCTTTTTCGTTTTTTACCTTTTCTTGCAATTCTTTGTTCCAGGTAGGAATTCTGATTGCCAGATTTCAATATAGCTAGGGGTTCAAAAACACGCTGTATACCGAGCATTATAATGCTATTTAAAAACTATTTAAGTATAGGTTAGTAACTTAATTAAAAAATGCAGAACCACATCTTTTCTTACCATATCCGCGGGATCGGTTTGATGACAGACTTGTACTAAGTGGTCCAGTTGATATAACAGCTTTTTACTAGTTGAATGGACCTGCAATAGAAACAATACCTGGGTTAATACTGTTCAGAGGGAAAACAAAGATATTCAATAGAATATCTTCTTATCATTCATGTTTTTAACAGCCTCCGTGGTCCAGTGGTTAAGGCGTTTGCCTGTTGACCCGGGGGTCGTGGGTTCGATTCCCACCGGAAGCATACTTTGTTTAGTTGTTTCCAATTTGGTTAGGACATTGCAGGCTTGAATCACCTGATTGTCTGATAATAAAGATGATTCCATGCTTCGGAAGGCACGTTAAGCCGGTGGTCCTGGCTGCCATCTGGCAGTCGTTAAAGGAACCACGTCAGAGGCCGAGAGGCGGTTCCGAAGAACTCTGACACCAGGGTGTGCATGGTCGATTGACCGTGACACCTACTCGAAATGAATGAATGATTCATGTTTTGATGCTTTCCGTGTCGATATCAAAAATATACTTACGCGCGGCGACCACTTCGAAGCGGTAACACCGGACAAATAAGGAACGTTAGCGAACTTCTAAATAGGCCTTACGGGCCCATTTTATACACAAACTAGATCATTATCATTTCTCGTCAGAATAAAATATAGACTATTTTTTTCTGACAAAAGCACAATTCCTGTTTAGTCATCTTTCCAGTGCCGAGGTTCGAGCCGCGTAAGATTCGAACCCTTGATATTCAGTTAGCTTTAATCGCATATGCATAGCCGTGTGGTTTCCGGCAGAGTAGAATAGGACCACTCCAACTCTTCCCATGGATGTCGTGAGGCGACTTAGAAAATACAAGCTAAACAAAGCTCATAAACAACAAAGAGACCTCTCCAACCCGTCTGGCCAGCGAAGAGAGCGTAGGCCAAATCCTCTGTCTGCTCTGGTCAAGTATGACTCCAGTAGTACAGAGAGGATCATGCTCCTGCAGTGGAGACTAAAAAGACCTGATGATCATGATCAATCGCATTGACACACACCGCCGTTTTTACCTTCAATACACGACAAGGTGTTGACAATTCAAATAGAACACATGGGCACAGAATAAGTACTAGTACTTATGTGCAGAACTCGCACACTGGAAAGGTATTCAAGGAAATATCAACTCACTATAGTAGGCGATATGATGTAATGTAGGTCGCGTTAGAACGCAGCACCTTATCGTTTAGATAACTACAGAATCTATTGTAAGCCAATTTCATTCTTATAGCTATTAGATCACGATCCATAATTCGTTGAAGACGGTGAAAACATGTGATTAAATGGCGTCGTTTCTACTGAACTTGCCCCGTGTTACCGCTTCGAAGTGGTCGCCGCACGTAGGTATGATTTCGATACCGACACGGGGAGTGAGATAGGCCCGGCCAAACCCGTAAATTTTTTAACGAACAATTATATATATTATAAATATATACGGACAAATCACACAGATTGAGCTAGCCCCAAAGTAAGTTAGAGCCTTGTGTTATGGGATACTAACTCAACGATACTATATTTTCTAACAAATACATATATATACATATCCAACAGTGACGTGCAGTCCATATAGACTGTTAGACACTGTCTACCCTGCAGACGCTAAATAAATACATTTTTTTTTCTAACAAAAAATAAATTGGTACGCCTGCAAAATTCTGCTAGCAAATACTTTATAGTCGATTTTGTTCAAGTACGTCGCTGCGGCCGCGGCCCGCGCGTGCCCGCGCTAAACAGTATCTATACGCGTAAGCCGCGTTAGACAAAATTTCAAAGGTCTAACTTTTCACGCACACATAGAAAATTATTATACACTGATAGGAAATCGCTTTTGTAGTAGTACAAGTAAACATCTTTCATCGGCACACACATGCAAAGCAAATTTGCGCTGTGTGTGTGAATATAAGACACTGTCTACGAGATTTCTATTGGCTGCCGCGCGCGATGTAAATGTCATCGTCACTTGTCAATGTCATTAAGGATTCATACTTATGACTTAGTCAATGTCATAAACAATGTCATGATACTTGTTATTAGCGTAGAATGGTATCAAAAATGTAATAAATAATTCTAAGTTGAATACTGTTTTTGCTAGTCAACATAAAAGTATAAATGTATATTTGTATATTCAGGTGTATATATTTATACTATTATATGTATTAATATCATTATTTATGTATCACTGGGATTAACTACTGTAAATAATAATAAATAATTACAGATAAATTAAAAACTAAAACTAACCCTAACTATACAAAAAAGAGAAAACTATAAAGAGAAACCAAACCTAAAAGTAAAAATTTAAAGATAAAAAATGTCTCGCAAATCATTGCCCTGAGGAAGTGTGCCCAAAAGGCTGGCAGCATTGCCACGTTGTATGGCAATGCTTATTCTTTGTGCAAAGAAATTGCCAGCCCTTTGGTCATTGGACACCTCTACCAGTCTTTTGCTCACAAATTTAAACATTTCGTGAGCTGAAGGCCCCCACGGCCCCAAAGTTTCCACACCAAACGGTTCAAATATGTAGCCATCGCCTAGGCATGCATATTTGCGCCGCTTGAGGGACTCGGCGGCCGCTGCAGCCTCACCAGCCTTGGAACTCGTGCCGTGAAGGTGAGAAGATGCGACAGTGTCGACGCAAGTTGCGTCCCACACTAACGGTCGTCCCAGCCTCCAGGGCACAAGTGTCATCCCATCCGGTCTCTTGCCGTCATTCCGGGCCAGACCATTAGGTTCCAGAATGGATGGCACCTGAATCGCGACAAGAGCACGGTGAATGATGTTGTTAAGGTTGGCATGGCGTGCAATACGGCCTGCGCTCCTGGAGCAGGAGAGACCATGATGGCCCAGGCGGTCGACGGTATTACCGCAAGGGCAACGATGCGGGACATTAGTAGCAGCGCCTAAACGTAGGCTGGTCGCAATGGTTTGTACAATGTCATTGATTTAAGTGTTTACAAATAATCCAAGAGGAAAGTTTTATTTTAAAATTAAATGCTTTATCAGTTAAATTTCATTTGTGACAAAAATATTTTCATGTGAAAGTTGTGTCGCTTAGTGTTTGCATGCCGAAACCGAAATATAAAGTGTTTTGTAAACTCGCTTTTGAACAAATCAAGTAACCGGTTAGTTATGGTTAGTTATTCTAAAGTTTAATCTTAAACCGTATGATATGTGTACGTGCCTCGCAGGTTGTAATCATATCTCTAATTTTTCGCTTGTTTTGAATACTTTTGCGGTCGAAGATCGAAAGACTATCATAATATTAAACGAGTTGTAGATAACTAGCCGTATAGTAAGGTAAGGTATATAGGTTGTATATTTATAAGGTAAGTTTTATAATTATGTCTACCCTATAATAAATGTCTGTGCACGTCACTACATATTCTTCTTCTCCCATGACTGTTTATCCCATTTCATTTGGGGTCAGCCCTCCTCGTACGCTTTCGCCACAAGATACGATTTTGTGCTGTCTCTGTGTTGACGTCTGCCATCTTAAGGTCTTTTCCAATAGTACGGCTCCACGTAGTAGGAGGTCGGCCAGGGCCTCGTTTTCCGTCTGGTATTTGCATCACCACTCTTGTCATGTGATCCTCGTCCCTTCTCATGACGTGACCGTACCATTTCAAGCGATTTTCACGTAGTTTCTCCTCTATTTTGGCAACCTTGAAAGATCCCCTTATGTGGTCATTTCGAACCTTGTCCAACCTTGTCACTCCCCCAGCCCAACGTAGCATTCTCATTTCCGTGGTGTGAAGCTTTTGCTCCTCTTCTTTTCTCATCGGCCAGCATTCAGAACCATACAGTAGGGCAGGTCGTATTGCCTGCTTATAAATTTTGCCTTTAGTTTTGATTGGCATTCGAGAATCACAGAGGACGCCAGACATTGCTCGCCATTTGAGCCAAGCTGTCGCAATTCTGTTCTGTATGTCTTCTGCTGTGCTGGCTCTGGGTGCCACGATTGATCCGAGGTATTTGAAATTGTCTACACTATTCAGGGAAATCCCTTCAATCTTCGGCGTGTTGTTTGGTGCAGACAATGCGGTGCCAGAGAAGTCACAAAACATGTACTCTGTCTTAGTTCTGTTGATTTTTAATCCTCTCTTCTCTAACGCTGTCTGCCACGCATCAATGTCTGATTGAATTTGTTGAAGGGATTCTGCAACAAGAACTATGTCATCCGCATAAAGTAAAGTCCAAGGCGGAGGATGCTGTATTTCCTTAGTGACATAGTCCATGATGAGATTAAACAATAGAGGGCTTAATATTGATCCCTGGTGGACTCCTACCTTGACCTCGAATTGGCTGCTTTCTCCTGCTGGGCTGCTGACAAATGTAGTAACGTCATAATATAGGTCTTTTATCAAGTCAATGTAGCTTTCTGGGACAAGTTGGGCTCTTAGCGCCTGCCATATAAGATCTCGGGGGACACGATCAAAAGCTTTTTCCAGGTCGACAAAAATAAAGTGGAGGTCTTTTTTCCGTGAATGATATTTTTCTATAAGTACTTTTACAGTATGTATAGCATCGATCGAGCCAATACCTCTTGTAAATCCACATTGGTTTGGAGTAGTGGTGGTTATTTTTGTTAGGCGTTCTACGAGTACGCTCTCCCAGATTTTAAGGGAGTGTGAGGTTAGTTTAATTCCTCTGTAGTTTTCACATTCTGAGACGTCCCCCTTATTTTTGTAGAACGGGACTAAGCTACTACTCCTCCACATATCTGGTATCTTTTGCTGTATGAGAATGTCATTGAAAAAAAATTTGTGAGCCATAATATGCCTTCGTCGCCAGTGTACTTCCAGACTTCTACCGGTATTTCGTCTGGGCCCACCGCTTTTCTGTTCTTCATTTTAGAGATAGCTGATTTAACCTCTTCTGGGCTAATGGCTTCAATAGGTCCTTGTACATGCTGCAATTGAGATAGCGGTTCGTGTGGGAATTCGTCGTTGAGGAGGTGTTCATAATATTCTCGCCACCTGTTATTGATATCACAATCAGTAGTTAATAATTTGCGTTTCGAATCTTTGATATACACGTCACTACATATCCAAGACGATATCCAAGACCCAGGCCAAACTGAAAAAGATCATTTTCCATCTTGTCATGGCCGGGGATCGAACCCGGGCACTCTCGTGCTCTGGCGTGTTGACCGCTGCGCCACGGAGCCTAATATTCTTACAATATTAATTATTTCTATAATTTATTTAAAATCTTTATTGAGCCTTAAAAGCTACAACAGGTAGTGTACGGTGAGGCAATGTTGTTTTCCTAAACACCGTACAAGAAGTGATGTTGCTGATGGGTTGCTGTCTGCAACAATCTCCGCAACATCATCTGCAACTTGCAGATGATGTTGCGGAGATACAAGACCACGTCATTGTAAACTGGTTTATTGTGTTTGAGTTGTCTTGATATATTATATTTTCTGGTTGGATGTGATGGATCCTTTCTCGTCGTCTGTCCGATAGTATCTCGACAATGGTAATATTTTCATGTTAATTATAGTGTTAAAACAGCTAACACGCGATTCTATTGTGCCGCTGATTAGTGCGAGGTAGATTTAGGTAATGTAAAAAGCATTCTCTTCTAGTCAACCTTTGAGAAAAACATAAACCTCTTATTGACACTATTAATATATATAAAGATAGATAGAGCAAAATTTTACAAAACTAATAAATTAATATATAAACATACATACATTATCTATACTAATATTATAAAGCTGAAGAGTTTGTTTGTTTGTTTGTTTGAAAGCGCTAATCTCAGGAACTACTGGTTCAAATTGGAAAATTGTTGGATGATTGTTGTGTGTTGGATAGTCCATTTATTGAGGAAGGCTTTAGGCTATAAAACATCACGCTGCGACCAATAGGAGGGAAGCAACAATAAAAAATGTTTTGAAATCGGGGAAAAATTATTCATTATTAATCATAATAACAGAAATTGCCGCGGACGAAGTCGCGGGCAACAGCTAGTTTAAGATAAACCTGTAGGCGACGCACCTAGGGATAATTATATTATTCA
The DNA here is from genome assembly GCA_947532085.1 of Elegia similella. Lineage (NCBI taxonomy): Eukaryota > Metazoa > Arthropoda > Insecta > Lepidoptera > Pyralidae > Elegia > Elegia similella. Next base: position 54,227,824 of record OX383925.1, on the reverse strand, counting down.
TTTTTGTTTCGTTTTGGCCGATTTCATTTTATTTTGTTAACATTATTTTCTTAGTTGAGACCACCAACGCCATTAATTGATAAATTGACTAACTTATGTATTGGCGGTGGTTTTGCCATTTTTATTAATATGTATGAGGTAGTTGTAATTTTTCGAGAAGCTTCTTGAACTAGTTACGGCCTCAGTGTATGCACTCTCATTTTTCGATTTTCTTTTTATAATAAAAGCAGTTCAAGTCTACGATTGTTTAGTTTGCGTCGGCTACAAAACCTAAATATACAAATGTGCAAACAATGGGCAAGACGAATCATATCAGTAGGCGATATGGCACCTCACACTCACCAAAACGTTTTTGGTCTTAACCCTTAAATGCATGATTTTTTGGTTTTCAATAAAAGCTTATATAATACATACTATATGACCACAACAAATAAAAAATTGCCCCCTCCCAATTTTAATTTTATGATTATATTTTTTCAGATGATGAATAATTTTATAATTAGAAGTTTATTTCCATTTTTATAATTTCAATATCACAAATAAATTTTTTTGTTATTTTTTTTAAAAAGTTTACTTTCCCAAATCTAGAGAGGTTCCCGTCGAAATGTCCCTTTATATGAGATTGAAATGAAAAAAAAAAACCTAACATTATATATTTTGAGCACAAATAATATTATATATACAGTATATATTACAAATATTTATTTTAATATAAATATAATAGTATAAGGCAAATAATTCATTTTTATTTAGACAAATTTCGGTATGTTGTTTATAAGCAACATCACGCATTTAAGGGTAGACCTGGGCTCTGTCTGAACAAGAAAAAAAGATCTACATACAAAATTATAAGAAAATTGATGATTATTTAGAAAGGAAAAACATTACTTTTTTTTAAATATTAGTCATGAGTAAATTAGAGATCGCTAACCTCGGTGTAGGCCTGGCACATGTGTTCGTAGAGCTGCCGATGGCGCTGTGCATGCTGCTCCAGAGCCCGGGGGTCGGCGCAGGGCGGCGCTCCCCCCTGCCCCGCGGCCAGCTGTAGAGCCACCCCACACTGCGCACCCCACCCGCCCACGGCCGACACATACGCCTCCGCCTTGTGGTGGAACACCACGGACAGCGACAGCACCGCCGAACGCTCCTCCAGACCTGGCCAACATAACCATCCAACTAATAATAATATTCTTCTTCAAAAAGCTGCCATTCTTAACACCTGCAGAATTGTAAGAAAATTTCTATCCCTCGACTAAAAATCTTTTTTAGAAAAGGGTGTATTAGAACACATAAAAACAATAATAATAATATCTTTATTGTGGTACACAGGTTAAAATAAAGAAGATAATAGTCACTGTGACCTGTCTATATGAGACGTACAATAATAAAAATCCCCTAACAATCATTTCAAAACAAAATTAAAATTAAGAAAAAAATAAAATACTCTACTATCCTGATAAAAATATTCGTCCAAACATATAATTCTAATCAATTAACAAACTGTCATTTAGGAAATAATTTATATTACAATAGCATTTCTTTGTCAGAATTGATTTTAATTTATTTTTAAATGTCACAAAATCTAAAATTTTAATGGTATCTGGCAATTTATTAAAAATAATTGGAGCCATACCAATTAAATTTTTATCCATCATTGCTGTTTTAAATCCACCAGTTACCAACTTATGTTTATATTGCTGTCTAATATGATCTATTCTTGTCCTTGTGTCAATCAGTTTTACAAATAAATTTGAATTTAATTTTACATATTTCAAGACTAACGTCACACCATTTAGTCGTCGGGTCGTGAGTTGGCCCGTGATGCCTCAGAAGGTGACGGCTGAAAATCAGTGCTGAATTAGGATATTCCTAGTCCAGCGTAACGCTGAGCCGTCACCTTTTGTAACACTGTTGGCACATATCATCATCATCATCAGGCCCTTTTTAGTCTCCACTACAGGAGCACAACCCTCTCTGTACTACTAGGGCCATACTTGACCAGAGCAGCCAGAGGACTTGGCCTACACTCTCCACGCTGGCCAGACGGGTTGGAGAGGTGTCTTAGATGTTTATAAGCTTTGTTTAGCTTGTATTTCCTAAGTCGCCTTCTACGACATCCACGGGAAGACTTGGAGTGGTCCTATTCTACTCTGCCGGATACCACACGGCTATCTATTATTTATTTTGTGTTATGTGTCATTTGTGTTGCAATAAAAAAATATTCTATTCTATTCTAGTCGTGGTAGAGCCACGCTACCGGCAAAATTATATCATTTTTCCTAGTAGCATGAATGGGCCGGCTCGTCCGGGGAAGTACCACACTCTCACAGAAAATCGACGTTTGAGTAGGAGCTGCCGCTTCTATGCTTCGTTCGGTGAGTGAGAGAGCCGGAGGCCCATCCTTCCCCCATTTCCTCCCCCTATGTCCTTTCCCCAACTCCTTGAAAGGCCGGCAACGCTACTGTCACACCCTGGTGTTGCAGTTGTCCATGGGCAGCGGTGGTCGCTTACCATCAGGTGACTCGCTTGCTCGTTTGCCGCTTTATTAGAACACGGCTAGTGTGATGAGTACCTTTGAGCCGGGGTAATATTTTTGATTGATTATAAAATATATATTTTATTACTTAATATGTATGTTAACTAAATTATTAATCATCTGAATAAAGTATTTATTACTAGCTTTCGCCCGCGGATCCGCCCGCGTCAATATCGATCCCTCGGGAATAGTATTTTTCCCGGGATAAAAGGTAGCCTATGTCCTTCGTCGCACTCCAGAGAACTTGTAAGCAAAATTTTATGATGATCGGTTTAGTAGTTACGGCGTGAAAGCGTAACTAACAAACAAATAAACAAACAAACTCACTTTCGCATTTATAATATTAGTAAGGATTTTATCAAGGAGCCCTATGGCCCGGTGGCATTGAGCATTATTAGCCATTTCGCATGTTAAGCAACCCAAGGCGCAGTCCCCACGGGGATGGGTGACCGCAAGTGGCTTAAAAATATCTCGAGCTCGGAAGGCACGTAAACCGGATGGTCCCGGCTGTTATCATTGATGGCAGTCGTTAAGCTATGTCAGATTCCTTAAGGCACCTTGAAAAAAAAATTTACATTTGTGTTGGCCACTTACACATACGAAAAACCACATTTATGATTTTATATGCCGTGTGGTATCCGGAAGAGTAGAATAAGACCACTCCTAGTCTTCCCATGGACGTCGTAAGAGGCGACTTAGGAAATACAAGCTAAACAAACCTCTCCAACCAGTCTGGCCAGCGAGGAGAGTGTAGGCCAAATCCTCTGTCTGCTTTGGCCAAGTATGGCTCCGGTAGTACAGAGAGGGTATGCTCCTGCAGTAGAGACTAAAAAGACCTGATGATGGTCATTTTATGAATTAAAGTGTTTATGCTTACCAATGAATTAAAGTGTTTATGCTTACCAATGAATTAAAGTGTTTATGCTTACCAATGAATTAAAGTGTTTATGCTTACCAATGAATTAAAGTGTTTATGCTTACCAATGAATTAAAGTGTTTATGCTTACCGGCAGACAGCTGCTTGTACGCTCTCTCCAGCCGATGTGCCAACTGGGTGATGTGCGCTTCCGCGTAGTGTCGCTTGTCTGACAACCGCCGAGCAGCCGTCGTCACCCGCGCGACGCTAGGCCGCCCGCCCCCCGTGCAAGCCGCCGCAAACCTACAAACATTATCAAAAACTGTTATATTTATACATATATATTTATTATGATATATATTTATTATGATATATATTTATATATGTATCGTGTATTATATGTATTTTAATGTAATTTATTAGATTTACAGCTTGACACTATTCCCGTTATGCCTCTCGTATATCCTTTCAATCACTTGGTTGACTGGAAGAGATCCCTTCAAGGGATAAGTCCGCCGTTGTGCAAATTATCTTTTTTACTTATAAATGTTTTATTTAGTGTTAAGGTTTTTGTACAATAAAGAAATTACAAACAAAAACTGTTTAATCTATCAGTTCATAACTTTTGTGCATATACTTATTATTTCGAGTAGGTGTCACGGTCAATCGACCATGCACACCCTGGTGTCAGAGTTCTTCGGAACCGCCTCTCGGCCTCTGACGTGGTTCCTTTATCGACTACCAGATGGCAGCCGGGACCACCGGCTTAACGTGCCTTCCGAAGCACGGAATCATCTTTATTATCAGACAATCAGGTGATTCACGCCTGCAATGTCCTAACCAAACTGGAAACAACTAAACAAAGTATGCTTCCGGTGGGAATCGAACCCACGACCCCCGGGTCAACATGCAAACGCCTTAACCACTAGACCACGGAGGCTGTTACATATACTAATTCCATTACTAATAAGATTACTAATTAGCGTGGAGAGTGTAGGCCAAGTCCTCTGGTTGCTCTGGCCAAGTATGGCCCTAGTAGTACAGAGAGGGTCGTGCTTCTGTAGTGGAGACTAAAAAGGACCTGATGATGATGATGATGATGATGATGATTACTAATAAAACGACGAAATCGCTACTACAGGAATAGAATGATAAAAACGTTTCTTTTTATGATTACGAGCAAGCGAGTCATGATCTTACCTGATGGTAAGCGATCAACGCTGCCCATGGACACCTGCAACATCAGGGTGTGGCAGGAGCGTTGCCGGCCTAACAAGGAGTTGGGGGAGGACATGGAGGGAGAAATATGGCTCTCCGGCTCTGTCACTGACCAAACGAAGCATAGAAGCGGTAAAGCTTCTATTCAAAAGTAAATTTTCTGTAAGTAAGGTCTTAGGCTTCAAAGGCCGGCAACGCTCTTGTCACATCCCAGGTGTTGCAGTAGTCTATGGGCAGCGGTGATCGCTTACCATCAGGTGACGCGCTTGCTCGTTTGCCGCTAAACGTTGATTAATTTTAAGAGCGGATAATACCATAATTCAAAATAGCACGCTCGTAGTCGTAGGGTAGTTTAGCTTAATATACCGTAGTGGTGTGATTCCTTCCACGTTTTGCGAAAACCGGCAAATTATATAGGGAAGAAATGTCTGGGCATGCCACCTCCGCCGGGCCCCGGCAGAAGGAGGAAACCCAAGAAGTGCTGGCTGGATGTCGTTGGGGACGATATGCCGGGCCCCGGCAGAAGGAGGAAACCCAAGAAGTGCTGGCTGGATGTCGTTGGGGACGATATGCGAGCCAATGGTCTCACAATTAAGGATGCCGTAGACCCGAAGTGGAGAAGAAAGAGCCGGAAAGCGGACCCCGGGCTCCAAAGCACACCAGCTGCGGATGCAACCGGGAACACGCTCGGATGAGAGAGAGACTGTAGTGGTGTAATTCATATATACATAGTATCACGTCTTCTTCCCTTGGACTTAGACAGAGCCCCACGTCTTTAAGACCTAAACACCACGTTTAGCATGTTGGTGGGCGTAATTCATACTTGTATGATCATAATAGATATGACATCAGTCGCATCTCAACTTGATTTTTTGAATTATCTCCGAACACTCATCTCTGATGGCGACCCTGCCAGGTCGGATCCTTACGCTCTTTCGAAACTCTGCATATGAGGTCTGCCTATAGAAGCATCAACGCTAAATTCATCAATTATAATAGGTGACGCTCGCCAACCCGCCTGCCAAGCGTGGCAAGTATGGTAAGATCCTCGGGAGAGGCCTTTTTTTATGTTTGTTAGACGGCAAACGAGCCACCTGGCGGAAAGTGGTCACCGTCGCCCATGGACATCTGCAACACCAGAGGAGGTGCTGATGCGAGGCCGACCCTTAAGATATATGGGTGATTATACAAAAATTGGGTAACTCAATGTCATTAGGCAATAGAACAATGTGTTATTATATTTGTATATATTTTAAATTTTATTATAAAACAATTAAATGCCTTCTATTTGGTCACTCAATTTCAGCAACTTATTTTAAATACAAGTTTATAAATTTCCACAATATAATCTCAAAACATCAGTACTTTGGCATGTCACAATTCCAAAAACGCGCCTTGAAGTGGCTGTGTATTAAATATTACCATAAATTGAAGCAAAACTACTGTTTCACTACAATCTATGAAGTAGTTATACTTGCTTATTACAACTTTTATAATAAAATATTCTTGCCATTATTATAAAAACTATAAAAAATCTTTGTCATCAGTTTTATTCGTCAGTCCGCTGTGTGTTGTTTGAATTTGAATTTCCCGCTAAATATTGTCGATTCAAATTAAAAACCGTGTTCAATTTCAACGTAGGCAGTGAAGTTAAATAAAAAAATAAATAAATAAATATATACGGACAAATCACACAGATTGAGCTAGCCCCAAAGTAAGTTCGAGACTTGTGTTATGGGATACTAACTCAACGATACTATATTTTATAACAAATACATATATAGATACACATCCAAGACCCAGGCCAATCTGAAAAAGATAATTTTCCATCTTGACCTGGCCGGGGATCGAACCCGGTCACTCCGTGTCGCAGGCTGGCGTGTTGACCGTTGCGCCACGGAGCTAGTCCAAGTTAGTCCAGTCCAGTTAGTTGCAGGCAGCGCCATTTTATGGCTAAAATAAGTGTGCCAGGTGCTAGCGTTGTGTTTGTCATCTAAACACGTGCCGATCCAGTCAAAATTTCAGTCCTATGGGGAGTCATTATTTTCTTGTAAAGCTGTGTTATATTTTAATTTCTACATAGCTAGCTTTGATTGTTTAAAATGTAGTTTATTGCTATTCAAAAATATAAAAAATTGCGCTGGGTCTAATAATAACCTTAAATTCCTGTCTTATTCGTCAGTCCATTGGCGTCAGTCCTTTGTCTAATATAGCGCCAGCGGACTGACTTGTTTTCCAAAGTACTGATATTTAGCATGTGTAAGCATTTTTTTTTACTTATTTCAATTAAAAACAATATGCCGTCTCATAAAAAAAAACAAACTATGTCTAAGGATAGAGAATATATATTATAACAGATAAGAAAGTTCGAAAAGACTAGCTTAGATAGAATTAAAAGTGACCCTATTAAATTAGCCGAATACAAGGAAAAACAAAGACTGCACTACGTACAAAAAAAAGGAAGAGGCTAAGAAATTTTTACAAAGAAATGACAGCTCGAGACCAACGATTAACTAAAAAAAAAGAGAACTTATTCATCAAAGTATAGGCATAGAAAAAACAATAATGAAAACGTACTACTGATGATTTTGTATGCCAGAATAATCCGTCACCTACAGACGGTGAAGTGAGGCTTATTATTAACGAAGAGCAAAGAGCAAAAGCCGCGAAAAAGAGAAGTGGAAGGCAGATAAAGTCCAGAAGTTAAACAATGTAAACAGATGAAAGAAATGAATTCAAAGCTGAGAACTATACTTTATACTCAGCGTCAAAAATATAAAAGAGTTAAAAACAGGTTAAAAACATTTACAGAAAAATGTGAAATCTGTTAAAAAACTCCTAAAACCAGAGTTAAAGAAATAAGTAAAGAAAAAAATATTAATGAAGAAAACCCTTTTCGGAGATGTTATTAAAATTTAATTAGAAGATAACTACACTAAAATAAAGGGTCATGAAGATAAAAATGGTCAGGGATTGTCAATTGCTTGTCCAGCGGTTGCAGGTATGGTATCAGGTACATGCACCCGACCTCCCGAGCTGCTACTGCTTTTTCCCCATTCATCCAAGTGAGTAGTATCCCAATACCTTCATTCCCTTCCTTAATCCAACAAATTCCTAACCTTCCTCAACTAAATAATGCTTCCGATCGGCAGCAGCGTCGGAAGCACAAGAAGCCAAAGAGACTGCGCTTGTTAAACCGGCTGCCATGTGTAGTGAGCATGGCAATATCCTCCCATAGAACGAGAAATCCTTGGGAGAGGTCTTTGTCCAGCAGTGGACCTCTAACGGCTGGTGTGACGATGATGATGAAGAAAAAAAAAATAAGCTTTATCTGGAAATGTAGTAGACAAATACAAATTATGGAGAGTTCAAAACATATCAGTGACTTAAAATATTTCAGTCTGAAATATTTTAAAGTTCAATTACTTTTAATAAATTTCTATTATATAACTTTAGAGCAGAAAGAGTTATATTTTGGTTTCAATTGTTTGTCGGTTACTTAGATAATGTTAAAAAGAGGACTGAATTGATTGTAATAATAGCAAAAGTGTTAATAGGCTGTCTTTAAGGTGGAGTTTTTTTCTTATAATATTACCTATTAATACTTTTTAAACTGTAATTAAAGTGAGTTAAAACTTAAAATATGCGTTATTATTTTTAGGTTTTAAAAGATTTCTTCTAATAATTAATGAATTACATAGAAATATGTTATGAAATTGTGTTTTTGTCAGTACTTTGTCACCCTCGTCAGTCCCCTGGCAGTCAAATTAAGAAAAATCGAAATATCTCATAATCTACTGGAAAAATGACTGGCCCAAACACGAACAATATATTTATTATATTAGCTATCTTGTATACCCAAATTTGTAGGAATATTATTAAAAAAATATAGTAAACAAAATTTCCGTAAAAGTTACCCAACTTTTGTATATTCACCCATATGTAAAAACGCCTTTTGAAGAGCCCCAAGTCATAGCACAAAGGGAAAATCCCGGGATGGGAGTCCATTCCACAATCCCGCTGTACGAGGAAGAAACCACGTGACGCTCTGACATTTTTGGAGACCCAAGTGTCAAGGATGTGGGATGGACTTACTCCTTCGTGCAGCAGTTCTTACGGCTATATAATGATGAAATGAATAGATGTTGATATTACCTAGCATGCTCTTCCTGCAGTCGCTTCGCAGCAGTACAGGACCGTCCAATTTCGACATACGTGGCCAGGAAGGCCGTCCGATGGTTCACTATCCATTCCAGCATCTGAAACGGCGGAATGAAGTCATGTAAAAACTGATGTTCAGTAACAGAAAACACAAGAAATTTATCTGTTATTCTAAAATAATTACAGGTGCTCCCTTTTTATTGAAATCAGCGTAAAAATAAACTTTGAAGATCAGCCTAAAGTTGCATGTGTCGCAAATTTGGTATAAAATAACAAGTCGCCCTGTATCGGCAAAAAAGTACCGCGTGCGACAGCGAGTTTATCATCTGTCATCAAAGTGTACCTCTACCTTCCGCACATACACACAAACAATTAGCGGTATAAGAGATTTGCGTAATTTTTCAAGTTGTAAGTCACGCAATAAGTGTTACACCAACAACACTGTTGACATATGTTTCAAGTTCTCCGGAAAATCAAAGAGATTAATCTAACGACGGCAGCCGCGAAAAATTAATTACCAAATCTTCGAGAGCCCCAGATTTATTTGCTAGTATCTATCATTATGGTAGATACACAGTCTGATTCGATTTGTAAATGAAGCCTTAATAATGTCCCCGAGTCAAAACATCATGCACACTTAAAAACAACGACAAAAACGGTACATATTGACAGTATAACTCCATCTTTTTTATTCACTTTTGATGCGTAGTTTTTGCATCTTTTCACTGTACCTTCGTCATCGCGAGACGTGTGAGTGCTAGCGCGGTTTATTGAAACTGTGGACAAAACAGCTCCGAAACTCGATTAGTGCGCTGTTGTGCTGTTTTCTGCTTGTGGCGGTGCCACTTTTCGAGCGCGAATCGTGTATCTACCATTATATATGATCGAAGGCCAGTTTTGATAAAAAAAAAATCTAGCTACTCTTGTTTGAAATCTCAGCTCACAACTGCATTAAATATGATAATTTATCTCAGCCTCGCTGTCTAAATTCAGTGCATGCTAGCAGCTCACCTTCTCGCAATCCTGCTCAAACAGCCGCAGCTGGAAGCACTGGTCGAGCTGCATCTTCTTGTGCTGCCATAATTTGTGCGCATGCGCGTGCGCAGATCGCACCGCCGCTAGTTGCGTGCGCACGCCGCCTACGGAGCCGCAATGGAACGCGGCTGCGTCGCCACCGCTACCGCTTGCTTCGGCGCACGCCGCCTCCGCCGCTTCAAGCCGCTGGAGCACTCTCTCACCTAGAACACATAGCATTGGCATTTATAGCATAAGATTTAATGTTAGACGATGAGAAAAGTACCCACCCACACAAATTTTCAGTGCCAATGGGCTTATTGTAACTGGCGCTACCACGAAAAAATGCTATGCTACAGGGTGTAGCCGTCCTTCTATAGGCAACCTACCCCCGATAGGAACCTATATCGTAACATGTGTTAAATTGTAGAGGATACTAATAGTAGTTCATCGAGTAGATATTAGTTTTATATCTTAGTTAATTGAGGAGCTATTTGAAAGTGTCCGTAGACGACTTCTTTCAAAGTGATCTCTGTTCATTTTAAAGTTAAAAAATAAAAATACTTCCAGTGTTTACTTGGTATTATTTTCCATGGGCCAAGCCTAAATAAATATATTTAAAAAAAAAAATTTTTTTGTTGATTTATATCAGGTCGAATTGAAGTGCCTCTTTGAAAAAAATATATAGTAATTTTTACCTTGTCTGATAGCATGCAATTCATTAAAATCCATAAGGTGCAACATGTTGAAAAAAATTTAAAATGCCTATATATAAATAATTATATACGCACAAATCACACAGATTGAGCTAGCCCCAAAGTAAGTTCGAGACTTGTGATATGGGATACTAACTCAACGATACTATATTTTATAACAAATACATATATAGATATACATCCAAGACCCAGGTCAATCCATAGAAGGACGGCTACACCCTTTTACATGATCTCTGTGTATGAAAACAAACGTATCCTAATACGTTTCTACAAAACGAGGATATGTCGTAGTGAATCGATCACTGTTGTTACACTGGACGTCTCAACCGCATGAAATATTAAGTGACCGGCCTTTCTTGTTTTAAGTTCAGTAGTTATATAGGCCGTCGAACCCGCTGTAGTCAACTGCTTTGTTATTAAATTATTTTTTAGGGTTCCATATCCAAATGTAAATAGGAAACCCATTACTAAACCTCCGATGTCTGGCCATCCGACACGAGACTGTATCTATTGAACTGTAAAAGATAGATAGTGAGATTCGTGTTCACAGTATGTATATTTATTGCCGCCATAACGAACAATAATAACAAAATAAAATCAATAATTGCCAATCAAAAAAGGGCGGCCCCAAATGAGAAACTGTGTTCATTATAAAACCACTAACGCTTATTCAGTTGGAATCGCCAACTAGTTTCGGTCTGTTACGAAGACCATCATCCGGGCGAGTGTTCTTTGTCTAAAGTAAGAAACTGTTCTTTTGGAGGTTTTTCTGTCAAAGTTGCAGTTGAGATGCCAAACCACAGATAATTAAGAATAATAGTGTTCGTGAAATAGTTTGGTTAACCGCATAAAAGAGATAGCCTGGAAGAGTTTTTATGCCTACTTATACACCCTTATACAAGTCCCTATACAAGAAAAAAAAGGTTTTTGCAGTTAAACATTTTGCGATGGTACGGAACCTTATTGTGTGTGCTCGTTCACACAAGTCACACTTGGCCAGTATTTTATTAATTATGCTATAAAAGCGAAAGTGTAATATTAATTTGTTTTTTGAGTTGGTAACGCTTTCACGCATTGACTATTCAACCGATTATCATGAAAATCCATTTGGTATTTTCATTTCACCGGAAATAAAACTTGGGTTATAGGTAATATGATATTATGGTCGATTTTAAATGAGGTGTATTTCCACCTGATTTTAAATCAACCCTAAAGAAAAATGTGTAGATTTCCCAGAGGAACTAGATGAACTGATCCGTAGAAAACGTATAGGAGTTCGGTTTTTTTTATTTCTTTTTTTCATCTTAATTAATCATCTTTAGAAAATTTGTCTAGTCTTAAGATGACTATTCCACACATTTTTTATTGAATCAATATGTAGTAAGTATATTTTTTTTTTAACCGACTGTCTAGAAGGGTCATGTTTTGTGTTTTCCGCGTATCTTGTATGGTTGTAAAGTTATTTATTACGTCTGTATCTTCCAAACGACTGGTTGGATTAAATCATCGTTAGATTCGTCCCAAAAACCCAAATGAAGGAATTTTTTCGAGTTCCCAGCATCAGTCCCGTTGGAAAATATGTACATACATACATAGTATAACGTCTTTTTCCCTTGCGGGGTAGACAGAGCCTAGGTCTATAAGAGCTGAAGGCCACGTTTAGCATGTTGGTGGGCATTAGGTGGAAAACGGAATCAAAATAGTGATGGGTTGCTAGCCGCATCGCCTAATAACATGATTTCTCAGATTTTACCCATTCCCTCGATCGCCTTTTACGATCTGCGCGGGAAGAGAAGCTGGTGCATTCTACGTTTTTTCTTTTCTCCCAGACCAGCATGGAAGAGCATGCGGCATGGAAAATATGTAGTAAAAGACATATGTGTAATCGTGTGCCGACCCTATTAAATAACATTCAAAATATATTTAAAACGTCTACATCCTAACTAATATTATAAATGCGAAAGTGAGTTTATTTGTTACGCTTTCACGCCGTAACTACTGAACCGATCATCATGAAATTTTGCATACAAGTTCTCTGGAGTACCGAGAAGGACATACGCTACTTTTTATACCGGGAAAAAGTACTATTCACGAGGGATCGACATTGCCGCGGGCGAAAGCTAGTTTCAACATAAAACTTCGGTATCGGCGTCATTCGTTCATTGTTACTGAAGACTCAGAAGTGAACAATGAGGAAATATTGCAAAACATCAAGTTTTTCAATGAAAAGTGGTGACTCCTGGGGAAACTGTACTGTGCGGTTACGGAATACGTCCTTCACCAGCGGGAAAGCGGTGAACTCCGGTACTTCAACCTTCTAGTTTAATATTAAGAGGAATTAATCAACATCATCATCATCATCGTCAGCTTTCCACGACCCACTGCTGGGTATAAGCCTCCTTTTGTCTGCGCCATTCTTCCCTATCACCACTAAGCTCGAGAGAATTGAAAAATAGGTATTTGTAAAATCTATTGCTGTCGCGCTATACCGCGTGATTTTGAACCTCTGAACTATATTGAAATCCTGGAGTCAGAAGCCCTAATGAAATATAGAATTGCAAGAAAAATTGCGGAAAATCGATAAAAAAAAAATAGGTTGCCCATACAAAGTCGCCGATCAGCTGGACGAATTTCTATTGAAGATCAAAAAATTTTTTTCGTTTTTTACTTTTTTTTCTTGCAATTCTGTATTCCATTAGGGTTTCTGATTCCAGGATTTCAGTATAGTTCAGAGGTTCAAAATCACGCGGTATAAGCAAACAATCCCCTGCTGCTATCTAGTAGTCGTTAAAGGAACCACGTCAGAGGCCGAGAGGCGGTTTCGAAGAACTCAGACACCAGAGTGTGCATGGTGGAATAAATATATACGGACAAATCACACAGATTGAGCTAGCCCCAAAGTAAGTTCGAGACTTGTGTGGGATACTAACTCAACGATACTATATTTTATAACAAATACATATATAGATACACATCCAAGACCCACGCCAGTCTGAAAAAGATCATTTTTCATCTTGACCTGGCCGGGAATCGAACCCGGTCACTCCGTGTCGCAGGCTGGCGTGTTGACCGCTGCGCCACGGAGCTAGGCAATGAATGACCGTGTCATCTACGCAAAATGATGATGACCCCCGCAGAGTGCGATAGAGACAACTGCAGCTCTGACCGAAAATACGTATGAAAATTACACAAAGTTAACGCTCCGTAGACCCCTGATTTGTTCTCCAAAACTTAATTGATTTAATTTATTTTTTTCATTAATCATTAATTTAAAATAAGCTATGCCTATTTTTCTGTTTTCTTTTTCTACTATAATCGGGTCCAATTTGTTTTCTTGATGTTTCAACACGAAATTCTTACCAATTTTTAATAAAACCGATTCCAATAAACCTATTCCATAATCTTTCATACAAAAAACCGACTTCAATCAAACTACTGAACCGATTTTGATGAAATTTAAATGGGACCAATTTAAAAGCAAATGCATTGAAACAAAAAGATTTTTGAAGTTAAAACTACTTTAGAGGCGTCGTGCACATTTTGGGATAGATAAAAAATGTTAAACTCGCGTCAGGACACGTGACCTGACCAAAAATTCGTAAGAGAGACACGTGACCTGAGACCGCCGCAAAGGCGAGTTTTCAACAGCCTCCGTGGTCCAGTGGTTAAGGCGTTTGCCTGTTGACCCGGGGGTCGTGGGTTCGATTCCCACCGGAAGCATACTTTGTTTAGTTGTTTCCAGTTTGGTTAGGACATTGCAGGCTTGAATCACCTGATTGTCTGATAATAAAGATGATTCCGTGCTTCGGAAGGCACGTTAAGCCGGTGGTCCCGGCTGCCATCTGGCAGTCGTTTAAGGAACCAACGTCAGAGGCCAAGAGGCGGTTCCGAAGAACTCTGACACCAGGGTGTGCATGGTCGATTGACCGTGACACCTACTCGAAATGATGATGACTGCTGCCGACACTCCTGGAGTGCAACCTGTTGTTTTTTTAAATCGGTTCATAAATTACGGAGTTAAGCGGTAACAAACATTAAAAAAAAAATAACGGGTTCCACTCCAGAAGTGAAAACTTGAACGTTGTACATTTTTGTATATTTTGGGATGTCACGTGTCCGTCTTGCGAATTTTCTATCAGGTCGTGTACCCGAACCGAGTTAAACATATTTACCCATCCCAAACAGTGCACAACGCCGCTATACAGTGTGTCGGGTCGTTGAATTCCCTCTAATATGGTTGAGTTCAACGATGGCTGACCCATGCGTCAACTCGTGAACGGGTGCTGCTAGGGGGGACAGGTCTGCTCGGCCTCTGAGACTACTGTGTATAATGTAAAATATTATCATTGCACACTCGATCGCTAACATAATATGTTCCAAAAAATAATAATGTACCTATATAATAAAAATTGTAATCATAAAATGAAAAAAAAATATAAATGAAGGAATTAGATGATAAATGATAAAGATAGATGATAAAATAAAAAAGCCCTTCAGGCGAGTAGGCGACCAGTACTGTTGAAAAGAGTTTCTTTTGGCGTTTCTTCTCTGCAGTGGTCGGTTCCGAAACGCTAGTAGTCTGTAGCTTCTGCACATTAAGTAACAATATAAATATGACTAAATTAGATCCTTTAAAATGTGATTTGACGTGAAAAAGTGCCTGCAAGGCCTATTTTCTGAATAAACGTTTTGAATTTTGAATTTTGAAACAATCGAATTGATAACCTCCTTCTTTCGTAGTCGGTTAAAAAGACTTGCTCGACTCCCTATTCAAACAATTGTGTTCTGTTTGTTATTATATAACACATACGTTCGTGCGCCATCTCCAAAGTGCACCACACCACACTATGCAATAAAATATTCACCGCGACAGGTCATCAGCGAACCGTCTTCACTGTCACAGACGCGCAGGCAGTCAAAACACATTTCACGGCACGACACTGCTGATCCACGTGTTAAGTCACCGATGACCGCTCCTCAACTACAATAACGTTAGCGTACAACGATACGCTGAAAGAGTACGTGTTAGCAACGAATATACCGGCTTCAGGTACTCAATCAATTTATCATCAATAAAAAACAATTTTTTTTTACATATTCACGCACATTGAGACAAGACTGGACTGAGTTTATTTCGGCGTATTCTTCTCGGCAGTGGTCATTCCGAAACGCTAGTAGTTTATCGATTTTACAAACATAATCAGAAACGTCATATACGTTCAAAAAGCGATACATGTATCCTATTTTGTTCTATTTATTTTCATTTTACAAAAAGCAATATGTTTCCTAAATTGTTTAATACACAAAATTAGAACAATGTATCCCGTCCCGTGTATTTTGTTAATACATTATATAAGTCACCGTCATAGCTTAATCTATTAATTTATTATCTTGAATCAGAAGGCGAGTGTGTGTAAGCAACGAATACACCGGCTTCAGGAACCGGCAAACTATACAGCGGGTAAACGTACCTTGGACGTTCCCTTAAAGGGGTGACACAGACCATCAATATGAACAACTTTTCCTACGGGAACAATGCTGGGAACTCAAAAAAAAAATTCGACCTTCCCATTCAAACTGGCCGGCCGGGCGGCGGAACTCTTTTGTATGGAAATGACGAAATATTTTTTGAGTTCCCAGCATTGGTCCCATAGGAAAAGTTGTTCATATTGATGGGCTGAGTCACCCCTTTAAGTAAATGTCAAGGGTACATTTACACGCTGTATACAGCGGGTAAACGTACCTTGGACGTTCCCTTAAAGGGGTGACACAGACCATCAATATGAAAAACTTATCCTATATTGACAATGCATCGATATACTCATACAATCTGGCCGGGCGGTAGAACTCTTTTGTAAGTATACGTAAAGCAAATACCTTAAACCCCTTTTTACGAAAATTGCGCGGATAGAGTATGAAATTTCGTATATTAAATAGAGAAGGAATGCAGCAAGCTGATATTTAAAAAAAACACGGTACAGAACCAAAAGCGGAAAGACTAACTACTAGGTCTAAACCTACTCCTAACCTCAAACCGCGATGTACACAGAGGTCAAGGAAAAAAGTACGGTCATTCTTTGCCAATGCACTTAATGACACCGCAATTTTAATGTAGCATAGTGTGTCTGAATCCAAGCAGATGGGCCCGAAAGGCTACGTTATGGGAACCAGAGGAAGAGAGGCAGACCAAGGAGAAGATGGCGAGACGATATAGACGGCTTTTTAACTGGTTGGCAGCAAGTAGCCCCGAATCGGGAAGTGTGGAAACAGAAAGGGGAAGCCTTTGCCCAGCAGTGGGAAACAAGAGGCTAATAAAAAAAAAATGTGTGTCTACACAATCCTAACCTTTCTCTCGGCGTATAATGAATACCCGTCATTTTCACTGTGACTTCGGTCATTTCATTGATGACCTTTCAAGAGACTTAAGTAGGCGAGGTAGCCGCCTATTGGAACGACAAACACAAGTATTATCTACACTACCCAAGGATCTGTAGGCAACCGGCTGAACAAACTTTGCCAAATCATAACACTATATTTAAAAAAAATTGGTTATCTAAAGAGTCGGTTTTCACATATACCTCCCTCAAAGATTTCCAATACGACCGGTTTGAAGCGGCCTGCATCCAGCTTCCTCCTGCGACCTTAGTCAGGTCATCCGATCATCTGGTCGGTGGGTGTCCGACGCTGCGCTTGCCGGTACGTGGTCGCCATTCGAGAACCCTTCTGCGACCTTGAGCTTTCTTATTATATTATGCGTCCCATAGTAAGGGATCACGTTTCGTTATTATCGAGTCACAAAGGATAAAACACTTAAACTTTGTACAAATAAAACTTCTCGACCCCGTTTTTAGCAAACAACTCGACGGCCATCAATTGTTACGCACTTCCTTTTCAAGACGCATTTTATTTTTACCGATTTGGACTCGAAAAGAATAAAACACTTAAACTTTGTAAAAATAAAACTTCTCGACCCCGTTTTTAGCAATCAACTCAACGATCATCAATTCTTACGCACTTCCTTTTCAAGATGCATTTTTTTTTACGATTTTAGGCGCAAAACTTTAACGTTTGTAGTCAGGACGTTAGAATTTATCAAGTATACAGCGTGTTTTAACTACACCTCGACATTGCCTAAAAAAATAAACATTTCGGTACAAAAAAAATCCTCCAGTCAGGCAATTCGTTTGAAAATCTTTAGGTGCCTTGTGCACTTTTTGAGATATGTAAAAAATGTTATATTCGCGTTATCTGAACGAAAATACCTTAGATGGAATAAATATATTAGTTGTTTTATTATTTATATATATTACTAAGATAGGCTAGTTTCCTAAAAAAATATAATTAGTCCGTCAGTTAGATATTCAAAAAATATTGGACACGTATTTTTTCTTTTGTCGATTAAACAAAAAATTATAAAGATATAGCCCTTTGAAGTTCCGTGTGACGTCATAGTTTGCTTCAAGTTTTAGCAAACTTTGACGTCACGAGCCCCCACTCCTGAACTTTGACGCGCTTTATCTTTATTATTTATTTGACAAAAGAAAAAATACGTGTCCAATTTTTTTTTATTATCTAACTGATGACCTAATTGTTATGTTATTATTACGACCCAGGAAACTAACAAAAACATTTATTAATTGTTTTATTAAGATTAGAATTGATTGTATTAAGAATATCTTTTAAACTCCCGGAAAGCAACCCATTGTTTTTTTTTTTTATTTTTACTATTGGTCCCATAGGAAAAGTTGTTCTATATTGCGGGCTGAGGCACCCCTTGCCGAGAATGTCGGTGGTAAAAAAAATCTTTGTATATCACTTGTTTCAAAGCAGTACAGGTGTTTTCAAGTTAATTTTCACCTTGATTACGATGTACTAAGTAAGACCTGGCCTGATTCTCCCAGTTTATTCTTCAGCAAACCGGGCGGTTATACAAGGCTCGCCGCGACCGACGCGTTCAACCGCGACCAACCACGTTACGCGAACAATATGCCACAAAAAATCGAGCATACAGAAGTGACACATCACTCGGTTCTTTGAAATTGCAGTAGGTGGGGTGCATAGCGTGCAGAACTACGGCCGATTGGATAGAAAGGTTCTTGAATGGCAGTCATGTACTGGCAATCGCAGTTTTGGGCGTCCGCCGACCATTTCTGGAACGTTTATCTATATACCTATGTATTTGTTATAAAGTTTTGTTGAGTTAGTATCCCGTAACACAAGTCTCGAACCTACCTTAGGGCTGGCACAATCTGTGTAATTTGTCCGTATATATTTATTTATTTTATATATACCTACAACATTTTTGGGATCATCCGACCACCTTACCCATCCGATTCGACAATCATTAGTGAGTAGGTTAGGAGGTATATTACGTAGGTTAACAACTGGTAGTGTGATAGCAGCTTGAGTCTGTGCTTGGGCCAACGGGTTAACAAGCCTTCCAACGACAGGAAAAGATAAATAAATAATAAATATATACGGACAAAGCACACGATATGGGATAATAGCTCAACGATACTATATTTTATAACATATCCAAGACCCAGGCCAATCTGAAAAAGATCATTTTCCATCTTGACCTGGCCGGGGATCGAACCCGGTCACTCTGTGTCGCAGGCTGGCGTGTTGACCGCTGCGCCACGGAGCTAGAGATAAAAATACTGAGCGTTTTTCCTCACGATTTTTGCATGCACCGGTAGCAAGTGATGGTATTATTAAATTGATCTAGGAACTTAGAGGTTCGAACATGATTCGCCGAGAGATTTGAATCTGCGTCTCACACATGGTCGGCATTTTATTCCACAAGGCATTAAGACTACTTAGCCATCATTAGTGACTGGAACACATGAAGCATATTTACATTACGAGCTTTGTTAGATATACATTGGCAAACTCCGTGGCGCAGTAGTTAACACGTCAGCCAGCGCCACGACAGTTCCCGGGTTCGATCCCCGGCCAGGTCAAGATGTAAAACGATCTTTTTTAGATTGACCTGGGTCTTGGATGTAAATATAGTAACGTTGAGATAGTATCTTACGACTCAAGTTCACACCTTACTGTACGGTTTATTACTCTTTCTTTAGGTAAATATTTATATTATCCTATCATTGGTAGAGATGGGCAAAGCACCGGGTTTAAACCCGGTGCTTTGGTAAAAACCCAATAAACACCCTTAAACACCCATAAACACCCAAAAAATTGGGTGTTTACTTTATATGTCAAAAACGTTAGTAATATATGAAAAATATATTTTTATTAAATAGTAATGATCAATTCTACGTTGCTGTACGTTAAAATAATTTAAAGAAATATTAGGTACGTACTTAATAAAATTTTAGGAAACTTTAAAATGTTTACTATTATAAAAACCGAGATGAAAATAATTAGTTCTGTGTTTTCATGTTGCAGTTGACCAACATGTTGGTCTTTTGCTTGCCGTAAATATTTTAAAAGCTTTGCGCCAAAGTAGAAAGAGACGGCATGCTGTGTCAGACCTTATGTTAGAACGAGTGCGGCAATGACTGTGCGGTAGTAGTGAGTCGGTGGATGTAATTAGAAGAATAAATAATTCTAAGGTGTAAAATGATATTATTTTATTTTCTTATGTAGGTATTGAAATTTGAGTTTTTGATAGTTTTCTTTTTACATGACTTCAAAAAAGGAGTGTATTGTTATTTTTAGAGATTATGTTTGTATTAAAATACAGTGTACAGGAGCATCTTATTCCACAATGACTTCAGAATGTCTTGAGGCAATTATCTATCGTTATAATTCTTATACCATTTAACCTAAAAAAATATACCCTTTGTTATCGCTCCACCCGAGCGACGACATTGGTAGTTACAGAAAAAACTTGTCATAAAAAATCGACATGAATGTCGTTTTCCAGGTTTTATGGGGTGTAGATCTCGAAAATGACGTCAATTTTGGAATCTTAGATAGCATACGCGACTTGTCATGAAAAATCGACACTGGTGTCGTTTCCTAGGTTTTTAGGGTGAAAATCTCGAAAATGACGTCAGTTTTGGAATTCAAGATGGCGGACGCGAGTTTTGATGAAAAATCGACATGCGTGTTCTTTTTTACGTTTTTTGGGGTGTAGATCTCGAAAATGATGTCAGTTTTCGAATCCAAGATGGCGGACGTGACTTGTCATGAAAAATTTACATGGATGTTATTTCTAAGGCTTTTTGGGGTGTAGATCTTGAAAATGACGTCAATGTTGGAATCTTAGATAGCATACGCGACATGTCATGAAAAATCGACACTGGTGTCGTTTCCTAGGTTTTTAGGGTGAAAATTACGAAAATGACGTCAGTTTTGGAATTCAGGATGGCGGACGCGAGTTTTGATGAAAAATCGACATGCGTGTTCTTTTTTACGTTTTTTGGGGTGTAGATCTCGAAAATGATGTCAGTTTTCGAATCCAAGATGGCGGACGTGACTTGTCATGAAAAATTTACATGGATGTTATTTCTAAGGCTTTTTGGGGTGTAGAAATGAAATGAAATGAAATGAAATAAAATAGAATTTTATTCAAATTTGGATATCATGTAGCTCTTTCTGAACGTCATATTATTATTATTAATATTTGCAAAATCGATAAGCTACTAGCGTTTCGAAACGACCACTGCTGAGAAGAATACGCCGAAAGAAACTCAGTCCAGTATTGGTCCCTACGTGCCTGAAGGGCTACACTTTCACATATTTATAACAAATTGAATTATTTTACATTAAGTAATCACCGATGTACAATTTAATGAATATATTACTTCCATGGAGTTTTATCTGATAAATAGTCATTAATACAATAATAGGCATTTTTAAGCAATTGATTTTTAACAGCAGTCTTAAACTTACCTAATGACAGAGCCAATATTTCTTCAGGAATTCTATTATAGAAGCGTATACTAAGTTCCAAAAATGAATTCATTGTTTTCTGTAATCGCAAAGTTGGTGTCGCTAATTTATTTTTATTTCTCGTATTCCTGTTGTGGATATCACTATTTTTC
Organism: Elegia similella; assembly: GCA_947532085.1. Taxonomy (NCBI): domain Eukaryota; kingdom Metazoa; phylum Arthropoda; class Insecta; order Lepidoptera; family Pyralidae; genus Elegia; species Elegia similella. The sequence goes on along the minus strand of OX383925.1, from coordinate 54,206,311 downwards.
GCGTAAAGATGAAGATTATTACGTACAAACATAATATTTGCAAATATGTATTGCGCGGGGAATGTCAAAATATTTATATTTTTAAACAATTCTCTAAGAGATTCTCTAGCACCTAGTTTATATATAGATCTGATAGCGCGTTTTTGAAGGACGAATATGGTATTAACTTCTGCTGCGTTACCCCATAGTAATATCCCATACGACATGACCCTATGAAAGTAGCTGAAGTATACCAAACGCGCAGTATCAACGTCAGTCAACTGTCTTATTCTTCTAACAGCGTAAGCAGCCGAACTAAGTTTACCCACTAAGGATGTGATATGGGCACCCCATTGAAGTCCCGAGTCAACTGTCATCCCAAGAAATACTGTTTTATCTACCAAATCTATCGTTTCGTTTTCGACCACTATGCGTGTTGGTACTTTTGTAGCATTCGGTAAACAAAATTTAATACACTTCGTCTTTTTAGCGTTCAACAGCAAATTGTTTGCTGTAAACCACTCTAATACTTGAGCTAATGTACTATTGACCTCGTCAAAATTGTCTGTTGTCCTATCAACAGGGAAAATAAGAGAAGTATCATCGGCAAATAGTACAGCTTTACATGTGTGAACATAGTATGGCAGATCATTAATATATATAAGAAACAACAAGGGGCCTAGTATAGAGCCCTGGGGTACGCCCATCTTAACAGATGATCCCGAGGATTGAACCCTATCAACGCTAACTTTTTGAATTCGGCTACTCAAATAAGATGTGAGTAATGCAATAGATTTACCTTTAATCCCATAGTGTTTCAATTTGGACAGCAGGGTATCGTGGTCTACACAATCAAATGCTTTGGAGAGATCACAAAAAACACCGTAGATCTTGAAAATGATGTCAATGTTGGAATCTTAGATAGCATACGCGACTTGTCATGAAAAATCGACACTGGAGTGAGTCGTTTCCTAGGTTTTTAGGGTGAAAATCTCGAAAATGAAGTCAGTTTTGGAATTTAAGATGGCGGACGCGAGTTTTGATGAAAAATCGACATGCGTGTTCTTTTTTACGTTTTTGGGGTGTAGATCTCGAAAATGATGTCAGTTTTCGAATCCAAGATGGCGGACGTGACTTGTCATGAAAAATTTACATGGATGTTATTTCTAAGGCTATTTGGGGTGTAGATCTTGAGAATGACGTCGATTTTGGTATCTAAGAGTGCGGAGGCATTTTCTCATGAAGAATCGACATCGGATTCGTTTTCTACGTTCTTTAGGGTGTAGATGTCGAAAATGATGTCAGTTTTGGAATCTAAGATTCGCCATCTTAGATTCCAAAACTGACATCATTTTCAAGATCTACACCCCAAAAAGCCTTAGCAATAACATCCATGTAAATTTTTCATGACAAGTCACGTCCGCCATCTTGGATTCGAAAACTGACATCATTTTCGAGATCTACACCCCAAAAAGCCTTAGAAATAACATCCATGTAAATTTTTCATGACAAGTTACGTCCGCCATCTTGGATTCGAAAACTGACATCATTTTCGAGATCTACACCCCATGCTTGTCATGAAAAATCGACGCGTGTAATTTTTTAGGTTTTTAGTAGTGTAGATCTAGATTATAAAATCAGTTTTGGAATCAAAGATGACGACAGTTTATGATAAATCATCATGGGTGTTGTTTCCTATTCTTCCTCGAAAATTACGTTATTTACACCCCAAAAAACTAAGGGATCAACACCCATGATGAATTACCATGCAAAGCCCTGCCATCTTACATTACAAAACTGACATTATTTTCAAGATCTTCTTCCCAAGAAACATAGAAACGTCATCCATGTCGATTTTTTATGACAAGTCACGTACGCCATCTTGGATTCCTAAACTGACATCATTTTTGAGATCTACACCTAAAAAAACTAGAAAACGAAACCCATGTCGATTTTTATAACAATTCGGGTCCGCCATCTTGGATTCTAAAACTGACGTCATTTTCGAGATCTACACCTCAAAATACCTAGACAACATTCAAACTGTCGAACATCGTTTTCCATTTTTGAAGTCGGTGAAAAAAAAAGCATGTATCATAAATGAAACCTTCAACACGGTCAAAACAATAAGTAATATTCGATAGTGTGTATTCCCGCTAACCTAGAATACATACCTATGTGTGAGCAAGATATAAGATTTATGAGCGCGACAGACGGTGTTCGGATAAGTTCTAGACTATTCCATTCTGGGAGCTTCGCGACAATATTTAAATTATTGAGCTACTAACAATCCAAAATACCCGTTTATTTTATCCTCTGGTCATGTCGCCTCGCTCTATCGCAAAAAAATATTATTTGATGAGGGCATAAAACTAAAACGTAAGTATGGGAGGGAAGTTGACCAATTGGACCTGAAGGGTTGGAACTGTAGTCCACTGCACCAGCTTAGTCAGGTCAAGAAATAGCATAATTAAAGTAAAAAATCGTAAAAACCCAAAAAATTGGGTGCTTATTGGGTTTAAACCCAAAACACCCAAAACACCCGGTTTTTACCCAACTGGGTTTAAACCCGGGTGGGTGGATTGCCCATCTCTAATCATTGGTGACCGGGTTCGATCCCCGGCAAGGTCAAGATGGAAAATGATCTTTTTCAGATTGGCCTGGGTCTTGGATGTTTATTTATATATGTATTTGTTATAAAATATAGTATAGTTGAGTTAGTATCCCATAACACAAGTCTTGAACTTACTTTGGGGCTAGCTCAATCTGTGTGATTTGTCCGTATATATTTATTATTATTTATTTATATTGGTCATCATCGCTACCAACTTAGTTCGTTGCAGTTATACATCTGTATTCGATATATTTTGTGTGTGTACTACAGGTCGCCGTGTCCTGTCGTAATATATATTTTCTGCTTCACTTAGAGCGATCGGTTTCACTTTTGTTCGGACGGACAATGTTGCTGTAACATGCAATTTAACGACCTCGGACGGTCAACACTGCCGGTTGCTGCATTTCTCGGTGATTTACAATTATAGTAGTTTTAGACTGCGGCTTTACTCGCGCAAATATGATAGATCCCTCGAGAACAGTAGAATTCCGCAGAATAAAAGGTACCCTGTGTCCCTAGTTTGAGGCCTGGGGACCTCAAACTACCTCCGTATCATCATCATCATCATCTCAGCCGCAAGAAGTCCACTGCTGGACATAGGCCTCCCCCAAGGATTTCCAATATGACCGGTTGGAAGCGGCCTGCATCCAGCGTCTTCCTGCGACCTTGGTTAGGTCGTCCGACCACCTTGTCGGTGGGTGTCCAACGCTCCGCTTGCCGGTACGTGGTCGCCATTCGAGCACCTTTCTGCCCCATCGGCCATCGGTTCTTCGAGCTATGTGCCCCGTATCAAATATCATCCAAATTGGTTCAATGATTTAACGTGACAAACACTTTGGCATTGATAGTATAGTATGGACGCAGGCCGCTTCCAACCGATCGTATTGCAAATACTAGGGGAAGGCCAGTCCAGCAGTGGACTTCCTGCACCTGATATGATGATAATGATGATGAAAAGTACCCTATGTCCTTCACTTGTCTTAAAACCATCTCCGTGCCAAATTTAATCTAAATCGGTTCAGTGGTTGAAACATTACGATGTCACAGATAGACAATCTTAAATATTTACCAGTGGCTTGTCGAGTGATATATTGTTAATTTTTTGTGTATGTGAGTAGCGAACACCATTCAAGTTCTCTCAGTCAATTATTAATATTTACACTTTCTAAGTAGAGTGGCCGCATACTGGGAAAAAATTCTGTATCCGAAAGACATTACGACTCGACAAGAAGAAGTAGGTCTAACGAATAGTGGGTTTCCCATCCACATACATATTAACTCATTCATCATCATTTCGAGTAGGTGTCATGGTCAATCGACCATGCACACCCTGGTGTCAGTGTTCTTACGAACCGCTTCTCGGCCTCTGACGTGGTTACTTTAACGCCTGATGGCAGCCGGGACCAACGGCTTAACGTGCCTTCCGAAGCACGGAATAATCTTTATTATCAGACAATCAGGTGATTCAAGCCTGCAATGTCCTAACCAAACTGGAAACAACTAAACAAAGTATGCTTCCCATGGGAATCGAACCCACGACCCCCGGGTCTACAGGCAAACGCCTTAACCGACTAAGGTAATCTATATAGTAATTAACTGATTGACGGATACTGAAAGTGTTAATCACATCATTATCCCTTACGGGGTAGACAGAGCCTTAGTTACATACCCAAGGGCCACGTTTAGCGTTTTGGTCGGTATAGGTGAAAATCGCAATCAAAAGGTTATGGTTATCAATGAAAATGACAGTGTTTCAGATTGCCATAAAAACCGTGTTAGGTCGCGTGGGATTTGAACCCGTGTATTTCAAACAGCTTAGCGTCTCAATCAATACCGATCCACAACTAACTCAATATTTTTACTGACAGTCCACGCGACTTTACCGACTGCATGACCACTAAAAGTACTCGATCACGAAAATCACAACGTTGCATGCAATATTGATATCCATCTAAGCATACAATCAGTGACTTAACAGTTCATCTAACTGAAGTGAAACCTGTTTGAAGTGAAGTAATAAGCATACAATCGTATACACAGGCTCCACAATAAAGATTGATTAATTGAACGCTTATGAAATAGTATCATCATCATCATCATCAGGTCTTTTTAGTCTTTACTGCAGGAGCATGACCCTCTCTGTACTACCGGAGCCATACTTGGCCAGAGTAGACAGAGGATTTGGCCTACACTCTCCTCGCTGGCCGGACGGGTTGGAGAGGTCTCATTGATGTTTATGAGTTTAGCTTGTATTTCCTAAGTCGCCTCTTACGACATCCATGGGAAGACTTGGAGTGGTCCTATTCTACTCTGCCGGAGACTACACGGCTGAGCCGCACGGAAATAGTATTAATGAAGGATATAGGCAGTGCTGTAGAAGGAGGAACATAAGATGCATGTGGCAGAAATGAGAATGTTCCGGTAGATGTGTGGAGTAACAAAGATGGACAGGATCCGGAATTACTATGTAAGAGGAAGGCTGAAAGTCACACCAATAGTAGACAAAACAAAGTCAAAAGTCGAAGATTTTTGTTCAAAATTGGATACATATCTCTTTTTAAACGTCATATTTTTTTAAGATATGCAAAATCGAAATACTACTAGCGTTTCGGAACACCTACTGGTGAGAAGTGCCATTGTTTGACCTGGTATGGCCATGTCGAGAGGAGGAATGCCGATCGTCTGGCTAAAATGATGTTCCGCTTCAACGTGACAGGATATAAAGGAAAGGGAAGGCCGAAAAACTCGTGGAGGGAATGTGTGAGCAACGACATGGAGAGAGTTGACATACAAAGACTATCCCGAATACGGAAAAGGCGAGAGAGAGAAGAGGAGATAGGCTGTGCTGTAACTAGCATATTGTGCTACGAGTTCGCTTGACCTTCCAGGCAACCCTTAACGTTTCGACAGCTCCGTGGCGCAGTGATTAACACGCCTGCCTGCGACACAGAGTGCCCGGGTTCGATCCCCGGCCAGGTCAAGATGGAAAATGATCTTTTTCATATTGCTTATCTATATATGTATTTGTTATAAAATATAGTATCGTTGAGTTAGTATCCCATAACACAAGTCTCGAACTTACCTTGGGGCTAGCTCAATCTGTGTGATTTGTCCGTATATATTTATTTATTTATTTAACGTAGATCTGTACAGTCACGAGTATATGTGAACTTATCCGGTTCTTACGTCAATGTCTCTCTCTTTTCCTAGCCTTAGTCCCATTATCTGAGAAACACTACTCTGCGCTCCAAAACTTATGGATGTAGGTGTAAATTAACACAGCCTAAGTGGGACCGGGCGGGACATGTCTGCCGCATGCAAGAGGAAAGAAACCGGACAGCCGCCGAACACGTGGCAGACCTAGAAGGAGATGGCGCGATGACTTGGTTGCATATATAAGTGGCTAGCATCTTCATCACTAGATTCGAAGCAAATCAGCCGGGAAAGACGGACAGACAGCCACACGAGTGATCCTTTAAGTATCACGAGCGGGACCGTTGGTAATGGAGACTATGTAATGCCAACCTTTGTTCTTGTGACGTCACAAAGCTTAAGAAACCCTGTTGTCACACGCTGTCACACTTCGATGATGCTCCCCCCCCCCTCTTAACATAAGACGTAGGTAATTCATAGTAAGTAAAGGTACATAAAGAACACGGACACTTACGACACTGTGTTTATTTTAGCTAAGTACGATTATATGCATAGTTTGTCTAAACGTCTTAAGCGCCAGCGTCCATAAGGTACCTTTACCCGTGAACGTCACATTGTATTTGGTCTTACCTTGAGCCTCCAGCTCGTCTACAGGCACCTTGGCGAGCCGCTTACTGATGTCTGCGTGCGCGTCGATGGCCCGCCTCGCGCCCGTGACGTCATCCGCGAAGTCCGCGCGCGCGACGTCTTCTTGGAGGTCGTCTAGGCGATCGAGCAGTTCACCCGCTTGCCACATCAACTCTTCGAGAGCCTACGATGAAGATACCAATATACAACGTGATTTTGAAGTTCTTAGCTATATAAATTGCAAAAAAACTGTCTGCAAAGAAATAAATTAGGTTTCCTGTTTTTCTATGGTTAGGAGTCGCTGATCAGCTGGATGAAATCTATGGAAGGGCAAATGTTTTTTTTTTCGTCCTTTATCTTTTTTTCTTGCAATTCTGTATTCCATTGGGGATTCTGATACCCACATTTCAATATAGCTAGGAGGTTAAAAATCACGCTGTATAAGGTCCATTTAATTTAAGTACAAATATTTTAAGGGCTGACATGGCACCCATAGGCTAAAAAAGGCTTTACGAGCAAATTAGAAAAAAAAACGAAGCGCTAGTTTTCGAAATATACAATACAATACAATACAATATATCTTTATTGCGCCATAATTTATAATAATTTAAAAACATATGACACAAAGGCGGACTTATTGCTAAGCAATCTCTTCCAGCCAACCTTTGGGTAGAGTATAAGTAACATAAAAGAAGAAGTTGGGCGCAGTATACAATTGCAGATTATATACTTACATATATAAACCTATATAAATATATACATATATTCTTATTATACATATATACATAAAATACAACTTACTGATGAACATGTCTAGAAAGAAGTAAGGAGAAGAAAAGTAAGGCAAACTGAAGAAATATCTTGACTTAAACATTAAGAAGAATAGACGGTAACACCTTGTGTACAAAAAAACACCTTCATGGAGTACAACATTTTAATATTATCTACTATGGATACACTAAGTCACTGGTCTCTACAATCTTTAAAAATTAGTATCTCACGAAAAATATCCTTACGCCAAATTGCTAATGCCCAATCTACAACTGAAGGACAAGGGTACACAAGATGCCTTTGCAAAACTAAATGTGGTAACAGAAAGTGCCTCTGTAAAGCAGCCGGTATTTTGTGTAACTCGAAATGACATTCTTGCAACATACTATCACATGAAAGGTGGTGATTATTTTTCTATGATTAAAAAGGGTATCCTATTTGTTTTAACATAAAATATGAAGAGAAGAAATTAAATTCTTGTCGATTTTGTCATACTTAAGAAAATTTATCTTCGTAGAGTCGATTCCCACGGGAAGCATACTATGTTTAGTTGTTTTCAGTTTGGTTAGGACATTGCAGGCTTAAATCATCTGATTGTCTGATAATAAAGATGATTCCGTGCTTCGAAGGCCACGTTAAGCCGATGGACCCGGGTTAATTTTGGAGCTAATTTGAAAACAAACAATAAAATGTCTCCTCTTCATTATATTAGTGTAAATAGAGACATTAATAAACCGAGCCATATTTCAGCTCTTTCATTCTATGACGTCGTTTATCTATGGAGAGTGAAATATATCCACGAGACTGCCGGGAAACTAATTTATTTCGAGTTAACGTTGTTATCGGCTCGATCTAAAGTTCTGAGCAGCGATCTAGTGGTAAGTGCCGGCAGATGAGGCAATATAACTTCATAAATGCACTGCGCAGACACCAGATTAAAATAGGTATGCTAGTATATGAGCCTATATGGTGATTTAGGTATTTACTCAGTGTTTTCATCTTGGGTAAAATCTGAGGAATAGTGTTAATAGGCCGTCACTATTTTCATTCCATTATCCACCTAATGCCCACCAACATGCTAAACGTGGCCTTCATATCTTATAGACCTAGGCTCTGTTTAACGTTTAAGAAGTGATACTATGTATGTATTTATGTATGTTTTCATCTTGCATATGAAGAGTAAAGTACGTCTGTAGGCTGACAAAATTACGGCTTTTGGTACTATACGTCTGCTTCCGGAAATCGGCAGACCATATTATTTGTACACGTATTACATTATTTTGTCGCTCAATAGAAGAAAAAGGGAGCATTGGGACCTAAGGGGCTGGCTAATTTGACCGCCCGTATTAGAAGACCGCGCACATAATAACGATTCCAAATCTTCATTATCCTCGTCTACATCGTCACTTACCATCAGGTGAGATGGGAGACAAATGCCTAACCATAACCTAATCCAACATTTCGTATAAAAAAAATCTTCCGCAATATCAAATTGTCGAAATTATGTGTTATAGGCGCGAAATGTTTTCGGTGTAGGTGGTCAGTACTGGCGCCTGGTATTTTAGGCTGACTAAAAACCTTGACGACTGCCCTCTAACGATGAACGGCTTAAAGTGTTTACATCTTTAAACCCCACGGACTAGACAGGGCCGTTCAATAAGACTACTTGTGACGCAATGTTTTGGCTAAACTGAACATCAAAGAATTGCCGCAACTCGCGACGTTTTTGTCTCACGATTGCTGTACTTAATATCCATTTTGTTTTTCTAATTGGAAACCAAACAAACACCGAATAAAGCAGAAGGTCAGATAAAGTTGTAAAGTACTAGACCTACCTAAATAAATGTTAGTAAAATAAATTAGAATTAAATAACTTTTTAATAACAGAGTTATTTTAGCCTATATTGTCGGGGTGCATCAAAAATAGCTAGTCCGCCTTCTTGAGTGTTCCACCATGTTGGAATTAAAATGACTACACGAATATACAAAAATTCAGTTCAATCGGTGGAAGACATCTGCTACAAAATTGAGTTGGTTACGTACATACATTGCAAGTTGAATAAAAGCTTGTTAAAAATCAACAAAGATAACAATTTCATATAAAGTATATACCAACTACTAGATGGGCTGGCTAATGACGCGCTCGTCGCGAGACTTCACCCGGACACGTAGGTTTCAGCGATACCTTCAGCTTTATGACTATCTCAGTAAGACTAGGTAGTCAAAAAGATTAGATACTGTATGACAAAATAACAAAATGACCCGAAACTGTATCTGAAACAATTTTTTTCGCCATAACTATCCGAATCCGGACCTCCGATCGGTTTCTAGAATACACATACATTGGCTGTTGTAAGGAGTTCATCTTGTGGTTGTTGTGGTGATACGTATTGATAATATGAGGAGCGTGTGGTTTTTATCACGAAATTAAATAAATGTACACTTACCAATAAGTTATAAATAAGAAATCTCAAATGGAAATGGGCAGGTCATGTATGTAGAATAGATGAGGCAGGAAATTTATGGAGTGGATGAAAAAAGAAACAAAGGCAGACCAACAAGAAGATGGAAAGATATTTTTATGGAAACTATGGAGTAAAGAAACAAGAGATACACTCACCAATCTCAAGTCGATCCAGGCGGCGTGGTCATATTGCAGCGTCCCTTCCAGGTCTGCAGGCACTTGCGAGCTATCTATCACTTTGGGAAGTGCTTCTAAGCTAATCATGGTTGTCTGAAACAATAAAAAATGCCTTAGGATTTATTTTTACAGACGCGGAATCGAGGAAAATTTCTAATTATACGATAATACTAGAATCGGCTCTATATATTTATTTTAATATATACGGACAAATCACACAGATTGAGCTAGCCCCAAAGTTCGAGACTTGTGTTATAGGATACTAACTCAACGATACTATATTTTATAACAAATACATATATAGATAAACATCCAAGACCCAGGCCAATCTGAAAAAGATCATTTTCCATCTTGACTTGACCGGGGATCGAACCCGGACACAAAAATTTCAACTTTATTTATATGTACACAAATAAAGTTGAAATTTCAGTCAGCAGAAAGATTCGCTGGAAGTCGAGCGACTGAGCGTTCGATAATTTCTTCATACTTTGAACTTTCAATTAATTAATCTTTACTCCACTAATATAAAGTTATAAACACATACAGACAGAAGTCCAGCTTGACACTGTCCGGTGAGCGAATAAGGCGAACATACATAGTATCACGTCTTTTTCCCTTGCGGGGTAGACAGAGCTTAGGCCTATAAGAGCTGAAGGCCACGTTTAGCATGTTGGTGTGCTATAGGTGGGAAACGGAATCAAAAAACATGATTCCTCAGATTTTACCCTTCTACCTTCATGTGTTCCAGTCACTAATGATGGCTAAGTAGTCTTAATGCCTTGTGGAATAAAATGCCGACCATGTGTGAGACGCAGATTCAAATCTCTCGGCGAATCATGTTCGAACCTCTAAGTTCCTAGATCAATTTAATAATACCATCACTTGCTACCGGTGCATGCAAACATCGTGAGAAAAAACGCTCATTTTTATCTCTAGCTCCGTGGCGCAGCGGTCAACACGCCTGCCTGCGACACGGAGTGACCAGGTTCGATCCCCGGCCAGGTCAAGATGGAAAATGATCTTTTTCAGATTGGCCTGGGTCTTGGATGTTTATCTATATATGTATTTGTTATAAAATATAGTATCGTTGAGTTAGTATCCCATAACACAAGTCTCGAACTTACTTTGGGGCTAGCTCAATCTGTGTGATTCGTCCGTATATATTTATTTATTTATTTTATTTATTTACCCATTCCCTCGATCGGCTTTTACGATCTGCACGGGAAGAAAAGCAGCTGGTACGTTCTACGTTTTTTCTTTTCTCCCAGACCAGCATGGAAGAATAAGGCGCAGTATAAGAATAGCCATTTTAACTCGAGAAGACGGAGAAGACGAAATGCTCAGTAGGACCTTTGTATCTGGATGTGTCAATACTCACATCAAACTTGTACTTGTGTGCTCCTATGGTGGTGCGCTGCTTCTGCCAGAAGTTGTCCGGCTTAACTACCAGCGCCTGGTGGACGGATGAGGCGAAGTGCTCCTGTAGGACCTTCAGGATCGGCTTGATGGCGGCCCAGGCTGAGCCCCGCATGTCTATCAGTATTGTGAAGCCATGGGATCGCACGGAGTCGCTGCGACAACGTAAATAACGATGTTAAGTGACCACCGCCAACATACGAATATGAACAAAATGTTGTTGTTGGAGTGACTTCCTCAATCGTAAGTGATTGAGGATAATCAACTAGCGACCTGACCCGGCTTCGCACGGGTACGTTAATTATACATATATACCTTCCCCTTGAATCATTAATCTATTAAAAAAACCGCATCAAATCCGTTGCGTTGTTTTGAAGATCTAAATTATATCGTTGAGTTAGTATCCCATAACACAAGTCTCGAACTTATCTTGGGGCTAGCTCAATCTGTGTGATTTGTCCGTATATATATTCCGTATATATTATATTAAAGCATACATAGTCAGAGAACATTTTTTGAACATTAAACAAAAAAGAGAGCGGGAAGCGACTTCGTTTTATACTATGTAGTGTGATAAGTTAAATATCGTTCAATAAAGTCTTATTCCGCGTGATTTTAAACCTCTGAACTATACTTAAATCCTGGAATCAGCAACGGATTTGGATAAATAAATATATACGGACAAATCACACAGATTGAGCTAGCCCCAAAGTAAGTTCGAGACTTGTGTTATGGGATAATAACTCAACGATACTATATTTTATAACAAATACATATATAGATACACATCCAAGACCCAGGCCAATCTGAAAAAGATCATTTCCATCTTGACCTGGCCGGGGATCGAACCCGGTCACTCCGTGTCGCAGGCAGGCGTGTTGACCGTTGCGCCATGGAGCTAGTCAGTGGTGGATGGGTTTATTTAAGAGATAGTGATTCAAGAGGTAGGTTTATATGTATAAATTATCGCACCCGTGCGAACCGAAAAAGTATTTGTATTCGTGAGTCCCCCTTCTTATTCCTACATGGTCAAGTCAAAGTCAAGTCACATATCATTTATTCATCATACGATACTTTACATATCATTTGGTGAACAAACTTTGGTTACAACAAAATTTTGTTCACGTTAATTTACTCATCATCATTTCGTGTAGCTGTCACGGTCAATCGACCATGCACACCCTGGTGTCAGAGTTCTTCGGAACCGCCTCTCGGAATCTGACGTGGTTCCCGTGGTTAATTTACTTAAAACTACGTTTAACACTTCTAAAGCGCAGTGCAAAAGAAACGGCAACAAACAGACCAGCGCATTTTCTCCAGACGTCAACTTACAATTTATAGTATACTAGCTGTTGCCCGCGACTTCGTCCGCGGCAATTTCTGTTATTGTACTGTTGCGGACATTTTTTTAGTTCGTTAAATAGGAATAATTTTTAATACACATTTTTTGGGTAACTTGAACCGTTTACGCATCGCACGCGTCTTATGTCCTCAACTATGAATAATTTTCCCCCGTTTTCAAAACATTTTTCATTGATGCTTCGCTCGTATTGGTCGCAGCGTGATGTTTTATAGCCTAAAGTCTTTCTCAATAAATGGACTATCCAACACAAAAAGAATTTTCCAATTTGAACCAGTAGTTCCTGAGATTAGCGCGTTCAAACAAACAAACAAACTCTTCAGCTTTATAATATTAGTATAAATACTACTTAAAACTACATATATTTATTTATGGCACCAGAAGGCTACATTACATACAGTAAAAAAGAATATTCAGGTAACCTATTGTACAAAAACAAGTAAGTTCCCACATTTACAACTAGATGGCCGGAACACAGTCAAGTACGTGTGCAACCAGATAAACATGTTCCCACGACGGAATCTACAAGGGGCACTATTTTTGAACGGGTTTGATTTTCGTGTAAGTGGCCAACACTGGTGTCAGATTTTTCAAGCTGCCTAAAGTCATCTGACAATTGCCTCCGTGATCCAGTGGTTAAGGCGTTTGCCTGTAAGGTGTTTGCTTCCCGTGGGTTCGATTCCCTCGGGAAGCATACTTTCTTTAGTTGTTTCCAGTCTGATAATAAAGATGATTCCGTGCTTCGGAAGGCACGTTAAGCCGTTGGTCCCGGCTGCCATCTGGTAGTCGTTAAAGGATGCTCGTCAGAGGCGGTTCCGAAGGCAGGCACCAGGGTGTCCAACTCGAAATGATAGCTTTACAATGCCATCAATGATGAAAGCCGGGACCAACGTCTTAACGTGCCTTCCGAAACATAAAGGACCTCGAGATATTTTTATGCCACTTGCGGTCACCTAATGGGGACTGCGCCCGGGTGGTTTATCATACGTAAGTGCAAATAATGCTCAGACCCAATGGACCATCGGGCTCTTCCTTTTAAACGGATCATCATCATCACACCCTGGTGTCAGAGTTCTTCGGAACCGCCTCTCGGCCTCTGACGTGGTTCCTTTAACGACTACCAGATGGCAGCCGGGACCACCGGCTTAACATGCCTTTCGAAGCACGGAATCTTCTTTATTATCGGACAATCAGGTGATTCAAGCCTGCAATGTCCTAACCAAACTGGAAACAACTAAACAAAGTATGCTTCCGGTGGGAATCGAACCCACGACCGGGTCTACAGGCAAACGCCTTAACCACTGGACCACGAGCGCTGTTAAACGGTTTAAACGGATGACTACACAAGACGAGCAATTTTTCCATAAAAAATCGCACGATTGCGAGCAGCGTCGCCAATTCAACAATAGCACTCGGACCATTCACTGATTATCTTGTAAAAAGTTTGCGATACTGCTTGATGATTTGATATTTCCTTTCGCACGAATTGTGAGTAAAACAGTTTCGGTAACAGGCAAACGTTATGATGTTCTCTTACGATCCTTTCATCATCAGGTCCTTTTTAGTCTCCACTACAGGAGCACGACCCTCTCTGTACTACTAGAGCCATACTTGGGCAGAGCAGCCAGAGGACTTGGCCTACACTCTGCACGCTGGCCAGACGGGTTGGAGAGGTCTCACAGATGTTTAAAAGCTTTGTTTAGCTTGTATTTCCTAAGTCGCCTTCTACGACATCCACGGGAAGACTTGTAGTGGTCTTATTCTACTCTGCCGGATACCACACGGCCTTCCTCTAGGATTTCTTGTACTTTCTCGATTTCTTGTTAGGATATCATAATCGTGTGACAAATTTTGAAGTTGATAAAGTAAAGCTTAATTGCTATCTCTGTGTATGTGATGGGGAACTCCAATTATTGATGTCAGTTTCGCGGAGATGGGCTAGTTTGATATGCGATGACAGTAAAACACGCAAGGGCCTGTGCACACCACGTTTTTTAAACGCACCGTCGACGCGGATGTTAGTAACGGATGTCGACGACGCAGCCTTATTGCTACAGAGCAGTTTGTTTGCGATTGTTACACACGAGCATTAGCATCCCATCTGTAGCGATCTGGAGCGACACTAGCGCGTCACCTGCGCGTTTTTTTACGGCGCGTTTGTTTCCTGTGATAAATGTTTAATTTCCTAAATGTTGTTGTTTAAAATAAACACAACTTTTCCTCGCTCGTAAATGAGTCAAGCTAATAATACATGGGTAATATTTCTTCTTCTTTTTTTTTATTATCAACAAAGCGCATGCAATTAATGCTATCACCTCAACCGCTATATCCACACACTAGCGTTAGCATCACGTCTATATCGCTACACACGCGCGTCTATATCGATTCAAACGCGCGTTTGAATTTAAGCAGAGGTCTACAGGTTGCGTCTGACTCGCGTGCGTATCGTACCTGTAACGTAACAAACGCGCGTCGAGGGCGCGCTTAAAAAACGTGGTGTGTACAAGCCCTACACCCGCTGTCCTATCGATTTCCTAAAGCTGTAGGTGTGAATTATCGAGGAATAAATCTAAATGTTACTGTGACATATTTTATTTTAGCATTTTTAATTAGGTACTCAAAATTCATCTTAACCTGAATAAATTATTCCTTCAGTGTGCAAGCAATGAGTGAACACACAATGGATTAGGTTAGTAGACTAAGATTCAGTGACACTGACCTATTGGAAACTTGTCTGATAGGTTACTATTCATTTTTAGCACGCCCTAGATTAGTGATCTTGACCTAATAAAACTAAACCAAAAATGGGCCACTCGACGAAACAACACGAATAGTTTCATATCTAATATAAAAGCAATAATTTATTGGTACGGCATTAATGAATAATCGTCATTGAGCCTTCTTCATCCGACTGTTAAATATGGGATTGTGCATCTCATTCTCATACCACGTCAAACCAGCTTCATCGACTTTTAGAATATAATACATATTGTTATTGCTTTGGACAACCTTCCAATGACCTTCCATTTCTCATCTAATTTATCGGGGTACATATTATAATCCCAAAAATTATAACACCTTTATTTAAAATGTACGAGCCCAAAATACCCGAATTCTAAACACCGTATATTCAAAATACCAAGTATTTAAAAAATAAAATATTTAAATTACTTTATGGTTGAATAGCTCAAGCTCAAAACATCTTATTACGGAATACCTTATAGTATAAATACCTGACTTTAAAAAGACAACCTAATTTAACTGATTTCATAAGTTCGAAGAAGAAACGAGCTGCTACCAGAATATTAAGTTAGGTTGGACGAGAACTGCGACCCCACCAGAAAACAAATCGCCGTCAGTATCGAGCTGCTACCAGAATAGGAGTATTAGGTTAGGTTGGGTTATTTATTTTATGCATTTCATATTTTGGAATTGTAATGTAAGGATAATTGAAAATTTAATATTTAAAGGTTTGGTATTTTAAAAATCTGACATAATAATGTTTTAGTGTTTCGAATTCCGGTATTGTACAGTAAGGTGTAATCGGTTCAGGTATTTTAAATCTTAAGGTATTTTGAGTTCGGGTATTTCGGGCTCGTACATTTTAAATAAAGGTGTTATGTTTTTCGGGATTTTAATATGTACCCAATTTATCGACGTATATCAATGTTAATACTTGAATTTAAAAGAATATCCTAATGACAAACATTTCTGGGAATAAGTTCTCGACGACAACAATCACTCGTCGCCTTTGTTTCTTTGACAATGCGTTGCGTTGGACAGTATAAACAATTATCTTTCGCCGAATCACGACCCTGCCTCGGAGAGGACTGTCAAACACGCTTCAATGATTTTATACACACAAATACTTAAGTTATAAGAAACTAGCTTGCGCCCGCGGATTCGCTCGCGATTATGTCGATCCCTCGGGACTAGACCTTTTAGGCCTTTTAAAGGAAGAAAGGTAGGCTACGTCCTTGTCTGGACACCAGACAACGCATATGCAACATTTCATGATGTTCGGTTCGGTAAAAAAAATCATTCGTATGCGAAAGTTTGTCTTCTGTAATCCTACTATCCTATCCTATCCTACTAACATTATAAAGTACATTTGAATGTTTCTTACTCAATTACACGAAAACTGCAAAATTTATTATTACGATATTTTGACGATCTTGGATGAACACATAGGCTACCTTTCATCCGTGACCTAACGAAAACCGGCCAAGTGCGAGTCAGACTCGCGCACGAAGGGTTCCGTACCGTTATTTATAAAAACGGCAAATATATCATGTTTTTAATATTAATTTTATTTTTATCTTATTATTTATTTGTAAAGTAAATATATAACTAAATATTCTGCAAATATTTCAAGCGTCTACCTGTTGCCATTATCAATATCGAGCAAAAAAATTTAATTATTTATTTTATTCTATTTTTTAGTATTTGCTGTTATAGAGGCAATAGAAATACATAATCTGTGAAAATTTCAACTGTCTAACTATCACGGTTCATGAGATACAGCCTGGTGACAGACGGACAGCGGAGCGATATTAATAGGGTCCCGTTCTTACCCTTTGGGGACGGAACCCTAAAAATAGAAAAAGATAAATACCTAGGAATGCTGGTGAGGTAGTGCAGAAGGCGCCTGTAGTCATCTGGCGCCACGCGGTCCCGGCGCGAGTTGGCCGGGAACCAGATGATGGGCCCGCCGCGGCGGTCGCGGCCGCCCGTGAGCGCTGCCACGCGCTCCTGAAGCAGCGGCAGCACGTCCAGAGCACGGGCGCCCACCTCCATCGCTGCCCCGGATCAGGGACTGCCCTGGAGAAGCCTGCCGGAGAATATGTAGTTTTAGGCATACAGCACACAGAATAAAGAGTCGTTTTCTATACATCGCTGCCCCAGGTCAGGGACTGCCCTGGAGAAGCCTGCCGGAGAATATGTAGCTTTAGGCATACAGCACACAGAATAAAGAGTCGTTTTCTATACAACATCGCTGCCCCGGGTCAGGGACTGCCCTGGAGAAGCCTGCCGGAGAATATGTAGCTTTAGGCATACAGCACACAGAATAAAGAGTCGTTTTCTATACAACATTGCTGCCCCGGGTCAGGGACTGCCCTGGAGAAGCCTGCCGGAGAATATGTAGCTTTAGGCATACAGCACACAGAATAAAGAGTCGTTTTCTATACAACATCGCTGCCCCGGGTCAGGGACTGCCCTGGAGAAGCCTGCCGGAGAATATGTAGCTTTAGGCATACAGCACACAGAATAAAGAGTCGTTTTCTATACAACATTGCTGCCCCGGGTCAGGGACTGCCCTGGAGAAGCCTGCCGGAGAATATGTAGCTTTAGGCATACAGCACACAGAATAAAGAGTCGTTTTCTATACAACATTGCTGCCCCGGGTCAGGGACTGCCCTGGAGAAGCCTGCCGGAGAATATGTAGCTTTAGGCATACAGCACACAGAATAAAGAGTCGTTTTCTATACAACATCGCTGCCCCGGGTCAGGGACTGCCCTGGAGAAGCCTGCCGGAGAATATGTAGCTTTAGGCATACAGCACACAGAATAAAGAGTCGTTTTCTATACAACATCGCTGCCCCGGGTCAGGGACTGCCCTGGAGAAGCCTGCCGGAGAATATGTAGCTTTAGGCATACAGCACACAGAATAAAGAGTCGTTTTCTATACAACATTGCTGCCCCGGGTCAGGGACTGCCCTGGAGAAGCCTGCCGGAGAATATGTAGCTTTAGGCATACAGCACACAGAATAAAGAGTCGTTTTCTATACAACATCGCTGCCCCGGGTCAGGGACTGCCCTGGAGAAGCCTGCCGGAGAATATGTAGCTTTAGGCATACAGCACACAGAATAAAGAGTCGTTTTCTATACAACATTGCTGCCCCGGGTCAGGGACTGCCCTGGAGAAGCCTGCCGGAGAATATGTAGCTTTAGGCATACAGCACACAGAATAAAGAGTCGTTTTCTATACAACATCGCTGCCCCAGGTCAGGGATTGCCCTGGAGAAGCCTGCCGGAGAATATGTAGCTTTAGGCATACAGCACACAGAATAAAGAGTCGTTTTCTATACATCGCTGCCCCAGGTCAGGGACTGCCCTGGAGAAGCCTGCCGGAGAATATGTAGCTTTAGGCATACAGCACACAGAATAAAGAGTCGTTTTCTATACAACATCGCTGCCCCGGGTCAGGGACTGCCCTGGAGAAGCCTGCCGGAGAATATGTAGCTTTAGGCATACAGCACACAGAATAAAGAGTCGTTTTCTATACAACATCGCTGCCCCAGGTCAGGGACTGCCCTGGAGAAGCCTGCCGGAGAATATGTAGCTTTAGGCATATAGCAAACAGAATAAAGTCGATTTCTATACAACATCGCTGCCCCAGGTCAGGGACTGCCCTGGAGAAGCCTGCCGGAGAATATGTAGCTTTAGGCATACATCACACAGAATAAAGAGTCGTTTTCTATACAACATCGCTGCCCCGGGTCAGGGACTGCCCTGGAGAAGCCTGCCGGAGAATATGTAGCTTTAGGCATACATCACACAGAATAAAGAGTCGTTTTCTATACAACATCGCTGCCCCGGGTCAGGGACTGCCCTGGAGAAGCCTGCCGGAGAATATGTAGCTTTAGGCATACAGCACACAGAATAAAGAGTCGTTTTCTATACAACATCGCTGCCCCGGGTCAGGGACTGCCCTGGAGAAGCCTGCCGGAGAATATGTAGCTTTAGGCATACATCACACAGAATAAAGAGTCGTTTTCTATACAACATCGCTGCCCCGGGTCAGGGACTGCCCTGGAGAAGCCTGCTGGAGAATATGTAGCTTTAGGCATATAGCAAACAGAATAAAGTCGATTTCTATACAACATCGCTGCCCAGGGTCAGGGACTGCCCTGGAGAAGCCTGCCGGAGAATATGTAGCTTTAGGCATAGAGCACACAGAATAAAGAGTCGTTTTCTATACAACATCGCTGCCCCGGGTCAGGGACTGCCCTGGAGAAGCCTGCCGGAGAATATGTAGCTTTAGGCATACAGCACACAGAATAAAGAGTCGTTTTCTATACAACATCGCTGCCCCGGGTCAGGGACTGCCCTGGAGAAGCCTGCCGGAGAATATGTAGCTTTAGGCATACAGCACACAGAATAAAGAGTCGTTTTCTATACAACATCGCTGCCCCGGGTCAGGGACTGCCCTGGAGAAGCCTGCCGGAGAATATGTAGCTTTAGGCATACAGCACACAGAATAAAGAGTCGTTTTCTATACAACATCGCTGCCCCGGGTCAGGGACTGCCCTGGAGAAGCCTGCCGGAGAATATGTAGCTTTAGGCATACATCACACAGAATAAAGAGTCGTTTTCTATACAACATCGCTGCCCCGGGTCAGGGACTGCCCTGGAGAAGCCTGCTGGAGAATATGTAGCTTTAGGCATATAGCAAACAGAATAAAGTCGATTTCTATACAACATCGCTGCCCAGGGTCAGGGACTGCCCTGGAGAAGCCTGCCGGAGAATATGTAGCTTTAGGCATACAGCACACAGAATAAAGAGAAGCTTTCTATACAACATCGCTGCCCCGCGTCAGGGAATAGGAATCCCCTGGAGAAGCCTGCCGGAGAATATATTCTGTATATGCCTTAGTTCCAATTAAACTCTTTTCACTACGGCTGTTACAAGCGAGCAGGAGAGTAAAATGACGATCAATGTCTTGTGCGTGTCTATCTACTAATGTCGTGGGCGTGCTTCATCATGAAATACTATCAGCACGCCAAAATAGAATTTATTTGAACAGAAATTTTAGCTAAATACACACGATAATCTCTAATATACATATTATTTTACTAATAAAAAGATTTTGTTGAGTTGAAGCCGTGTGGTTTCCGGCAGAGTAGAATAGGACCACTTCCCATGGATGTCGTAAGAGGCGACTTAGGAAATACAAGCTAAACAAAGCTCATAAACATCAATGAGACCTCTCCAACCCATCTGGCCAGCGAGGAGTGTAGGCCAAATCATCTGTCTGTTCCATGGGAGAATAATGCCATATTCCCCATGCTTGGCAGGCGGCTTGGCAAGTGCTGTTCATTGGCTTTGATTTTACCATTAATGTAGACAAATCAAGTGACAGTAATAAATAATAATTAACTTTTAAGGAGTATTATACCATCCTGAATCGCATCCTAAACTGGATCCGATGAGAGACACTGCTATTTATGCAATACATCTGGAGATATCTCGTATGATATAGCAGCGTCCCTCCCATCGGAGCCTAAATCCATTCATTTTCTCATGCTAACTATACCTATGCATGATATGACAGAAACATTACATATTAATCACAAGTAATCCTGCTCAACTTTATGATTTGAAACAACTGCACACAAGTAATATATTAAATAATGAAGAGTAACAATTTACTGCAATAAATAAATGCATATGCTATGTAATGGAGTGTTGTAATATATGTATTAGTAAATAGTTACATGTGTAGTTACTTTCACTGTGCAAATGTTTTTCCCATATTAAATTATTGATTACTACAAATCATTATGCTTGACATCGTTTTCGACACAACCCCTTTAATATAACATCCTGGTTATTTTATTAGCTACTTTACTATGTTTGATTGCTTTATTTGTGAGGCTGTTTGTTACTTCCTCACGCTAAAACTTGACTAGCTCCGTGGCGCAGCGGTCAACACGCCTGCCTGCGACACGGAGTGACCGGGTTCGATCCCCGGCCAGGTCAAGATGGAAAATAATCTTTTTCAGATTGGCCTGGGTCTTGGATGTTTATCTGTATGTATTTGTAATAAAATATAGTATAGTTGAGTTAGTATCCCATAACACAAGTCTTAAACTTAATTTGGGGCTAGCTCAATCTGTGTGATTTGTCCGTATATATTTATTTATTTATTTTATAAAACTATTGGATGTATTTATTAAACTGTACAAAGATAACTTTGTAAAGTTTAATAAATACATCCAATAGTATAAATAGGCTATAAATTTCGCGAGAAAAAGCTTACAAAATTAAAGGTTTTAGTCAAAATTTAATCATGCATGTGGCATTGAGCAGGCATTTTTTTTTAATGAAAATTAATGAATATGAACAAAGTTTTGATGCATGCAAAAAACAATGCTGTTTGCATGCAAACAACAGTAAATTATGGTTTACAACTAGGAATATACTGAATGTAACTACAACACTACGTATTGTAATTTTGATTGAACTATTTATATTATCAAATTGTACTTTTATCACACTTGTGATGTATTTTATATTTGTCCATTACATTTTACTTACCAAACTAATGAACAATAAGTATTATCAACTAGTGGATATTGTAATGCAGTTATTTATTTAACTGAATCATAAGTTTGCTCATGATAAAACCGTTTACTAAATAGCTAGTGCTCACAAATAATTGGGATGATGGTAGTATATTAAGCACACAACAAAGATAAATGATAAATACTAGTTTGAAATAAGCATTAGAGAATAAGCATGTAGTTTTTGTAATTCATCTCTCTCACTCACCGAACGAAGCATAGAAGCGGTAAAGCTTCTGCTCAAACGTCGATTTTCTGTGATAGTGTGGTACTTCCCTGGACGAGCCGGCCCATTCATGCTACTAGCAATAATGAAGCTAGT
Source organism: Elegia similella (assembly GCA_947532085.1). Taxonomy (NCBI): domain Eukaryota; kingdom Metazoa; phylum Arthropoda; class Insecta; order Lepidoptera; family Pyralidae; genus Elegia; species Elegia similella. The sequence continues at coordinate 54,184,080 of OX383925.1, read as the reverse complement.
AGCGTGGCTCTACCATACCAACTTAATGAAATTCTAATACGGCCAATTCAATAGTATACCCTATTAAATAACTTTTCAAATCAGTTCATAAACGAGGGAGTTATGGCATAACAACAGCATACAAAAACACAGTCAAATTAGGCACCTCCTTCTATTTCCTATGGAGAACCTATAACATGCATGAAAATTGACTTATTTGCATAGCATTTGAGAAATTACTTACACAGAATAAGCAGTTCAGACAAGTACCTTCACCTGGTATAGTTCATATAGAATTTACTTTAAAAGTTGTGTAGCTAGGGATACTATATAAAATTACAGCAATTTCAACCTAATGTATGTAGCATAAGGTTCGTAATAACGCTATATATTTATGGCCTTTTGGCTATATATGGACTTTAGCAGGTGACTGTAAATGCAGATAACACAAATTATTAGAAATTGTTTTATAATATTGTTTTGAATTATATAAAAAGACTACTGAGTGCACAAGCATAATAAATATTAAACAAATATTCACATATGTAAAATAATATAAACATACTAAATAAATCAATGGGAGAATGATTTGTTAATTATTTCAGTCATTTTTGTGAGGAAAAGTGAAGCAATGGATAGTTCTAAGTTTGGTAAACTTATTAATCATCATCATCATTTTGTGTAGGTGTCACAGTCAATCAACCATGCACACATATATTAAAATAATAATCATTTCGTGAATTCTGGGATTTTGCAATTTATGAGAATATAAATGAAATTGCATGCAGTAAGTGGAACATCATCATCTTTATATCATCAAATGAATGCGTCAAAAAGCATATGAGTAATAAAAAGGATTCATATCCCTTTTTAAAAAAGATCTACTTTCATAAAACACAGGGAATTCCCATTACTTCATTCATAAAACCAAAGGAAAGAGCTATTTGCTGAGCAGTACTTAACAGTAACTCATGAAGTTAAGAACAGTAGAATTTGACCTTTATAAATAAATGCTATCCCAAATTATTAATAAATATTCTACATTATTTGATTCAACATAATATATAAGTTTGCATTTGTGCCTTCAATCTAAGTCAGGGTTTTAGTTTCAGTGAGATAGTCTCAACTGGTTGTCAGATAGGTTATGTACATTAAACTGTTTATTGGAGAATTTATGTAATTAAACACAGACAGAGCCCATATTTATAGACATGACCATATCAGGCAACATTCATAATCGAAAGAACTGTAGGTATCGCGACGAGCTTCGCGAAAAACAACATGCAGTACAAAGGCAGAGATATCAACAGCATACTTATTTACAAGGCCAGCAAGCCAACACAAAGACGACATAAACCGCAGATGTTTTACCAAATTACGGTCGCACACGGTCAGTCCTTCGTAATTCACTGTACACCAGCATTTTCTCATTCGAATCTGACAGATTCGCGATCGTTTTGCCGTAAACCATCGACCAACGCCAAGGTGGTCCACGAGTGACCACCGACGCAAACTTATGACTTACAATTTCGCATGAGCTCAGACGACACTAAAGCGATTGTAAGCAAATTGTATGCTCATCTACATTCCACAAAATTAATATAATAAACGTTGATGACAAATTATAACAGATATATATAACTACCTATGTCACAACAAATAACCTCAGCTATCAATTTGAACTAACCGTGGTGACTCAAACACGCCAATTAGTCGGGTATAAAAGGTTCGGCACGCATTATTGTCACTGTTGTTTCTTTCACTAAAATACTTGTAAAAAATATATTCATTACTACTAAAACTTAAGAAAAACACAGAAGCTGGACATAAATGACACTGAGAAACACCAACCAACCACCACAATGGCGCGCTAGGGCTTCCAACCATTCACATTACGAAGAATCGGTAACTTGAATAAATCGGTGGAAAATCGAATGAAATACAGCTTCTTTATAAATAATTCATCGATGTTGTACATAATAATAATAATATTTACTTCAGCAATCCGCTAATACCTTTTATATTAGCTTTTTTTGCAATATGTATGGATAGGCATGGAATATGCATGCAAGCATGTATGCATTTAATATTGTCTATAATTGCACAAAATACAAAGGAAATATTAATACAATATTAATACACTACATATATTTATTTATAGCATAACCTTTAGAGAAATAAAAAATATAATAACCTAGTTTTTTGAGATATATTTTCGTATATATGTTAGTCTGTAAGGTATATATATTTATGGGCTTATGTAATATTTTACTAGTTGCCTGTATGTATATACTAGAACAATGAACCTAAAACTAAAAATCTAAAAATATAATAACTAAAATATACAAGAAGTCCCATAAGGCAAGGTTCCAAAGATACTGGCAACATTCCCCCTTAGGATAGCTAGACTAATTCTTTGTCTGAGGTAGCTGCCAGCTCTTCGGTCTCCTGTGATGTCGACTAACCTTTTTGCAATTTCCTTAAAAAAAGTCAGATCAGTCAAGAGATCAAGGGTCTCGTCCCGAATGGGACAAAATCATATTCGGAGCCTAGACCCCTGTATTTGCAAACTTTGGCTCTTTCAGCCGCTTTCCAAGCCGCACCAGCTCTGTTGTTGGTCCCATGTAGATGGGAAGGGGCCAGCGTGTCTGAACAGGTTGCATCCCATACCAGCTACCGGCCCATGACTAGCTTCGTGGCGCAGCGGTCAACACGCCAGCCTGCGACACGGAGTGACCGGGTTCGATCCCCGGCCAGGTCAAGATGGAAAATGATTTTTTTTCAGATTGGCCTGGGTCTTGGATGTGTATCTATATATGTATTTGTTATAAAATATAGTATCGTTGAGTTAGTATCCCATAACACAAGTCTTGAACTTACTTTGGGGCTAGCTCAATGCTGTGTGTGATTTTTCCGTATATATTTATTTATTTATTTTATTTATGTCTTGCAATACCAGTCGGCTCAAGTGTGTGCGTTACCCCAGCAAAAAAGTACTGAATATCAAAACGTAATATTGCTAGACAATTAGTAAGTAACGTCGTGTAAATGTAGTTGAAAGTTTTAAATTTGTACGTCCATTAATTTTTGAGATATTAATTAAAATCAGATTCTGCTAGGATGACATTTCAAACGTTACGCCAGCAAAAAATTTTCTCGGATCCGAATGAAAGTTAATACAATAATTAGTAGTTGATGTGCTGTAAATGTACTTGTACAAATAGAATTTGTACGTCTCCAGACTTTTGCGATATTCAAATTTTTGCTGCGGTAACGTTTGGTCGATTGCTGGATCTCATAATCGGCACGACGTGGGAGTTTGATTTTTTTTACTTACACTGTTATAAATTTGTAGGTCATGTCTGTGAAAACAGAATTTATAAAAATGTTACCATTGAAGGATTAAAAATAAAAATATGAAATCAGGTATTTTAACTCCTGTACTTTAAATATAGGACCTAGAAACTAATTGTTGACGTTAGTTTGTACCTTATAATTGCCTACAATGCCTAGGTAAGTATCAATATGATATCTTAAGTATTAAATTAGTTATGAGGAAAAGAACCATATCTAGGTCGCCAGGAATTTCGACGGCCGATTTGACCAGTTTTTCTATTAGTTCGAAAGTCGACAGCTATCAAACTATTTGTAAGAGTAAGTTAACTATTAGTTTACAAAAAATCAGCTCAATACAAGCAGTAGTTTAGGAAATATCATTAAATATCCAACTGTAGGTGAAATACCATGATAAACCGACCATTTTTGGCAGTATAGTAAAAGGCGACGGTACCGTATATTTAGTTGTATTACTGAAATTGGTCGTGTATTCATTTATTTTTGCGGTACATTCGTGTACTGAAGTGTTCGCATTTATAAATATAATCTTTATTTCTTCATACGAGAATGTAAAATACAGTTTGTGTACGTATGCAAACATGAGGATGAGTTTTTAATGCACAGGCATATATTGTTGGTTTTATGCCTTGGTTCTATACATAGGTAGGTACAGATATATAATATATATTATCACCATATTTAATTTCTTTCGAGTAATAGGTACGCTAGGCGTTTACAAAATACCTATTTAGATGAGCAGGAAAAATCTTTTACTTTTTGAAGGCTTCCAGATTTCCGTCTTGTTTAGTATTTGTTATGTAAGTTTAGGTATAATATAAATTAATAGTTATTTCATTCGCAAACTGTAAATTACAAATCTCATTATTGGATAACAAAATCAAAGATTTCTTTTAAATCTGACGCTGTATACATTTGGTTTACATCATTGTATTATGTGCGCGACCGAGACGAGACGAGACGTCAACACAAAAAAGATCAACTGTCGTAGTATTCACTCTAGACATTTGGTCGATCCCGCAGGAGTACCACAGACCGCTCTGCAGCAGCGCCATCTAAATATCAGTTTCTGAACTAAACACTAAGTTTACTCCATTCATAACTCTGTAAATACACAGCAATTTTTAACTCATTATTTATTTTAAATTAGGACATTTAGTTAGTGGTAAATAATATGCTAGTATTTCATACTATGTCTCATTCATAATTGGCGATTTTAAGTGTCAAACGGAAAGAAAAGAATGAGTTTACCACTCAAATATATAGAGGGCGTTTACTAATATTGTAAAGAAAGTATCAACCCCATGAATGCACTCTCCTTATCAGCGTTGCTAAATGCTGGTCAGTGACTCATTCTTGTCATGGCCACAAACTAGTTAGAACTTGAGATCCCTGTCAAAGTAATATAAATGTACAGATCTATAATTTTATTCTGTGTTCTGAGAAGTGAAATATGAGCTTTATCGTATACCTATATGTGGTGTGCATGCGGCCGGGTGAGTCGTGGAACGGGGGTGTACGGCCGGACTGGCGCATGGATACCGGTATTCTGAAATACCGGTGTAGTGTATCGGTAAACATTTTCGGTATTTCGATGTTTAAAGACTAAGAAAGCCGGTTTTCTTAATGCCGTTTATACTGCTGATGAGTTTTTATATTCATAGCGTAGAAAAGCTGCCTTAATCGCTCTCTGCAAACAAGACTTCCTCCTCCTTCAGACGTTTGAGCGTCGTGATGCCCTCGACCTGAACAATACTTACCAATCGTTATTGGAATTATTTAAACATTAACGGCCATACAATAAAACTTTACATTTACTTTTTTTACCTCCCTGTTTTCTGATCAACTGAGTTGGCAACCCTAGTGGCACACGCAACTAAGCGCGCGGAGCGCATAGTCGTGGTCTTGTAAAGCACTCTGCCACTCGTCATATAAAAAAACCAATGAGACATCACATGATAACCTGTTAGGGAACCACCAAATAAACAAATATATAAATCCAAAACTATATCTATACATATAATAAAACAGTAAAATTATTTTGTCTGTACATTTCGAGTTTTTGACTGAAATGGATAGAGGGACACTTAAAAATAAGAATAGAAAGCAAAAAAAATTTTTTGGAATTTCTTGTCTGTCTGTCTGTCTGTCTGTCTGTCTGTCTGTCTGTATGTATGATCACGATTATCTCCGAAAATACTGAACCAATTTACTTCAAACTTTCACCAATTGCTTTGCTTTAACTCAGTTTAACATCTAAAGTTTGTTTCATCAAAATCGGTTCGTTAAAAAAAAAGTTATCGTCATTTGAATGAACTCAAGGCATGAGTTTGCCTGCAAACATATAGCAAAAATAAAATAAAATAATAAGTGACATAAGAAAATTAAAATCCAAAGTCAATTCATCATCATTATACGACAGCATTATAGCTCTCCATACTATCCATAGTAATCCATACTAAAAAAAAAAGGAGAAGCTGACTGACTGATTGACATATCAACGCAGGGCCTAAACTATAAGGGTTAGGAACTTGAAATTTTGCACAGGGGTTCCTTTTATAACGCAGGGGAGCACTAAGAAAGGATTTTTGGAAATTCTTCTCCTTAGGGGGAAAAATGGGTTGCAAAGTAAGCATGAAACTTTGCCATTTTTGAAGTTAGTCGAATGAAATTCAGCATGAAGGTTCTTTACTAAAAGGCATGAAACACGATAAAAAATATTTTTCTCAAAAATCGTCCCTTAAGGGAATATAACGGGGATGCAAAGTTAGTATAAAACTTTCCGTTTTTGAAGTTATTCAATTGAAATTCAATATTAAGGTGTTTCATTGAAAGTCATAAACTAATGTTTTCAGGGTAATTCTACTGTTCCTGAGAAATCGACACTTACGCGGGCGGAGCCGCGGGCCAAAGGCAAACCTGACTTATATATCAACGCACAGCCGAAACTACTGTGTGCAGAAACTTGAAATTTGGCACAGGGATTCTTTTTATGACGTAAATGAGCACTAAGAAAGGATTTTTAGAAAATCAAAGGGGTTGAAGTTTTATGGAATTTTCTCATTTCTGGACTTAAAAGTTTAAAAGTAGGTACGCAAGTTCTCAATTAAAATTTAAAAAGATCTGTATAGGTGAACCAGACAACATTCTCCCTTGAAGGGGTAAATAGGGGGTAAAGTTTGTATGGAATTTTTCCATTTCTAGACTTAGAGGTATGAAAATAAGTATATACGTTCTAGGTTACAATTAAAAAAGATCTGTGTAGGTGAAATGTACAAAATTTCCCCCTTAAGGGATAAAGGGGGGGGGGGGATTGTATGGAAATTTTCTCATTTCTGGACATAGAAGTATAAAAATAAGTATATATGTTTACATTACAATTAAAAAGATCTGTGTAGTTAAAATGGTCGAAATTTCCCCTCTAAGGGGTAGAATAGGTGGGGTAAACTTTGTATGGATTTTTTTTATTTACTTAGAAATATGACAATAAGAAGTTCTCCATTACAATAAAAAAATATCTGTGTAGGTGAAATGGGCAAAATCCCCTCCATAAGGGCTAAAGATCTATGCAGGTAAAATGTATTAAATTCCCCCTTAAGGGGAAAAAGCAAAGGGATTGTATGGAATTTTTATAATTTCTACTGTTCCCAAGGGAACGACATTAACGCGGGCGGAGCCGCGGGCAACAGCTAGTCTACATTAAGAGTGTAAGTGCAGCGGCTCGGTTGACGGAATGAGAATAGTACTCATTGAAATAGGACTGTTGGGCACATTCCAATTGAGATTGTATCATAAGTACAATATAAAAAATGTGGTCCTAAGCAAATAGTATTGTAGAAGTTATAAAAAAAACTTGAATTTAACGAAGTACGCGACTGTACTATTTTACGTGAATACTACTGCTAATTTAGGATAGTTAGCAATATATACTGTAGCGTCGCTTTTTGCTATACTCCCGAAAATGGTCGGCTTATTATGGTATTTCACCTACGGTGGGATATTTAATTATATTTCTTAAACTACTGCGTGTATTAAGCTGATGTTTTGCAAACTTATAGATAACTTACTTTTACAAATAGTTTGATAACTGTCGACTTCTGAACTAATAGAAAAACTGGTCAAATCGGCTGTCGAAATTCCTGGAGTCCTAGATATGGTTCTTTTTCTCATAACTAATTTAATACTTAAGATTTCATATTGATACTTACCTGGGCATTGTAGGCAATTATAAGGTACAAACTAACGTCAACAATTAGTCTCTAGGTCCCATATTTAAAGTACAGGAGTTAAAATACCTGATTTCATATTTTCATTTTTAATCCCTGAATAGTAACATTTTTAGAAATTCTGTTTATGCAGACATGATCTACAAATTTATAACAGTGTAAATAAAAATAATCAAACTCCTACGCCGTGCCGATTATGAGATCCAGCAATCGGCCAAACGTTACCCCAGCAAAAATTCGAATATCGCAAAAGTCTAGAGACGTACAAATTCTATTTATACAAGTACATTTACAGCACATCAACTACTAATTATTGTATTAACTTCCATTCGGATCCGAGAAAAATTTTTGCCGGCGTAACGTTTGAAATGTCATCCTAGCAGAATCTGATTTTAATTAATATCTCAAAAATTAATGGACGTACAAATTTAAAACTTTCAACTACATTTACACGACGTTACTTACTAATTATCTAGCAATATTACGTTTTGATATTCAGTACTTTTTTGCTGGGGTAACGCACACGGCTCAAGTAGACTTGGCATGTTGACGATGGCAAGAGACCGGCGTAGTTATGATATCTTTAAGTGCGGCATGTCTCGAGAAGCGGCCTGAACTTTTTTGGCATGACAGTTCGTGATGTCCTAGCTTGTCGACATTACTGCCACAGGGACATTTATGAGGAACAAATTAAATACATGCATTGCGTGCTGTACACATGAAATGTGAAACGTACATGGTTTAAGGGTTTCAGTGTCCAACGTTGTCTAATAATATGGATATCTCTTTTTGCGAGTCTGTCTGACTTATACTAGTTGCACATTTTGTATCGTTGCCGTGGCAATATGTCAGGATTATTTTATCTATATGGGCAATACACTACTTGTTAACATTCATAACCAATCATTAAATAAAAGTATGAAGTATGAAGATAAAGCTTCAATATTTTCAGCCGTGGGAATCCATAAATTGTGTAATTACGCTATCTCAAAAAGAAATAAACATGATACTGTTTACTTATTGTAGTTATAGACATGTAATAAATATCAAGAGATAGAACCTAAGTATTTAACACGTTCGCGGACGTTTGACTCAATTTTATAACGTCACTTTGACACTTATATTTTGTATGAGATGCTATAGCGGTCACGTCAATATTAATAAAAATTAAGTATTCAAAAAAGAGTGCACCGGTTATAACCTTTGCCTGCCCTGGCCGCTACGTCATTGTTATAAAGTTTATTGTTTTAAATTAATAACGCATCGGTTATAGCCGTCGCATGCTTTAGCCGTTCCGTTCTTAATAATGATCAACATGCCCATAGATAGTTTACACCGGCTATAACCTGCGCCTGTTATAGACGTTGCATCCCTAGTAGTTATCAAAATTCTCGCAATACGGTCACACCGATTATAGCCTGCGCCTGTTATAGACGTTGCGACCCTTGTAGTTAGCAACATTCTCGCAATACGGGCACACCGGCTATAGCCTGCGCCTGTTATAGATAGGCGTTGCGTCCCTAGTGGTTATAAATATTCCCGCAACTTGAGCACACCGCTCATAGCATGCGCCTGTCATAAACGTTGCGTCCCTAGTAGTTATCAACATTTCCACAACACGGGCACACTGGTTATAGCCTGCGTCTGTTGTAGTCGTTCTGTCGATAGTGATGGTAGTATTTTCATATTTAGAGCACGTCGTCTATAGCCTTCACTTAATTTGTAGGGCATAGTCTTTCCTTAATTGGTAAAAGTAAGCAAACACGCGAATTACAGAGATGTAAATATACTTGGGAATAAAACACAATGCCAAAATTAACCAATTTTAATGACAAAAACAACATAAAAATATTATTTAACTTTTTAACAATACTGTTTTGTTCTAATCAAGACTTACAATCACATATTCATTGTACTTTTAAAAGGCACATCTATATAGGCATAATAGAAAAATAGCACTTTTGTAACTATAACCTATATACAAAAAATTTACTGTTATTAATATAACAATTTGTTAAAAACCGAGATCACTTAAGTTACATCTAAATACTTCGAAAACCACAGCACCTTATTTGTGTTTAAAATACAATCAGTCAGAATTAACTTAAACATAACAATTACAATTAATAAAAATATTAAATAACAACGTATAATATACATTGTTTATTCATTATTTTAATTTTACCATGTTATTAGTATAAAATTTTAATATATATCATATTTTTTTATATAAAAAAGTACATAACGTACTTAGCTATTTTCTATAGTCAAATAAAAAGAGATTATTCAGAGGTTTCATCTTCTTCTAGTGCCAAATGCCATTCTTCAAAACATCCAGGACATAAAGGAGGTTTATTTGCACACCCCTTGCATCTATAGCTAGTTTCCTTTTTTATTTTATTTTTCGTGCATAAGCGACACTTTAGAAAAACTTTATTACGCTTACAGTTTTCCGGTTTTGGAATTAATTCAGGCCAGTGCTTATTTGGAACTCGATCACTAGTTACTTCGGAACTTCCATTCTGATGCATTGAAGATACTGTTTTTCTAGGGTCTGCCATTTTTTTAGACGAAACTATATCAGCGCAGGTTAAATTTTCGCATTTAAGAAAAGATCTTATAATACGTTCTCTAAATCCCAACATTGTCTCTTTGTCATTGCAATGTTTACGAAACACATAGTATGAATTCCATATAGCCATGTCGAAAATATGAAAGAATACTTTTTTATACCAACGCACAGTTTTCTTAGGGGTAGAATAATAGGATAACATTTGGTCCGATACGTCAATACCTGACATGTATTTGTTATATTCAACAACTTCTTTTGGCTTTTTCGAAAGTTTACCGTAACGGTTTCTATTTACGACCAATTTAGGATGATGTTGTGTAGTGATCATAGTCACATTTCTTTTATCTTTCCATGCTGAAACATAAACCTTACCTTTCCTTGCCCATACATGTTCATCTTTTTTTAGTGCTTTATTTACAACATTTTTCGGGTTATCTTTCCTATCCTTTCTTAGAGTCCCTGTGGTATGAGTTTTACAATTAAGCAACTTATTGGATAGAGTGACACTGTTGTAGTAGTTGTCCATATACAGTTCATGGCCTTTGGAAAGGTAAGGTTGCATCAGGTTCATAACAAGCTTTTCTGTCTTTGATTTTAATTGCGTGATTGATTCAACGTCATGAGCAGTATTATTATTTCCCTGATAAATCTTAAAATTTAAAATGTAACCGTCACTAGTAGTTAAAATGTAGAACTTTACACCATATTTGGCTTTTTTAGATTTTATGCACTGTCTAAAAGATAAACGTCCACGAAATAAGAGCATCGATTCATCAAGGGCAAGCTGTTTTTGTGGTTTATATAGTTCCTGAAATTTCGCTATCATTTCGTTAGCAAATCCTAAGATTTTGTCTATACCTTTCGCATTTCCTTCATAAACACACAAGCATCTCAACAATTGCTCAAATCTTCTTCCTGAAATACTGTATGTAAATATGGGATGGTAATACAACGGATCGCTGAAAGTGAACAGCTTCCGGATGTTGGGTGTTTCTATCTGAGACTGTAACATGCACAAGCCAAGAAATAGCTTCATTTCCTCTACCGTAGTAGGTTTAAAACTTTTTTGTCGACTTCCTCTAGTACTTGGTCTGTTGGCTTTGCATAAGGCATCCCCATATGAATTAGTCCGTTCTACAATGTGCAAAATGACCGACTCTGGAAAGAAGTGATGAAATATTTCTAAAGCAGACGAAGTTTTATGAATAACAAATTGAGGCCCAACAGAATTTTCATTAAACTCAAATTCTGCAATAGGAGCTGTATTAGTTTGCCATTCTTCTTCCAAAATTTCTGGCGACCTAGGACGTTGATGGCCAGCCCTCTGTTCCTCCAAAACTGAAAATATTGTCGAATGTTGCTCATAATTGACAGATATCTCTGAGCCTTGTATTTGTGGTACACTACTACTTGTGCTTTGTACTGCTTCAGGATTGTTTCGAGTCTCGACAGCAGATCTTTCATTTACATCATTTAACCAATTCATATCTTGCAAAAGCGTGCTAGACTCAACTGATCTTGGTGGACTTGTATCAGTGGATTCACATGTAATCAAATGGTCTTCAATATTTTGCTGTGCTGATTGTCGTGCATTTGGTAACAATGGAAATAAAATGTCTGAATCACCTGGTGACTCAACAGACGCAGGAACATGAACGTGTATTCCTAAATCTTTTAAAGTTATTGGAGATTCAACAATAGGCTGAGATTCAGGCCTTATTTGAGATCTTCTAATGCGCTTTTGCTTACCGGTTTCCTCTTCAGAATCAGACACATGAGTTGTTGACCCGCTGTCTTCATTGGGCTCGTATGTTTTGTCAGGACCATATTCCCCATCACAATCACTGAAGGGGTCGTGTTCCGAATCCTCAATTTCGCTTGATTGTAATGCTCCTTCGTCACTCGATGTCTCCGAATTCTCTGACCCACAGGATAATTCGCCAGAGGAGGCATCATCGAATAGTCTCATTAGACGTTCATTTGCTCTTTCGTGGGGATCGTTAACTTTTCTTGTCTTCCTATTTATTTCTTGTTCAGCCATCCTAAAAGGAAATAAAATAAGTATCATTAAGTATCAAAAGCCCGATTCTTTTTCGTCTGCGTAAAAAAAAAAAACTTTTAATTCTGGAAGATTCTACTCTGATTTTATGACCGGCCGTCTGCCAGTCGTCAACTCTCTTTGGGAATGCTGTCGTTGCATATCAGCTCAGCTGTCGACGCTTTATATTCCTTAGCCGCCTCGTACCACTTACACGAGAGGTTAAAAGGGAGGGAGGGAGAGAGACAAGGTAGTAAAACGATTTTCGGAACGTTGATTAACAAAAATACAAGCAAATTATTTTCATTTTACAACTTTATGATGCTTTTAAGACACCAAATTTGATTGGTAAATCAAGAAAATTAAATAATAATAATATTTGTTTAAAAAATTAAATTAATACTTACGTTTATAAACAATTACGCATGAAATACTCCCTCACTACAGCGCGTCCTCTCCGCGGGGCACTTCCCGGCCAACTGACTGGATCACCATACAGCGGCCGCTGCTATGACCTGTGCGTCGGTGTGTGTGCGCACACGTACACGTACATGTAGGCGTGTATAAAGGTGCGAAAGTACGCTTTGTGTGACAGTAGGCAACTCAAGGAATCGAACATGGGGGCGCTTTATAGGGAACTGTACTGTAGCAGTATGGAAATTGATCTGCTTAAGCATTTCTGCTCCATAGGAGATGAAATATATCGAAGGCCATAACCGGCGCGTCATTTTACAAAGATTGCAATAGAAGTCTATAGCCGGCGCGTCCGCGAACGTGTTAAGTCCCTTAGAGGTTATTGAAAACAATTGACAGTTGTTTACCAAGACGATCAACGTTTCCACCAAGCAGTTTATCAGTTAAAATCTATAAATAGCCGTCGAGCACATAGATCATTTATGCAAATAATACAAATTGCGCATATGAGCGGAAGTGATAGGTTTTGTTTATGCATTCGAAAGTACCTTACCGGTAAATGTAAAAATTTCAAGATTTATTATCTACTTTTCTACACTAATATTATAAAGAGCAGAGATTTGATTATTTGTTTGAATTGAATAGGCTCCAAAAGTACTGGACCCATTTGAATAATTGACAATGTGGTACAAACCGGAAGTGATGGTTTTTATTTACGAAATCGAAGGTACCATAAATATAAATAGTTCCAGATTTTTTTTATCCAATATTCAATTACTTATGAACTTTTGAAAAAAAAGTAGTATTTATAAGCAATATTCCCATGCTTCATCACATGACAAAGTCTATGTCATTGACAATCTGTCAAAAAGTGATGACGTTGACTGCCAACTCTTAGGAATTGCCAGGTTGGGGAATATTTTCCCCGAAATTTAGAAGTGTACACGGACTTTTTTGTGATACTGCTTAGCTTCTATGGTCCTATTTTTTTTTTTACTAATGAATACCTATATTTACTATTCGCTTTAGGGCTTTCTGAAATGTCGCTATCCAGGCAGCATCACCGAGACGTTGAGTTCAGACAACTGCCAAAGTGTCACATACAGCCTCCACACATACGCTACACATGGCCTCCAGCTCCAGCAGAGGTCCAGACCGTGACGTTCTTCGTGCATGCTGCCGGTGTTCATATATTTATAAGACATTACTACTACAAAAATGCAGCGTCAAGAAGAATTTGCATAAAACGAAGCAACCTTCGATTTATTAGAACGCAAAAGAAGAAGCGGCGTTGTTTGTATCGCTAAATCAGAAAGAAAGAAAATACAAGGAAATATTTAAATCTATGATGTTTTAATACAAGTTTTATTATTATTATTTCCAGTAAGTGACGCGATCAATCGACCCTGCACACCCTAGTAGAACTGAATCTTTGACGTGATTTCTTTTATGACTACCAAATGGCAGCAGGGAACAACAGCTTAGCGTGCCTTCCGGAGTATGGAATCATCTTTATTATCAGACAATCAGGTGATTCAAGCCTGCAATGACCTTACCAACTGGAAACAACTAAACAAAGTATTCTTCCCGTGGGAATCGAACCTACGACCCCGGGTCTACAGGTATATAAAGGTATATGTAAGGATATATAAAACAAAGTCGTATTTATTTTTAACGTTTATTTATACACATTTCTTTATAATGATAAAAGATCAGTATAATTTATCTCATTAATCGATACAAACGTATTTATCAGGGCTTTTATCGGTTTGTACCGATTACTGACTACTCTAGTTTCAAATTGATATTGATTTTTGACGTTAGCGCAAACTTGTGGGAAGCTCGATAGATTTATCGGCGATATTTTCTTTCGAGACACCGAAATGAAATTTACTATGTAATAACACAAAACATGTGGCTAATTTCCATACAGGTATGATTTCTTGATAAATTATTAGTGTTTGTTAGTTGCTTCGCGCAAAAATATAATTGTTATGACATATTTTTCGCTGAAAATATGGTGTTTGCATAAAATATTTTTTTATTGAATTATAGAGAAAGTTTTGATGCAACAAGTTTATTGATCGATTAGCTAGTGCAGCTGCGATTGTTTGTGTGTCGAGAATATTTGTGTTTTTCTTCCAAAATTCATATACAAATCACCCCTCATACATTGGCTATCCTAATGGAAATAAGGGTTGTTGACCCCTCTAACTCACCCTCGTGTATTGAAAAATAGAAGTTTGATCAGTTACTTTATACGCATTCTGTCTCTTTTCTTACTTAATCACTGTAGTTATTAATTTAAAAATAATTTAAATGCTAAATGCGAATGTTTTGCGCATTGTTTTCGCTGCGCCATTTGCAAATTTGTATGCAGTAGCGAACCCGCCCGGCTTCGCATGGATTTTATTCAATCTCTTGTGCTATGATAACGCATCTAAAAATTCGATAACTGTATCCAAGATTCAAGAGAATATATATAACTTAAAAAATATATATCTACCTAATAAATGAGTATGTAAAGTACTGACACACTATCAGTTATTAATTAATTTGAGTATTAATTCCTTAATTTTAAAGAAAAACCGACCAAGTGCGAGTCGTACTCGCCCACTAAGGGTTCTGAGACGAATCTATAGAAAATGGCAAAAAAGTCATTGTCTTTTGTATGGGGGCCCCCTTCATTATTAATTTTACTTTTATTTGATTACTTATCTTTAAAGTGAATATATAACTAAATATACTGTAAATATTTCAAGCGTCTATCTTTCTTTATTCTATTTTTTAGTATTTGTTGTTATAGCGGCAACAGAAATACATCATCTGTGTAAATTTCAACTGTCTATCACAGTTCATGAGATACAGCCTGGTGACAGACAGGCAAACGGACAGCGTAGCGATATAAGGTCCCGTTTTTACCCTTTGGGTATGGAACCCTAAAAACCTCTACCCTTTAAACTTCGTGTTTTATCTGTGGACACATATAACGGTGCAACAAAAAAAGAATGCTAAAAGTTTAACTTTGCAGCTTGATGGCAGCGGCAAGTGTCGCTTATTTACTTTAAACTGACTTGCCGTTTGCTGTAGAAAATTACCTGTCAACCAAACATCTGTCAAAAAAAAATAGTAAAATTCATAACACTTTCCGTTGTCCCTGATCTTTAAGGATTAAAATATACAATATGTTAAGAAAAACCTATCGGACCCTTGAAGAGCTGATTCAGTCCATTGATAGAGCAACTTTTCTTAAAAAAAATTGAGGCATATTTTATTGAGTCTCCCATACGAATTGACCGGGCAAACAAACACTTTTCTATCGAAATGCTGAATTATTTTTGAGTTCCCAGCATTGGTCCCATAAGTTTTTTTTTTTGTTTATCCAATGGCAAATGATCAGCCGAGCCACCTGATGGAAAGTGGTCACCGTAGGTATAGGTTCATACATCATTATGTATAGGTTCATATTGATGGGCTGTATCCCTCCAAGGGTTGGACAGAGTTTATATTACTGGGGGTGATGTGATAGCAATTCACCCAGTTTTGATCCCATAGGAAAATTGATCATATTGACAGGTTGAATCACTCTTTAAGGATTGCATAGTGTTTTCTTTACATAGCTTTCGCCCGCGGCTCCGCCCGCGTCAATGTCGATCCCTCGCGAATAGTACTTTTTCCCGGAATAAAAGGTAGCCTATGTTTTTCTCCATACTCCAGAGAACTTGTATGCGAAATTTCATGATGATCGGTTCTGTAGTTACGGCTTGAAAGCGTAACAAAAAAAACTCACTTTTGCATTTATAATATTAGTAAGGATAAGGATTTATGTAAGTGTCTTTATTCGATCATAAATACTACATGACTTAATAGATTGTGTCGTGTTGGTGTTGTACCGTGAGTGTCATAGGCTGAAATCTTTTTGAATGCGCAGTCATGCTTATTTTAAATTTGTAAGAAATCACGGTTTTCAAATTCTGTTTATCAAGGTATTTAATTTACATACATCTTGTCCAAGATACATACATATTATCACGTCTTTATCCCTAACGGAGTAGACAGAGCCTAGGGCCATAAGACTGAAAGGTCACGTTAACATATTGGTGGGGGTAAAGGTGGAAAAAATTGTGATGGGTTGCTAGCGGCATCGCCTATTGTCATCATTCTTTAGATTTTGGCCCATTCTATATTTAATTAATCATATAAAAAACTTTACTATGATAATAAGATATTAATATTGGTGTGCACTGGTACATTTTCAGACGTAAAAACCTACAGTTAAGATGGCGCAGAAGTCTCAAGTGCCCGAGTTGCGGTGCATGGAGCCAGAGAACTACCGCAAGTTCTTCCGGGCACTATGCTGGAGCACCACAAGGTAATAAATAATTTGTATTAAGATAGTAAATAAACAAAAATAAATAATTATGTATAGGGATGTATATGTTAGCCGTATGGTACCCGGCAGAGTAGAATAGGACCACTCCAAGTCTTCCCGGATGTCGTAGAAGGCGACTTAAGAAATACAACCTAAACAAAGCTTATAAACAATTGTAAGACCTCTCCAACCCGTCTGGCCAGCGTCGAGAGTGTAGGCCAAGTCATCTGACTGCTCTGGCTAAGTATGGCTCTAGTAGTACAGAGAGGGTAATGCTCCTGCAGTGGAGACTAAAAAGACCTGATGATGATGATGAATATGATGTATATGTTAAGTATTTATTTATTATTTTTACTGTACACAATAAGAAATAAACATGAAGCTTATAAATGACAGTGTCGCATAATCTCCATTGATTTTTTCGTACTCAAAGGGTAAAAACGGGACCTTATTCATATGGTTCCGCTGTCCGCCTGACTGTATGTTCTTCCGTCTGTCTCTTCATAATCATCTCCTTGCGAGACCTCGACCGTCCCGGCGCTCTAGCCGAGTTCCCACATATAAGGAGTGGTGGAGAACAGAGACACGACACAACAGACAAGAAGATTAATTTTATTTGTCACGACTTCACAACTTATATAAATATATTAACTTTTACATAAAAGATCAGAGACCGATCAAGTAAACAGTCCAAGAGATGATGGTGGACTGAAGAAATGAGTGATGAGAGAAAGAGAGAAAATGATCTAAAAATGGAATGGAATGAAATTTGAAATAAAATGAGAAATGAAAAAATAGACAGGATGAGAAAGAAACGAGGTTGGACGAGATGCAGCATGCAGGTGGCATGCTGCAACGTTACATCCTCGTGCCTGACCATCGGGAACAGCTTCTCTTACAAGGTGTATGGCTTCTGAGTGTTTGTGCGCGCCACCTTACGAACGATATCAGTCCAACTTGTGGGTGGTCATCCTTGACCTCTGCGTCCTGGGACATGGCCCAAAAGTATGGTTTTTTCGAGACTACTCATCCAGGGCGCGTCGCGCTATGTGGCCGAAGAAATTAAGAAGCCTTTGGAGACACACACACACAGGAAATTAATGGACATCTGTGTCCTCCTTATATTGACCTATGACGCACAAACTTGGTTTCTGACTAAGATCCAAAAGTCCAAGCTCAAGGTTTGACAGCGAGCGATGGAGCGCAGCATATTGGGTGTCAAGTTAATGGACAAAATCCGTAACACCGAACTGCGCTCTCGAACGGGAATCGCGGATGTAGCTTTGAAGGCTGCCTAGCTGAAGTGGGACTGGGCTGGATATGTACAAAGTCGGCCAAACGACTCCTGGGCGAAGACCACCACTTGCTGGGTCGCAACTTTGAGAAGAAGACCTGGTAAGCCGAGAAGCTGATGGCGAGACGAACTCGACAAATTCCATAAGAACTGGAATGATCTAGCCGAAGACCGAACAGAATGGAAGAAATGGAGGGTGGCCTTTGCCCAGCTGTGGGACAGTGAACGGCTAGAAATGAAAACAAAATGAAATGGAGACACATAGTAGAAATTTTCACAGATGATGTATTTCTGTTGCTGCTTTAACAAAAAAGACTAAAAATAGAATAAAATAATTTTAAGGGTGGTCCCATTTTTTTGCTCGATATTGATAGTGGCAACAGGTAGACGCTTGAAATATTCACAGAATATTTAGTTATATATTCACTTAAAAAATAAATAGTTAAATTGAATTTAAACAAATATTTAAGGGGGTTCCCATACACAGATATGATTCTTTTGCCGTTTTATAGAGAATGGCTTGTTGAGTGAGTGAAGTGCAAAAGTTTAAATCAGAAATTACGTCTATTTTTGTAACTTTCATTGTACGTATGATTCATTCGATTGATTGAACCATTTAACGTGTGTTCGGGACGAATCAATTCGAGTTATTAAATTGTCCTCTACCAATTGAGCTGAAATTTTGCTCATTTATATCACAGACAGCAGATACGACATAGGGACCTTCAAAATCGAGTCTGTTCTTGAATGGCCAGCAACGCTCTTGTCGCACTGTTGTTGCAATTGTCCATGGGCAGCGGTGATCACTTACCATCAGGTCACCACATGCTCGTTTGCGTTCCTATATTATAAAAAATAACATTATTTTAACGTAAGTATAGTTTGTTCCTAATAAAAATTAGACATATTTTTTAACGCTTTTTGAGAACTATTTTTATTAATATAATATCTTATTATTTGGTCGTGTCGTATATTATGTCGTATCAGTATAACTTTTAAATTAAATTTTGTATTAGAGAAATACTCCGACATACATACATACATAGTATCACGTCTTTTTCCCTTACGGGGTAGACAGAGCCTAAGTCTATAAGACCATAAGGCATTAGGTGGAAAACGGAATCAAAATAGTGATGGGTTGCTAGCCGCATTACCTATTAACATGGTTCCTCAGATTTTACACATTTCCTCGATCGACTCGTACGATCTGCGCGGGAAGAGAAGCAGCTTGTACATTCTACATTTTTTCTTTTCTCTCAGACCAGCATGGAAGAAACACTCCGAGATTAAACAAAAAAGGTAATCTAACACCAGATTTTGCCCTAAGCCCACAGGCCCCAGACTTTATTTTGTCTGTATGCAGTATATATGCAATGATTTACTTAGGGGCCCCATGGCGTCAATCAATATTCGATTTGGCATAGGAGTTCCGAGTTTAATATCGTAGTGGTTTCGACATGGTTCAATCCGGACCTGGATAAATATCTTCTACCACAGTCGGACGGAAATTTTGACCATTCTTATATAAAAAATTCTCGCGTCGCGGTGTTTGTTACCAAACTCCTCCGAAACGGCTGGGCCGATTTAATGATATTCTGTGTGCATATCGGGTAGGTCTCTGAATCGACCAACATCTATTTTTTAAACGAATTTCGTCGGGACAGTTAGTTTTCATATAGGAATGTAGTTCATTATTATAATAATAAATAATAAATATATACGGACAAATCACACAGATTGAGCTAGCCCCAAAGTAAGTTCGAGACTTGTGTTATGGGATACTAACTCAACGATACTATATTTTATAACAAATACATATATAGATAAACATCCAAGACCCAGGCCAATCTGAAAAAGATCATTTTCCATCTTGACCTGGCCGGGGATCGAACCCGGTCACTCCGTGTTGCAGGCAGGCGTGTTGACCGCTGCGCCACGGAGCTAGTCAATAGAGCTAGAAATATAATAGAATCATATTAGAATTCATATGAGAATGTTGCTGTGAGAAACCGATTTCCTTTGTTAATGCAGTATTTTTAATGCGTGCCAACTTGGGCCCTTAATGTATTTTAAACGACTTCAAAAAGTAGAAGGTTCTCAATTCGGTAGATTTTTTTAAATGTTTGTCATTTAATGTTCTTATCTACATAATTTTTGAAACATTGGTTAAGTAGTATATATAAGATTTTGTCCATTAGGGGTTTGGTTACATGGCACAGTTTTCTCAAAAACTTCACAATCATTTTTACAGAAAGTACGAAAAGAAGGGTTCGAAAAAAATCGGCAAGAAGGAGAAGCAGCGTAGGGCGAAGGCCGCCAGCGTCGTGCCTATGTGCCACGCCCCGGCTCTGCTCGGCAATCCCTCGCAGTTCGCTGTCTTCGCGTCAGTCCGCCGGGCGGTGCTGTCACGGTGGCGCCACCTCCAGAGCGGGTTCATCGAGCTTTCTGACGACAGTGACTCGGAGGAGTCCGCCGCGCAGATACCAGTAGCCAAGCTGCCAAAGGTATTCATAATAACAGTATATTAGCAGCCGGTGTTGGTAACTATAACCTTTTTTTTTTTTTTTTTTTTTTTTTTTTCCCTTTATTTATATGTCAACTATTCCCTTTATTTATATGTGAATTACGGGTTACTCACGTACGAAGTCAGCTACAGGCCGACATGTTTCAACCTCATCCGGAGGTCTTTCTCAGGGCGAATGTGAACCGAGACGCGCGCACGGAGTCGTCCCGATTCGCACTGTAATTCACATATAAATAATGTTATTATCTCGCGTTAGTATTAATCAAAAAAACTATTCCCTTTGTTGAACATTGTACCCAGGCATAGGTATACCGGAGCCCTATATGATCACAGGATCTGCAAGAATATATAATTGTCTCAACACTCATAGATATAGAATAAGCTACTCGTATATCACTCGCATAAAGTTTTTATCTTACACATTTTGTTTTGTGTTCCTCACTTACGCACATGTTATTATCATTTATTGAAGAATTTTCTAGATTCGTGACGACCCTAAGCAGTATCTGAAAACCAGTGCATTGCCATTAATAGCCTCCGTGGTCCAGTGGTTAAGGCGTTTGCCTGTTGACCCGGGGGTCGTGGGTTCGATTCCCATCGGAAGCATACTTTGTTTAGTTGTTTCCAGTTTGGTTAGGACATTGCAGGCTTGAATCACCTGATTGTCTGATAATAAAGATGATTCCGTGCTTCGGAAGGCACGTTAAGCCGGTGGTTCCGGCTGCCATCTGGTAGTCGTTAAAGGAACCACGTCAGAGGCCGAGAGGTGGTTCCGAAGAACTCTGACACCAGGGTGTGCATGGTCGATTGACCGTGACACCTACTCGAAATAACGATGATGAGTGCACTGCCCTTCCAGTAATATACGCACTGAGACACTGCCTATTTGTACCACTGCGACACACGAACTATCACGTACTGTTTTATTGTTTTAGTTCTTTTTTGTCTGCATATTTATTGTTTGTGTGTTTCTGAAGGTACAATAAATCAATTATCTATATATCTGGATGAGATTTCTGCAATTGTGTGATTTGATGATAATGGGGACTTGCATGAAGAGTAGATTTCGAAAAAAAGTCACTGCTTTATAGTGTTCTCAAAGGTCCGTTAATGTCGATACGAACAAATATGCCTTTATAATAATAATTATATATAATAATTCATTTATTTCAACCATCTTTGGATCTAATACATTACAAAAATTTGAAAATATTAATATGTAATTACAATAAGATATAAATTAAATTTCATTAAATTAGCCTACAGTCAGTAAATGAACCATAGCAGCATGGTTCATGTACTGACAGTCAAATCTATCCGAAAATACCTTCAAGACACCGCTAGGGCTGGCACGAACCCGGCGCACCAAGGATGCCTTTGTAAATATTTCTGTTAAAGAGATTTTGGGTTGACACGGTAATTTATTTGCCTATGTTTAATAGCTTTTTCCATAATAAAACAAAAATGTGTGCAAGCTCCCTGTTGCAAAAATTACTCTCTCTCTCTCTTACCTCACCTTCAGAGCACGCTTTAAGATTTGAACATTTATCTTAATTACGAGACGTTTGTTTGTTTGTATTCTTTATTGTACTCATCATGATGATGAGTACAATAAAGCATACAAACATTTCGAGTAGGTGTCACGGTCAATCGACCATGCACAACCTGGTGTCAGAGTTCTTCGGAACCGCCTCTCGGCCTCTGACGTGGTTCCTTTAACGACTACCAGATGGCAGCCGGGACCACCGGCTTCACGTGCCTTCCGAAGCACGGAATCGGAATTTATTGTACTTAAACAGAAAGAGAATATACAAAACAGAAAAAATAAATATACAACGGCATATACAACAACTTATCCCATTAAAAGGATCTCTTGTTTCTATATCTTACATATTTCTTGTTTATTATTAAGTATATATTTTTAGTTGTATCTTATACTTAATGTCTGGCTTAATGTGAGGTGCTCCGATACAAACGGAAAGTTTGAACAATCTGACCATTACGGTAAGAAGATAGAACAAGACGATAGAAGTTATTGGGACACACTACAAAAAATTGTCTATCAACGATTGCGGCTGTACCCTACCTATTGTAGGGCAATGGGTGTTGGGATACATATAGAAAGCTTGAACAATCTGACTATTACGGTAAGAAGATAAAACAAGATGATACAAGTTTTTGTGTCCGACAAACCACACTAATGTGTCTATGAACGCTTGCGGCTGTACTGTACCCGAACTATTGTAGGGCAATGGGTGCTGCGATACAAATAAAAAACTGGAACAATTTGACCATTACGGTAAGAAGATAGAATAAGACGATTGAAGTTTTTGTGTCCGACACACCACACCAAGTGTCTATGAACGCTTGCGGTTGTACCCTACCTATTGTAGGGAATAGGTGCTCCGATATATATTGAAAACTTGAACAATCTGATCATAACGGTAAGAAGATATAACAAGACGATATAAGTTCTTAGGACACACCACAAAAAAGTGTCTATGAACGCTTGCGGCTGTACCCTACCTATTGTAGGGAATAGGTGCTCCGATATATATTAAAAACTTGAACAATCTGATCATAACGGTAAGAAGATAGAACAAGACGATATAAGTTGTTAGGACACACCACAAAAAAGTGTCTATGAACGCTTGCGGCTGTACCCTATCTATTGTAAGTCAATAGGTGCTCCGATACATATACAAAGATAGAACAGACTGACCATTAAGGTAAGAAGATAGAACAAGACGATATAAGTTATTGGGACATACCACAAAAAAATTTCTATGAACGCTTGCGGCTGTACCCTACCTATTGCAGGCCAATAGGTGCTTCGATACATATAGAAACCTTGAAAATGTGACCATTACGGTAAGAAGATAGAACAAGATAATAGAAGATTTTTGTACGACACACTACACCAAAGTGTCTTTAACGCTTGTGGCTGTACCCCTACCTTTTATAACACAATAGGTGTTTCCGATACAAACAGAAAGCTTGTAAACAATCTGACCATTACGGTAAGAAGATAAAACAAGACTATAGAAGTTTTTGTGTCCGACACACCACACCAAAGTGTCTATGAAGGCTTGCGGCTGTGCCCTACCTATTGGAGGGCAAAAGGTGCTCGGATACGGAATGTAATAGCCGGGTCGTTATACTGTGTTGCTGTATTCTATAGCTGGAACAATCCGACTATAATTATACGAAGATTTTTGTGTCCGACACACCACACCAAAGTGTCTATACGAATGCTTGCTGTACTAAAGTGTGCACCCTCCCTATTGTAAGCAATAGGTGCGGTGCACATGTGTATGTTGACGTTGTACATTGCTACAGGTGACTGGCATAGGTTTGAGGACTGTCTTTGCTCTCATATCCCAGGCCAGGTTGACAGAGCCGCTCTTCTGCGAGCAAGCGCTCAAAGCCCTGCTTGACGTGCTCCAGGGACACGCGCCTGAGGAGTTGGCCCTTGAACCTACTGAGGTAAGTCTGCAACGGCTCTATAATATCGTTTGTTGTTTAAATTTGGTGCTCGATGTAGTAATATGTTACTTAGTCTTCTGACAGTTATTGTAGTTTAATCGAATAAAGACCAAAAAGGATTGAGTCTGATCTAGTGTGGTTGTAAAGCGAAGGTTTTAATCCTTATCCTTACTATCCTTACTATCCTTACTATCCTTACTATCCTTACTTTACTATATTACTATTACTATAATAATATTATAAATGCGAAAGTGAGTTTGTTTGTTTGTTTATTTGTTTGTTTGTTTGTTTGTTACGCTTTCACGCCGTAACTACTGAACCGATTATTATGAAATTTTGCATACAAGTTCTCTGGAGTAAGGAGCAGGATATAGGCTACCTTTTATCCCGGGAAAAAGTACTATTCCCGAGGGATCCACATTGACGCGGGCGGAGCCGCGGGCGAAAGCTAGTCTTCTATAACTGAGTTCTGTAGTCCTGTAGACTGGTCAAGAAGTACAAAAAAGTAAGTAAGTGCAGATATATTGTCCTAGGCGTCGATTATACATCCATTCAATTGGCGTTATTCTTCAATACGTGCTCTTGGGATAATAGATAGCTATCTATTTGTCTGACAAAATTATATCCTTTACGCAAAAAGATACAAAAAAAGATCAATAAATAGTGATCAGTAGATTTGGCCAAAGATTAGCTCATAGGCACAATTCTTTGCATAAGTATAAAGATCTGTGTGTATAATGCAACAATGTAAACAACAATGGGCATGTATTTTAAAAAAATACTTTTAGAATAATGAGTCCGTCTGGTATATTATTGAAAAGTATTGGACACGTATTTTTTCTTTTGTCGATCAAACAACAATTGATAAAGATATATCCCGTTAAAGTTCCGCATACCGGTATAATTTTTACCGGCATGTTGCGTCATGAGCTCCTGAACTTTGATGCGCTTTATCTTCTTTTGTTTGATTGAAAAAAGAAAAAATACGTATCTTATATTTACAATACTCTATTTAAATGGTATTTTTTAGGCAACAAGCCTATACAAAAAGTGTCTCAATTACATTTAATTTTACTTTCATATGTCTAGATAATATGTAGTCTCCACGCGATGCTCGTGGAGGTGGCCAGCGGGAGCGGGCCAGGCGGTCGGATGGAGGCCCCATCCTCGCTGACAGCGCTAGGAAGTTCTTGCTTGGTGGCGCTGGCGGTGGCGAGGGGGGAGGCCGAGCTTATCCTGAACGCTGTGGCCGAGCTGATTATGGCCGCTCCTGTACTGGCCGAACAGTACATCCAGGTAAGTAAACGGAGAATATAAGAAGTCTTCAGTAAATCTTCTGCTGCTGATGAGCTGGGTTGGTTAGTATAGAAAAACAACAGCAACCCATAAAAGAACGAATATGAAGTCTTTCTTATATTAGAAAATCGAAGATGAATGTCTTCTGCCCACAAATAAAGTGCTTACCTCAGCAGCTTAATCAGTAAGTGGGCGGATCGTGTTTGAGCTAGAGCCCTTGTTTGTGTCATTGAGAAACGTACACATTAACAATTTTTACATAAATACATATTATCACGTCTTTATCCCTCACGGGGTAGACAGAGCCTAACGTCATAAGACCGAAAGGCCACGTTTAGCGTGTTGTGCGTAAAAGTGGAAAACGGAGTCAAAATAAGTGATGGGTTGCTAGCCGCATCGCCTATTGTCATGATTCTTTAGATGTTCGCCCTTACCTTACGTGACTAGCTCCGTGGCGCAGCGGTCAACACGCCAGCCTGCGACACGGAGTGACCGGGTTCGATCCCCGGCCAGGTCAAGATGGAAAATGATCTTTTTCAGATTGGTCTGGGTCTTGGATGTGTATCTATATATGTATTTGTTATAAAATATAGTATCGTTGAGTTAGTATCCCATAACACAGGTCTCGAACTTACTTTGGGGCTAGCTCAATCTGTGTGATTTGTCCGTATATATTTATTATTATTTATTTATTATTACCCTCGACCGGCTTCTACGGTTTGCGCGGGAAGAGAAGCAGCTGGCATATTCTACGTTTTTATTTTCCCCCAGACCAGCGTGGATATAACTATGTTTGGCAGAAATAATGGATTGGTTTGCCGTTGCTTTCTCCATTTAACACACTAGTGGCGATCCGCTAGAGTGTGGTTTGCCTCACGATGTACCTTGACCGGAAGGTGTTATCATTTCTGACCCGAGCACGATAGGAAATTTAAATGCGACGGATGCAGTAATGTGTAGTTTGAAATGTGACCTTTAGTGCCCCAAATCCCTCGGGATTTGGGGCAAAAAGCAAGGCACATATTTCGATATATGCCTTGCGTTTTTGAGTAATTTTGTATTTTAGCGTAGTCGGGCCGGGAATTTAGTTTCCTGGCTGGACCACAAGAAATATAGTAAACTGCCAATAATATGATATTGAATGAATGAATGCTTTATTGCACCACAAAACAAAAAGAAAATACATATTTGGAGAAAACAATTGGTAATTTGGTACATAGGACTTATCGCTTATCGTATATTGTGTAGTATATCAATAAAATGTGCTTAAAATGTACCTGCTGAGTTGTATAAAAACAACTTGGATCACAAGACTTGGATATTTTAACATGAATGAACACTGGACTCTGGTTATGGTACTAAATGTAGCCTACTGTAAAATATGTCAGAGGCCGAGAGGCGGTTCCGAAGAACTCTGACACCATGGTCGATTGACCGTGACAACTACTCGAAATGATGATGACTGTAAATTATCAAAGATCGGTATCCTCAAAACAGCACCACCTCCGCAGGTCCCCTCAAACCTGACGACGCTCCAACGCAGCGTGCAGTCCGTGATCCTAGGCAAGCCGTGTCGCAACCAATGGCTAAACTTCGGGGTCCCGCATCAGGCTCTAGTGTCCAGTTTCCCCGTCGACCTGCCCCCGACACTCACCTCCGGAACAGGCGAGCTCGTCGTCCGGTCGCTCGCATCCGACGGCTGCTACCTTTACGTGTTCACGTCCAAAGGCCTGCTGAAGATCGGCTCGGGATACGGGAGCTCAATCAGGCAACATGTTTATGTATACAAACCGGACTTTTTCCCGACCGAGCGACACGGGTGGCTAGGTTATTGCAAGGTAAGTCGGGGCAACTAGCTATGATTGCTGTTTGTGGGCTGTTGATGTAGAGCAAACTAGTTCGTTTTTATATACATTGTAAGGGCGTACCAAATGAAACACGAGAAAATTTTTAAGTATCACATCAATAATGTTTATAATGAAATGAGAAATTAAACTTGCACCGGGCGCAATCAGTACCGACGAGGCATGGCACTGGCAGAGTCGCCATGTAAGGGTGAACTAAATGAAACACGAAGCAATAGTTCAGTTCAGTTTATAAGACACTTTTAAGTTTCTCGTCAATTAAGTTTATTTTATAGTTTATAATAAAATGAGAAATTAAACTTGCATCGCACGTCGACGAGGCACTGCACTGGCAGAGTCGCCATGTAAGGGCGAACCAAATGAAATACGAAGCAATAGTTCAGTTCTCTTTATAACACACTTTTACGTTCTCGTTACATTAAGTTTATTTTATAGTTTACTAGCTTTCGCTTTCACGCCGTAACTACTAGACCGATCACCATGAAATTTTGCATACAAGTTCTCTGGAGTAAGGAGAAGGACATAGGCTACCTTTAATCCCGCGAAAAAGTACTATTCCCGAGGGATCGACATTGACGCGGGCGGAGCCGTGGGCGTAAGCTAGTATATACAATATAACGGAGTCAACGAGCTGATCTGATGATAAAGGCTTAGGAGGCTTATAGGATTAGCCTTGGAAAGCACTTTGAAACACTTTTATAAATGTTAATATATTTAAAAACTTGTTAGAAAATCTGTTCGCTATATTTTTAACGTGTTAACTATGTTTTAAATTATAAAACCCGTTGGTAGAACTACTATCAACAACCTAGACGACTAGTTTTGGTCCGTTGCGTAGACCATCATTGGCGCGAGCGTTAGGGGTAGCGACGCGAAGCAAAAAAATCGTGTTTTTCAGATTTTTAAAAACAAACTTATTTTGCTCTACATCTACAGTAAATTACTTTGTGCTTATGTATTACATCATCATTGCTTTTATTATATCTTTACTTACAGTTCAATAACCAATTGGATATTTTTTTAGAATAAGTTGTACGTGAGAATCGGCAGAAAGAAGCCTGAAGTATACGAGGTAGACAAGGAGACGTTGGAGATAAAGGGGATGCTGCGGATGGAGGGGAGGGGATGGGAGGGGAGCGCTATGACTCCCTCTGACAAGACTGCTATCTTTACTGACGGCAACGAACTGGGCATCATCCTGATCACTAGCTATGTGAGTAGTCTGTTCTGCGCACAGAACTTCTAATAAATCGGAATAGAAATGCTATAGCTTGAATTTACTTGAAGTTCCACGGGCGCCGACAGTTTCCCCACTCCTTGAATTATATTATACTCACGCGAACATATTAGACCCGTACGCAAGCAAATCAAAGGTAGTCGGCGGTTCCGACTTAGCAAATTTGAGTTTATGCAAATCTTAATACTATTAATACGGCTTTGATATAAAATCTCTTCTTGGGTAGAGTTAGTTGTAAATACGGTTTTCTGAAACTTACCATCAGAAGGCAGCATTGAATCGTAGGGTCTGATAAGCCGCTTTCATCCTAATATTATAAATGCGAAAGTGAGTTAGTTTGTTTGTTACACCATCTCACCCTATCTACTGAACCGATAGTCATGACATTTTACATAGGTGCCCGTTTTATAGGGTACGGAGATGGACATAGTGTACATTTTATCCCCCGGAAAATGTACTGTTCCCGAAGGGAACGACATTGATGTGTGTGAAGCCGCGGGTAAAAGCTAGTTGTATATTATTTGACAAGCTGCAACAACTGCCTTTTTTTTGGAAGGCCTATGTAGCTAGCTCGAAGTGAGCTTGCGCTACTTCACCGGGCGTTTGAGGCGAGGGCAGAGTGCTCTCAGCCTTTATAGACAACATCACTAAAGGGCCCCCAGGAGAGACGGACCTCGGCTTTGGGCGTTGCCCGTGTGCGCAAGGCTTGGAGAGACAGCAAACTCTCATATTGCCTGATGGGCCGCGTATACGTGCATGCAAGCCTGAAGGGCCAATCTGAGGCAACAACTGCCACATTGTTGCCAGATAAGAGCTTACCGGCGCGTAGCCTTAGTGCTATCGCCACATATTTCAGAAAACCCTCGTCGCTATACAGCGTGTATATTGACCCTCGACGATCCCTTAACGGGTGATGAACAACTTTTCTTATGGGAACAATGCAGGGAACTTAAAAAAAATTCGACATTCCTATTCCCTGGCTGAGTGGCAGAATTATTTTGTATGAAAATGACGATTTTTTTGAGTTCCTGGAATAGAATACAATAGAATAGAATAGAATAACCTTTATTGTAACACTTAGATACACACACAAAACAATATAAAATAAAATTATTAAAAAGTACAAAAAATTAAACATCGGTGCTATCAGTGTTACAAAAGGTAACGGCTCAGCGTTACACTGGACTAGGGATACCCTAATCCAGCACGGATTTTCAGCCGTCACCTTCTGAGGCATCATGAGCTAACTCACGATACGACACGCACATAAAAAATATAATATATATAATATATACAAAACAAGTGTACACAAAAATAACGATATCCTAGTATTATTCCCATAGGAAAAGTTGTTCATATTGATGGTCTGAGTCACCCCTTTGAGGTAATGTCGAGGGTACTTTACACGCTTTATAGTCGGCCAGAGATAGAGGAAATGATTATGCCTTTAATTAATTGTGCCTTTCCCACAGGACACGCTAGGAGTTCGTATGTACGACGTCGAAGGGCCCCGCGAAGGCTCACCCACAACTCTCAGCACCGATAAAGAACTGTCGGTGCATTTACTTCGGAGACATGTGCTCATCTTCGGAAGGTAAAATTCTTTTCATCATCATCAGGTCTTTTTAGTCTCCACTGCAGGAGCATGACCCTCTCTGTGCATACTTGGCCAGAGCACAGAGGATTTGGCCTGCACTCTCCTTGCTGGGAGAGGTCTCATTGATGTTTATGAGCTTTGTTTAGCTTGTATTTCCTAAGTCGCCTCTTATGACCTCTATGGGAAGACTTGGAGTGGTTCTATTCTACTCTGCCGGAAACAACACGGCTAAAAATTCTTTTAACACCTAATTAAAATTCAAGTAAGATAGGCAGTCGTAAAATATAGTCGTACTAAACTACGGGATATCGGAGAAACGGTCATGAGCCTTAAATGGAACTGGGCAGGACACCTGGCCAGACGGAGTGATGGCAGATGGAGCAAGAACTTAACCGAGTGGTGGCCTAGAACCGGGGAAAGAAGCGTCGGACGTCTTCCGATGAGATGGGTTGACGGTATAGTCAAAATCGCGGGTCGCTATTGGATGAGATCAGCACAGGACCGAGACGGATGGTGGAAACGAAGAGAGGCCTATGCTCAGCAGTGGGTGGGGGACGGGCTGAGATGATGAGGCAGTCGTAAAGATGTTTGTGTGCAAAATTAGAATACACGTAGATACAATAGCCTTTTTTGGAGTTTTTATTTTGTTTTTCATCAGTTTTTTGTTACGTCACTTTTGGGATCCAATATGGTTGACACCACTTTACATAGATTCGACATGGTGTCGTTTTTAAGGTTTTTTTGGGCGCAGATCACGAAAATGAGGATCAATTTTAAATGGTCATCTACTTAAACGGAGACCCTAGCCATTTATCTAAATATATATAACTCAAAGGTGACTGACATAGTGAACTATCTACACACAGCCCAAACCACTGGACGGATCGGGCTGAAATTTGGCATGCAGGTAGATGTTATGACGCAGGTATCCGCTAAGAGAGGATTTTGATCAATTCTACCCTCAAGGAATAAAATAGGGGATGAAAGTTTGTATGAAAATTCTTAACGCGTGCGAAGCCGCGGGCAAAACCTAGTTATGTATATGTAAACAAAGCTATTTTCATTTTCAATTTACAAGGCCTAACTTCTAGACCAAACTTTTGGCTGGTAACATATACAGGGTTATAGTTAACTAACGCAAAACCTGCTAAAGACGACTGAGGTACATCATGACTAACAACGTTTCTTCTATGACTTTTACCTAAACGCAATACATTAGCTTTTATGTGGATTTCTATCAAACGCTAAGTCTATTGCAGCCAGCTGCCGCCGATCGTGGGTCACGTGAGCTTAGGTACCTAATATTATTACCTCCTAGCGCCGATTGCCATAGAGTTAAGATGGGTAGAATTGCAAATTTGCATTTTTTTATTTTTGTATGAAAAAGAAAACATCGAATTACAAAAAGTCATTTACAAACGTAGTTAATCTTGATGTACCTTAGTCACCTTTAGGGGGTTACGCGTTAGATACCACTTACCCTGTATATCAGGGAAAAAAGTGATATCTGGTCTTTATTTAGAAAACCTTTGTCTTGAAACCACCGAGGAACTTGATCCACTCTTCGCTACTGAGTGAACAGAAGAAATCTAGTATTGCTTCCGATGAAGCTGCTAGGCATTTCGGCTCTTTGGAGCTCCGCTTTTGCCTTTTCTAACCACTATCCCTAATAATATTTTGCTATTTTCATATAATTTTATTAAATAATGAAATAAAATATGTTTAAAATTGAAAGTATGTGATGAAAAAGAACTCGGCCACAGGTAGAATTCAAACCCACGTCCGTCGGTTTACGCCCTAATTGTTCTTTTTTTTTAATATATTAGGACAAATCACACAGATTGAGCTAGCCCCAAAGTAAGTTCGAGACTTGTGTTATGGGATACTAACTCAACGATACTATATTTTATAACAAATACATATATAGATACAAATCCAAGACCCAGGCCAATTTGAAAAAGATCATTTTCCATCTTGACCTGGCCGGGGATCGAACCCGGTCGCAGGCTGGCGTGTTGACCGCTGCGCCACGGAGCTAGTTTTTCATCACATATTTTTTAATTTTAATAATATACCGAGCATTGTAATGCTATTTAAAAACAATTTAAGAAAATAAAATATGGTGTAAAAATCGTACACCGACTTAAGGTCGCAGGTTCAAATCCCGCCCGTTTGAAATTTTTTCACCATATTTTATTTATTGATTTAGCAACACTATCCCTAAATTAAGACTCTTTTTTAGATCCCCCTTCGAAGATGGCTTCTCCCGCAGAAGCATGGAAGTTGACACGCCGGTGGCGGTTCAAATGGAAGACGACGAAGACGACCCGCTGATGGGGATTATTGCGGGGCAGGACTTCTGCTTGCTCAACACCATCACCGGAAGGGTTGGTCCTGACCTGAAAGATTTAAAAAATAATTTTAGGAACGTTATTTGGCTAGCAACCTCACTATTTTGATTTTATTTCGCACCTTATGCCCACCAGAAGGCCTATTTTCCAAATCACTGTACATTTTGATAGTCACTTCAAAATACATTACGTATTTATATATCTTAAATAAAAATAGTCACTCATGCAAAAGCTGTAATGTATTTTGAAGTGATTATCAAAACGTTGTACATTGAGTTAGCAAATTGACCGGCTGGTCCTACTAAACCAGGTGACCAACTTAGGTCTTAAAGACCTAGGCTAGGCTCTGTCTACCCCGCAATTGAAAAAGACGTGATAGTATGTATGATGGTAACTATGTTATTTCATCATCATTTTGGATTAGATTTTGTCTCTCCAGTATGTGGCGACTCTGACACCACTCTCGGATACAGTGTTCAGATCCTCTTTGGTGCAACTGGTGGGGCACAGAGGGCACGAAAGGAGGTGCAACATGGTCTGGTCATCGTGACCACACTGACACTGCACTTCCGCCTGTTGGATAAAGCCTCATTTAGCCAGGTTATGTCGGCATCGACCTACCCCAGTGCGGAGGCGATTAAGGCACTTCCATGTGGTCCAAGGAAGCTGGGATCCTGGAGGCAGCTCCTCACATGGAGGAACGAAATAAGTTGGAGGTGGGAATTGTTTACGCCAGAGTTCAATCCGAGAGGATTTTGGATGATTTATGGTATATGACGGAAAACGAGCAAGCAAGTCACCTTATGATAAGTGATCACCGCTCCCCATAATTTCGCATTTTGCAAAATTCCGTGGAATCATGTTAATAGGCGAGGCAGCTAGCAACCAATAACTATTCTGATTCCGTTTTCACATAATGCCTTCCAACATTCTAAACGTGGCCTTCAGGTCTTATAAACCTAGGCTTTGTCTACCCCGCAAGGGAAAAAGACGTGATACTATGTATGTATGCACCGCTGCCCATGGACAACTACAACACAAGGGTGTGACTGGAACGTTTCCGGCCTTTCAAGGAGTTGGGGTGGACATTGGAGGAGGGAGGAAATGGAAGGGGGGCTCAGACGTCGATTTTCTGTGAGAGTTTAGCTCTTTCCCGGACGAACCAGCCCATTCATGATACTAATTCGCCGGTAGCGTGGCTCTAACACGACTATCCATTATGAGTCTACACTTCTAAATGAAATTTAGATTTCTTCTCTATCTCATTTTCAGGTATATTACACTGGCAAGGGCGGGAGTCTCGGTTACAAAACCGCTTCACCAATCACCAATCGATGGACGCTGATGAAAGAAACGGTATTCACCAGGAACGACATCCCGAACCTCAAGAAAGGCAGGGTTATGCAGGTACAGTAGATATAAATAAATATATACCACCACAGTAAGTTGTAAACTTGTGACGTGGGATACTAACTGAACGATACTATATTTTATAACAGATACTTATATAGATAAACATCCAAGACACCGATCAATCTGTAAAAGATCGTTTTCCATCTTGATTGGCCGGGGATCGAAATCGGGGCAACCTCGTGTCGCAGGCTGGCGTGTTGATCACTGCGCCACGGAGCTCGCCATATTCTAGGTATATTAGATACTAGTGACCCGGAGCCCGGCTTCGCACAGGTGCAATTTACATATAAACCTTCTATCTATAAAAAAACCTTATCTAAATCCGTTACGTAGTTCTAAAGATCTAAGCATACATAGCGAGAGACAGCGGGAAGCGACTTTGTTTCTAATTATATTATGTATTGATATTAACACCGGCAAGGGTGGAAGGAAGTTTTGGTTACAAAGCCGCGTCACCTGCCTCTAGCCCTTGAACCTTGATTCTATAATGTACCTGTCTTCACTAGGAATGAGTGAATCATCATTTCGTGTAGGTGACACGGTCTATCGACCATGCACACCCTGGTGTCAGAGTTCTTCGAAACCGCCTCACGGCCTCCGACGTGGTTCCTTTAACGACTACCAGATGGCAGCCGGGACTATAACGGCTTAACGTGCCTTCTGAAGCACGGAATCATCTTTATCACTAGGCAATCGGGTGATTCAAGCCTGCATTGTCCTAACCAAACTGGAAGCAACTAAACAAATTATGCTTCCCGTGGGAATCGAACCCACGACCCCCGGGTCTACAGGCAAATGCCTTACCTTACCTCGTATGCGGTAATACCAGACACAATAGTTAAACAATGCACTTTTGCGCAGATCTGCGCTCCCGCATATGAGCGACTAGCTTTCGCCCGCGGCTCCGCCCGCGTCATTGTCGATCCCTCGGGAATAGTACTTTTTCCCAGGATAAAAGGTAGCCTATGTCCTTCTCCATGCTCCAGAGAACTTGTATGCAAAATTTCATGATGATCGGTTTAGTAGTTACGGCGTGAAAGCGTAACAAACAAATGTATTGTACGACTTTGTTTCATACTATATTGTATGTATTTATCTGCTATTTGTGTACTTATGAGTTATATTTCAGGTTGCTGTGGGACACGAAGGTGTCCATGCTATCCTGGTGATGGACAATGGGGTGGCCCTGTTCGCGGGGATTGCTCGGCGAGGTGAAGACGGCGATGTCAGTAAACACCGCCGAACGCCCAAGCCTACGAGGCCTAAAAAGATATTTAAGGTAAGATTAAGTGATTGGGGGACGGGGGGGACGGGACAGAAAGGGGCAGGAGGTAAAAAAGGGGCAAAAGTATTTACATTTAAGGTGCTTTCGATTGCATAAATAAAAACCTTCACTTCCGGTTTGTAGTAAGTTGTCAATTGCCACCTGAACTTTAGGTAAATATGCACTAGAATATCCGAGCGCTAATGATGAGTTACCTAACACTCAGTATCATGTATGTGTTATTGCAGGCGGAAGGCCACAACATAGTTTTCGCGGCTTGTAACTACGGTTCCACCGCGCTGATCACGAAGCAAGGCTTACTTCTCATGTTCGGCAAAGACACTCAGCACTGCGACGCCATGGGCGTAGTGACCGGTCTACGGCATGAGAGGATATCTTCGGTAACATTTCTAACGTCACCTAATTTATTTACTGTTCACAGGATTTCTATGTATTCTATGATTGATACGCATAGAATACATATCCTAAACATCCGTTAGCATCGCGTGTTTTCATCATCAAATCCCATCGGAAGCGTTGTTAAACGTCAATAAGATGGCGTGGGTTCGATTCCCACCGGAATCATACTTTGTTTAGTTGTTTCCAGTTTGGTTAGGACATTGCAGGCTTGAATCATCTGATTGTCTGATAATAAAGATGATTCCGTGCTTCGGAAGGCACGTTAAGCCGTTGGTCCCGGCTGCCATTTGTCAGTCGTTAAAGGAACCACGTCAGAGGCCGAGAGGCGGTTCCGAAGAACTCTGACACTAGCGTGTGCATGGTCGATTGACCGTGACACCTACTCCAAATGGTGATGATGAATAAGATGGCGGCCGACAAACGCCATCACTTCAACCGCAACTTCTCGCTACATCTATACCTACATCGGGTAAGTCTTCTACCTCGACGGCCCAGTGAGCGTATTCATTAATGTACAATATTCATCGCGTGCTTTCATCGACAAATTGTGATCGGAAGCCTTACAATCAATGAGATGGCACTGCAGCACTGCGACGCCATGGGCGTAGTGACCAGCCTGCGGCATGAGAGGATATCTTCGGTAACATTTCTAATGTCACTTAATTTATTTACCGTTCACGGGATTTCTATGTATTCTATGATTATTATGCATAGAATACATATCTTACCATCGCGTGTTTTCATTATCAAATCCCATCGGAAGCGTCACTAAACGTCAATAAGATGGTGGCCGACAAACGTCATCACTTCTCGCTACATCAATACCTACATCGGGTAAGTCTTCTACCTCGACGGCTCAGTGAGCGTACACATTAATGTCTGTACAATATTCATCGCGTGCTTTCATCGACAAATTGCCATCGGAAGCCTTACAATCAATGAGATGGCACTGCAGCACTGCGACGCCATGGGCGTAGTGACCAGCCTGCGGCATGAGAGGATATCTTCGGTAACATTTCTAATGTCACCTAATTTATTTACCGTTCACGGGATTTCTATGTATTCTATGATTATTATGCATAGAATACATATCTTACCATCGCGTGTTTTCATTATCAAATCCCATCGGAAGCGTCACTAAACGTCAATAAGATGGTGGCCGACAAACGTCATCACTTCTCGCTACATCAATACCTACATAATATAGCGTACACATTAATGTCTGTACAATATTCATCGCGTGCTTTCATCGACAAATTGCCATCGGAAGCCTTACAATCAATGAGATGGCACTGCAGCACTGCGACGCCATGGGCGTAGTGACCAGCCTGCGGCATGAGAGGATATCTTCGGTAACATTTCTAATGTCACCTAATTTATTTACCGTTCACGGGATTTCTATGTATTCTATGATTATTATGCATAGAATACATATCTTACCATCGCGTGTTTTCATTATCAAATCCCATCGGAAGCGTCACTAAACGTCAATAAGATGGTGGCCGACAAACGTCATCACTTCTCGCTACATCAATACCTACATCGGGTAAGTCTTCTACCTCGACGGCTCAGTGAGCGTACACATTAATGTCTGTACAATATTCATCGCGTGCTTTCATCGACAAATTGCCATCGGAAGCCTTACAATCAATGAGATGGCACTGCAGCACTGCGATGCTATGGGCGTCACTGCGTGCAGCATGAGAGGATTTCTTCGGTAACATTTCTAACGTCACCTTTCGTTTACCGTTTATGGGGTTTCGGATTTTAATGCATAATTATTAATACGTATAGAATATTTATCGTAATCATCGTTAATTTTCTTTATTAATGCATAGGCGTAGTAATTCAACGTATACTATTTTGGCCTAAGGCACTGTCTACCCCGTAAGGGATAAAGACGTGATAATATGTATGTATATATTTAAATTAACACATTGTTATGTACAGGTGGCGCTGGGCAAAGCGCATGCCGTGGCGCTCACGCATTATGGACTTGTGTATACCTTTGGCATCAACAACAAGGGTCAGTGTGGACGGGAGTTCGGGTACACCAAAGAGAGTGAGTTCTACTATTACTCTTTCTACATCTAGGCAACGCTGAGCGGTGATAACTCAACCACCAAGCGAGCCGCTTGCTCATTTGCCATTCATTGTCATAAAAAGCTGGTTTGTCTTGGCTCTAAGTTGAGCTAAGCATAAAAGAAGTTTAACAAATGGGATATTCTTCCAGAATCGTACAACCGCCGACAAAGCATGAACAAAGAAGACACGCGGCTTTGCTCGCGACACACTTGGGCGTCTGACTACTGCCGCATCTGCATAGTCTGTCGGGAATGCACCGGCTTCTCCAGCGCCTGCCACCTGGCGCAGCTGCCCAATAGGATGCCTGGAGAGTGAGTAAAGATAACACCAGTTCAAAAATCGTATCTAAGTTGTGAACTTGAGGCGATGTAAGGAAACAAACAGATAACCGAATATAATTTATTGGCAATATAAGCCGAATATATTAATAGCCGTGTGGTATCCGGCAGAGTAGAATAGGACCACTCCAAGTAAATTAATGGTATTGCTGAAGTGGTTCACAAAGCCGCCAAGTTAAAGTGGCATTGGGCGGGCAACGTCTGCCGAACGCACCCATATCGCTGGGCTGCTTAAACAACAGAATGGACTCCTGAGGATGGACGTAGGAAACCGGGTAGGACTCGGAAGCGGTGGTGTGAGGACATTAAATATTCCTAAAAAAGGGTCGAACGTGGCACAAAGTAGGGAGGCATGGAAACTTATGGAGGAGACCCTTGTCCAGCTGTGGGACAGTAGGGGGTAGTAAAAAAATCTTCTGTTTTGTACTACCCTAATGAGATAACTGACATTTAATTGATCTATGTGCAGGAAATGTGGATGTGGAGAAGGCGACAGCGGGTGTAGCACATGTGGCGTTTGCCGGCGATGTGTTGACGCGTTTTCGGCTGCCTCCCAAAACGAACGGACCACGGACTTGGACGACGATGCTGACGCTTCGGCCAGGTCCGACCCCAGGAGTGGTGAGTGCTAGTTCTGAGGAAAAACAGGGTAGTCTTGGTACTTATTTGCACGTTAGATACAGTAAGATTTGGATCTCTCCAACCCGTCTGGCCAGCGAGGAGAGAGTAGGCCTAATCCTCTGGCTGCTCTGGTCAAGTATGGCTCCGGTAGTACAGAGAGGGTCATGCTCCTGCAGTGGAGACTAAAAAGACCTGATGATGATGATGATATAGTAAGAATCGAAAAGCACAT
This sequence comes from Elegia similella, assembly GCA_947532085.1. Lineage (NCBI taxonomy): Eukaryota > Metazoa > Arthropoda > Insecta > Lepidoptera > Pyralidae > Elegia > Elegia similella. The sequence continues at coordinate 54,145,102 of OX383925.1, read as the reverse complement.
GAGCTGTGAACACATGACAGAACATCTTTCTGCCAGCCGAAGTGTTATGTGTCTACGTAGGTTTTCCTATGCTAATGAACAGTAACCCTGACGGATATTTGGCATAGTTAATAGATTCAAGTGTTACTTTGCGGAAGTCAAAGCTACATTTACTTTGAGACAATTTACTTTGCGTGCTTCCGCCACCAGTTAGTTCATGCAAACTATTGCTGGCCAGCGCCCACCCACTATTGTTAGTCCCTTCATGCCCGCCACCAATAGTTGATGCATGCCACCCTGGTCGATACTGCTGCATCCGTTGAGGCTGCAGCAATATTGGCCGTCGTGCTCGCGACACGTGTTTCAGATCTACAATCCATTCCCATCCATTCATGGCATCAATTCTCAGATATCATCATCATCATCAGCTCTATTTAGTCTCCACTGCAGGAGCATGACCCCCTCTGTACTACTGGATATAAATATTCCTAGATATCCGCCAGGGATTTCAACTACTGGGCTTGCACCAGCTAAATCGCCTGTTCTTTGTGTCTTTACTATCTAACTTTAGTCGTGGTAGAGCCACGACTACAAAAGTAATTTTTGCTAGCAGCATGAATGGGCCGGCTCGTCCGGGGAAGTACCACACTCTCAAAGAAAATCTACGTTCGAGAAGAAGCTGTACCGCTTCTATGCTTCGTTTGGTGATTGAGAGAGCCGGAGGCCCGTCTTGCTCCCATTTTCTCCCCCAACTCCTTCAAAGGCAGGCAAAGCTTCTGTTACACCCTGGCGTTGCCGTTGTCCATGGGCAGCGCTGATCGCTTGTCATTTGGTGACTCGCTTGCTTGTTTGCTCTCGTATATCATTAAAAAAATCCTTCTATGCAGAATATTATGCAACTAGACACAGACTTAACTACAGTTATTTAATAAATACTAACAAGACAATTACTGGATCCTTACTAATATTATAAATGCGAAAGTGAGTTTATTTGTTTGTTACGCTTTCACGCCTTACCTACTGAACCGATCATCATGAAATTTTGCATACAAGTTCTCTGGAGTACGGAGAAGGACATATGCATACCTTCTATCCCGGGAAAAAGGACTGCTCCCGAGGGAGCGACATTGACGCGAGCGGAGCCGCGGGCGAAAGCTAGTAGAGTATATTTGTTTTTCAGACAAAGAAAACGTTCGCTACCAACAGTTTGAAGCGCCCGCCAGCTCGGAAGTGGAGCGCGAGTCAAACGTGTGCGTCAGTAGTTTGCCGCCCGCGAGGATCGCGGTGCCCGGGGCGCACCGGGTCTCGGCCATCGCAGCCGGGCTCCATCACACAGTCCTTCTGACAGAGCATGGTAAGATCTAAAGATTGAGATGTAATCTATTGCTACCAACACTTTGAAGCACCCATTAGCTGTTTTTTTAATAATTCGTATTAATAGCGACCTCCATAACCCAGTGGATACATATATGATGAAACGCACGTGTCAAATTAGTAAAGCATTTTATTTATTTATTTATTAAACTTTATTGTACCAACTTAAAATTGTTACAATTGGCGGACTTAAACCATTGATAAAGTTTTTTGTGAAAGTAAACATTTTTGTGTCAAAAAAGTACCTCAATTCGCCGTATACTTACTTTCGTCAAGACGCGCGGGGAGCGGCGCAGGCGCCGCTAACTTCGAGACTTATCATACTTGTCACACTACACTTCTATTGCGCTCCAAGCGAGTACGCGTCGTGGATATTGTCAGGTATCCGGGCCTTCTTTTGTATTTTATTTATATAATCCGTTCAAGCGTTCATACAGTAGGGATTCCTAGTATTTCCAGTAATGCCCCGCCCACCAGAAAATAAAACGAAAAAATATTTTTCAAACTAAACATGTTCAACAGGCGAAGTGCTCACCTTCGGCTCAAACCAGTACGGTCAGCTGGGTGCTGGTGACATATCCGTCCACCACAAGATAGTGCGGGTTCGACTACCACGCTGCATCTCCATTGCTTGTGGCAGTAATCATACTGCTACACTCACGAGGGACGGAGAAGTCTTCACCTTTGGTAGCTACCAGGTATGTTCTAAGGCTAATTAAGTAGTGCATGAACATATTATAATGTTTAAACGATCGTAGCGGATCATCTTGACATGATAAGAGGTCAGGACAAATGGAGTAAGCATGTGACAAGATGGTACCCCAGGGAGGGTAAAAGGAAAAGAGGCAGGCCGCTAAAAAGATGGAATGAGGAAATCAGAGAAGTGGCAGGAATGATGTGGAACAGAGTTGCTCGAGAAAGATCAGAATGGAAAAGGTTGGAGGAGACCTTTGCCGAATGGCAAACATACTTCAGAAGATAACAATATTTGTGGCACGGGTGACGAAGCGGTTCTGCAAGCGTTGCAGCCGATCGATGTGGGAGGGCGCGATATGAGAGAAGACTACGCCGGCGTAGGTCATGATAGGGCGGACGCAAAGCTTATAGAGTGTCAACTTATTTCTAAGTGACATCTTAGCATTGCCTATAATGGGGTGGAGACGGCCTAATACGAAGGCGGCATGGTTGCGGACTTTGGTGATGTGGGGGCCGAAAGTCATCGCGCTATCGAGTACGACTCCAAGGTATTTAGCCTTGCCTGCCCACTGAATGGGCTTTCCGTACAACGATACTGATCCTAACGGGGGAAGTTCTGCTCTGGACTTGGTGATTTTTCGACGTGACACAGCTTGGTTATCCTTTGAGAAAAACGCAGCTGTGCTTTTCTCCGGATTAACTTCGATGCGCCACCTCTTGAACCACCTACCGAGAGCGTCCACGGCGGACTGAAGACGATTCACGATGACCGTTTTGGTTGACGATCGCCACGTCCGCTCCTTATATACTGACTTATGGGTCTCTAGAAAGTTCCATATACTTCCAAAATATAACTGAATATTCGAATAGGTGTGTGAGCGGGATAGAATACATATGTGTGATCAGGATGGAAGATGTATGAAGGTGACAAGTTCTAAACTATTCTGTTCTGGAAGCTTCGCGATATTATTAACGGATCATCTTTGACTTCGACCAATGAGCACAGACTGATGATTGAGGGCATTAGCGCCATAGCCGCCTACCACACGATACTACGAGTTCTGATTACCATGCTGCGTATTCATTGTGTCTGGAAATAATAACGCTCTTCTCACACCTCGGGTGTTGCAGTTGTCCATGAGCAGCGGTGATCACTTACCATCAGGAGACTTGCTTGCTCGTTTGCCGTCCTATGTCATAAAAATCGTACTGTTACTCTTACGACGAATAATAAAGTTTTAACCTAAGACAAAGACTACTCGTAAAAGAACTTGAGAAAAGATAAGGTTTAAGCGTTATAAAACCTTCAAATGATCGTAATGGGACATTATTGGCTTCTGTCAACGAAGTCAGAAGGGAACACCCATTTGGCGTCACTTTACACGTCGCGGTGGGCAGCTATATTCCTTGCTAGTGTTTATCGCCATTGGCAGTAATCTTACTGTTTGAGGCATTGAAGGGAAATGGAGATGCCTTTACCTTTGGTAACTAACAGGCAAGTCTTTAGGTATAGTATATAGTAAAAGCTCCAATCAAACACTTGGGTTCAAGGTTCAAGACTGATTATACGGAGGTAAAAGATATGTGATCATGTTATTTGTAAGTAAAAGTAAGGAGCCTACAGAAGACTGATACTTTTCTTTCCTTTCGGAGTAAAAGTGACTTCGGTTTGGCAATATTTAGTTCAGGTTTTTTGTCAAAGCTCTGACAGTCATAAGTGTTTATGTGATTTCCTGACAGAAGGGCGCCCTGGGCCGTCCCCGAGTAGAAGAGACCACGCGTTCAGACCGCGCGCCCATCTGGTACGCGACGCCAGGCAGAGTCCCACGTCTGGGACCGCGACACACGTCCAAAGGAGTGGTGATATTGGCTTCGGGAGATCAGACCTTCATCCAGGTGTCACAGTCAGTCATCAAGCCTGACTTTGTCTTCAGCTCTACCATCATGTCTAACAGCAATAGCATAGGTAAGGATTAAAGACGTTCAGCCTATTGGGTCATGTCACGCCTAAAGTGCCATATAAAAATAACGCCTGAAAAATAAATTTGTAAACATTTCTTTTTATACTCGTCTCTTTTTCGGTAATATTTTTTATTAATTTTTCGTATAAAATTCGGCTGCATATAGCCGGAACTTAGACTGAAGAGAAGGACGCCGCAGTACGTTAGACACGAATGAAGATATCTCCATTCGTGTCTAACGTACAGCGGCATCCCTCTCTTCTGACTCTGAATTCCAGTTGTATGCGACCAGCCTAATCCTCTAACATAGGTTTTCATATCTGGCGAAAAAAGAGAAAAAACTTTATTGGCTTTGTCACCCATTATTCACACTTATTTTAAATTTCAAATTCATTATCAGCTTTCAATGACCCGCTAATCCTCTTTTTGTCTGCGCCATTCCTCTTTATCGCCAGCCATCGCAACCCAGCTAGCTACCCACGTCCAACACTACGTCTCCCATTTCTGGTATTGCACTTGGTGACTCAGTTACCCGTGTGGTTTCCGGCAGAGTAGAATAGGACCACTCCAAGTCTTCCCATGGAGGTCGTAAGAGGCGAGGAGAGTGCAGGCCAAATCCTCTTGTCTGCTTTGGCCAGGTATGGCTCTGGTAGTACAGAGAGGGTCATGCTCCTGCAGTCCAAAAGACCTGATGATGATGATGATGACTCGGTGACAGTCTTACTCCACCTACCATCGTTGAATTTGGAATATATTTGTAAAATAAATATGACTTTTCTGCCACAGTGATCCTCCCGAACCGGCCCGAGCACACGTTCAAATGCGTCACCATCAGTCGGAACGATGCCAGTTGCGTTTCCTGGACCGGACCCGAACAGGTAGGTATATTTATGACGTTTTTATCTTGATGACGCTTTAAAGGTACGTTGCCAGTTGAAGAAATTAGTTCCAATGGCTTTCCTTAATATCTATACTATATTACTATATTTTACTATATAATATTAAAACATGTTTTGAAAACGGGGGCAAATTATTCATATATTTACTAACTAGCTGTTGCCCGCGACTTCGTCCGCGGCAATTTCTGTTATTATGATTAATCAGTATAGATGAACAATTTTGCCCCGTTTTCAAAACATTTTTTATTGATGCTTCGCTCCTATTGGTCGCAACGTGATGTTTTATAGCCTAAAGCCTTCCTCAATAAATGGACTACCCAACACAAAAAGAATTTTCCAATTTGAACCAGTAGTTCCTGAGATTAGCGTGTTCAAACAAACAAACATACTAACAAACTCAGCTTTATAATATTAGTATAGATTAATAGTCGCGAATATTTTTGGTTGGGCTTTAATAATCATGAATTTACACATGATGCAGGTGGACTTCGTGAACACCTTAGCCTGCCTCGACCCACTCTACGACGTACTCTGGTGCTACCAACCCCAAATGCGAGTCATGAAGTGCTACAACATCCAGACTTACGACTCGACCAAGCTACAGAGATGCTGCACCAACAACCCTGACGCGTACTCCGTTGATGCGGACTACGAGTACCCAAACTACGGGACCATGAAGCGTCTCGAAGACTTCAAGAATTTAGAGACATTTGATTTGAAGATGGGCGCTGAGGAGAAGGCGACGGATAATGTGGCTCTGTCGAATATGTCGGTGCTGAATCAGGAGCTGGCGATACCGTCCTCGCCGGGCCACTCTGTGACCAGGATGCATGCGGCCTTACATCTGCTGGGGTGCTTGGACTCTCTGACCTATGCGCACGATACCAAGTAAGTTGTAAAGAGGGTAAGTGATGATTTTTGGAGTCGATTTTTTAGGCAGGTCGCAGAACTCCACCAATCATTTAAATGGTGAATAAACATAATTAGTGGATTATGATCCAAAATCCTCTCGCATTGAACTCTGGCGTAAACAATTCCCACCTCCAACAAATTTCGTTCCTCCATGTGAGGAGCTGCCTCCAGGACCCCAGCTTCCTTGGACCACATGGAAGTGCCTTAATCGCCTCCGCACTGGGGTAGGTCGATGCCGACATAACCTGGCTAAATGGGGCTTTATCCAACAGGCGGAAGTGCAGTGTCAGTGTGGTCACGATGACCAGACCATGTTGCACCTCCTTTCGTGCCCTCTGTGCCCCACCAGTTGCACCAAAGAGGATCTGAACACTGTATCCGAGAGTGGTGTCAGAGTCGCCACATACTGGAGAGACAAAATGTAATCCCTTAAGCCATCGACACGAAAAGAAGAAGTGATGATGATAGTTGCTGTCCCAAATATCTCTCGTCGCAGTGCCACTAACTAAAGGAAAAATCGATTTCGTAAACCATCATAGAATAAAAACAGCTGTAGGTAAATAGAGTCCATTAGTTTCATATAAATAAATCTAATTGATATACAGTTATATATGCAGTTTGTTGCCGCTTCTTCTGCACTCCGCCTTGAAAGCGGCGTAAACTTAGCTTTAAGTAAGTTATTGACGTCAACAATATTAATGTTGTAAATAATAATGTGTAATTTAACGTTCACCAAATGATATTTGAAATATCTTACGATGAATAAAATATTTTGACTTGACTTGACTTGATACGTATTTTCCGCCTAACCCTAAGGTCACCTTCAAATAATACTGATCTATCAAAGTCAAAGTTATTTGATTTATTGCTCAGATCTTATCTCATTTCGCGCAAATCGTAGGGAATGGGTGAAATTCTGAGGACTCGATGCAGGCTATGCGGCTTCCAACCCGCCACTATTTTGATTCCATTTTCCACCCAATGCCCACCAACATGCTTAACATGGCTTTTAGTTCGCAAAGACCTAGGCTCGCTCTATCCTGCAGAGGAGAAGACGTGTTAGTATGTATGTGTTGCTCAGAAGAAATTTATTTAATTTATTTTTGAATAACTGGTATCAGAATGGTTATATTTGCCACTTCGATATATCATTAGCCATCACCCCAGCTCCTATGATCATATGAAATGATATTAATAGCCTATATTTTACTGTTCCAGACTGAACCAGCCGGAAGCGAAGCGGGAGCCCAACACTTCCGCAATAGCTCCAATTAAAGAAGACTTCCTCACCGTGAACCGCTTTGAAAGTCACGGAGGAGGGTGGGGGTACTCCGGCCACTCGGTAGAGGCCATACGTTTCATGTGCGATACCGACATCTTGCTTGGTACGTATATTTATTTCTTGTAGGCTTCGATTACATATTATGGCAGATACACGATTTGCGCTCGAAAAGTGGCACCGGCAAAACAGTGCACTAATCGAGTTTCGGAGCTGTTTTGTCCACAGTTTCAATAAACCGCGCTAGCACTCACACGTCTCGCGATGACGAAGGTATAGTAAAAAGATGCAAAATTACCCATTGAAAGTAAGAAATTATACTTTCAGTATGTACCGTTATTGTCGTTGTTTGTTAGTATGCATGATGTTTTGACTCGGGGACATTATTAAGGCTTCATTTTGTATGATACTGTGTATCTACCATTATATTTGGGATCTTGGGGCTTCTATCTTCGCATTGGTATGAAATAACACTGCAACATATTTTTATTAATTTATTAAACTTATATTGAACAAGAGCATTGGGATAGCAGTTACAATGTTTTGGCTGTCAGTTAACAAGAGAGTGTTGCTAGGATTAATATAACAATACAATATTCTGTTGGTGTTGCCAACATGTCTGACATTTAAAAACTAGGCTTCTATCGGTGTCTTTGTGTGGATTGAAACGCACATATTGACTTTTTTTCGCCAGGTAATAATGGAGTGGTTTGCCATTGCTTTCTCCACTCCACACGCACTAGAGTGCAGGTATACAGCGTGTAAATTTAACTCCGTCTTTCCCCGAATGGAGCCCTGTCGACTCTTTGCCTCCCGGTTATTGATAGTAAATGATATTAAGCGGGTGCCGCGCGAAAGAAAAACGTCGCTACTGCGCAAGCCATTGGGCGATTAGGAAAAAAGATGAAAAGTCTTAATATTTTCATATTTATTTTTTTATAAAAAAATAAGAAAGGGGGCGACCTCCGAGACGTACATATAAATATTGTCGTGTGAGAATATTTGTTTTAGACGTAAAAATTACAAAGTTTTCGAAGAAAAATGCTTTTAGACATCATACCATTATGATATCATTTTTAAATGTCATATGTATCTATTTCAAATTCCAACAAGGGAGCGATCTTGTTCAAGGATTTATCTAAATTATACACATACTTTTGATGTATTTCATTAATTCAGCGTATGTACTAGTGATTTAAAAACACGTATATTTTTACAATTTCGTGCAGTACTGTCTTAATAGTAGATTGTTGCACCAAGCAGAAAGTAATTTATTATTGCATTGAGTGCTTATTTAGAGTCCGAGCGTTAGCGAGGGCTTTATAAATTACTTAATGCGAGGTGCATAATCTGATTTTCTTTCAACTACTACAAGAAAAGTATTTATGTGAAAAACTGAAAGGTAAATTAAAATTTGTGAAAATTGTTGTTTACATTCCCGTCTTTTTTCTTTATGGCCAATTTTTTTTTTTAGCTCAGGCAATGTCACTTCACAGGCTACTCCATACGGCCGTCAGGTTGGCCAACCTTTTTTGTGACAAGCGATAAAAAAGAAAACTAAACAGTGCAGTAAAGGATTTCCATATTTTTTTTCTGCTCTAGAGCAGCAAAGTTCCGCTTTGTGCTGGATATGTAGTGCAGTTATGATAGAATTGCAGCGTAGTTGAAAGAAAAAAAAAATACCATTCATTGCTATATTTTAGGTACACATCAGTCACACTTTATAAAATTAGAGAAAGATTTTACAGCGTTAATTAGGTGATTTAATGTTGAGAAAGGAATGCCTCAGCTTGTGTTGTCAGAGACAGGCGTCTTAGGTAGCGCTGATTTTCAGGCACCCGTCTCCCTGAGATGTTATGCGGGAGACTTATGAGGGCTAAGATTCTACAGCAATTTTCTTTATTGACCGAGCGAGCGAAGCGTCTCAGTTTCGACAGGCCGAAAATTCTTTTGTCCATCTGTCTGTCTGTCTGTCTGTCTGTCTGTTCTCGCCTACAGGTCGCATTTCTCAACCGATTCTCATGAAATTTTGTGAGTAGGTACGGTGCTTATATAGAATGTCTAAGTCGAGCCAATTTTTCGAAATTATTAAAAATGGCCGAAATATGGGGGTCCGAAATTTAAAAAAACTCATAACACAGCTATTTGAAAAAGAATTCAAAAATGTCATTAGACTTTTTTGATATTCTTATTACGACGCAACTTTTTTGTCTGAACAACTTTTTTATATGATTAACTTGAACGTGTTTATAGTCGGCAATTTGCCCAAAAGTTGTCTGAAATCGATTTTCTGTATATTTTTTTGTATTAGTGCATTCAGTATGATGTCGTAAATACAGATCTATGGTATGACAAGGTATGAAAATGGTGCGTTGTAACTGTGACGTCGTAACTGAAGGAAATCATCCTTTAGCCAATTAGCATAACAGCAACAGATATATTTTAGTGCACTGGAGGGAAAATGTGGATGTTAGTTGTAAGGGCTCGCGAGGTCTACTGTTCTCCCAGAACCACTAGTTTAAAAAGTTAGTTTTACAAATGACATATTCTTTTTGTTGATTCCTCTTCAGGTGGTTTTGGGTTGTTCGGTGGCCGTGGTGACTACACCGCTAAGGTGAAACTGTACGACATCGGGCCAGAGGGGGGCGACCAGGAGGGCGACGGGGAGCTGTTGGCGGAGAGTGAGGAGGTCATGTATGAGTGCGCGCCGAGGGACCGCTTCCCTGTGCTGCTGCCTATGCCCGTCCCTATTGCGGTAAGGTTCAATAAGAAAAAAAACAACGGGTTGCACTCCGGGTGTAGTAGAAGTGAAAACTCCGCGCGGTAGAAAGAAAGGGGGATAAAACTTCCTCTCCTCCTCAAGTCATGTGTCAGTCTTACGAATTTTGGATCTGGTTTATCAACAGGTTTATTTCAGAACTGGTTTATTTGAATAATTGATAAGAATTGAAAACCTGATTAGAAAAATGTTTGGATCTAGTAGATTTGTCATTTGTGCCTTACTGGTAACTGGTACATTAAATAAAAAAACGCGCTCTCGTTCATACTCAAATTTTTATGGAGTCATAAAGCCTGCGCCCATAGTAGGAATATGGTAGAAATGATTTAGCCTAGTGTGCTTGGATTTATTGACACCGTTTATAGGTGTGATGAAAAATAAATGTTTTAAATTCGGAACTAAAAATCGACGTTTTGGGTGCTTTCGATCCTGGTACATATAAATAAGAATCTAATTATATACACCTAACAAATCTAGTTTATAACGAATATTGCATTAAAATTATTTATACATTTGGTGTCTTCGACGCCACAGACAAACGAACAGGATAAACTTATGCCAACTCTTTTTTGTCGAGGGCTAAAACAAATATTTGTCGCGATGTTTGCAGGGTCTAATGTTTTAGATTCCTCGACACAACAAGCTAACCCTAACCAAATAAAATAACTAATATCCTTCTAATGAGTACTCTCTTCCAGGCCAACCGCTGGTACGTGGCCTGGGCTTGCATCAACGGCCCGTCCTCCGACTGCGGCTCCTCAGGCCAGGCCATGGTCATCAACGACGAAGTCGGCTTCCACTTCAAGACCTCCAAGAAGTCCAACAACGGCACCGATGTCAACGCGGGTCAAATCCCCTGCTTGCTTTACAACACTGTCGGTCCAGATCACGCCGTCACCGTCAGATGCATCGACCTAGGCGAGCCAGTCATTACACTATCCAAAAACTTGTCCAGAAAAGTAACAGTCCCATGCTTTAGGTCCCTCATAACTCTCCTGCAATGGAGCTGGAAGACTTTCAAAGGGATATTGTTAGAGACGAACGGACAAGTCCCCATTACGTATCAGAAATTAACGGTGATGAAACATCAGAAGCGGTTGGTGTACGTGATACGGGCGAGCTTGCGCCTGGTCAAGTCGTATATCATAGAGATATATCCCCAGCAGAATAAGAAGAGGAATTCTCATGAATACATGTCGTATTTTGAAGCTATAGCGGAAGCGAGGAATTTTATTCAAGCCATGATGGCGGAGTTGACGCCCACTTGTGCCATGTTGCCCAGGAAGCCGGGTAAAAGCAAGCATAGGGTGTGCTATGTGCAATTCGCGCTGGAGATGAGCAGTTCTGTGTTGAAGGAGGCTCATGATACGATCACGTCTTGCTTCCACGCGTTCTTCCCCACGCCCACGCTAAAGTGGGGACATCTGTGCCAACTTCTCTTGCCTATGAGGGTGAGTAAGATTTACTTACCAATTTTGCTTTTTTATTCTAAGTACTAGCAGTGCCAGCGACTTTATCGCGTACATTTTATGTTATGTTGATATTGATTAGGACCTCTATACCAATTACAATTATCAATGTTCATACTTCCAACAGTCCCCCCCCTCATTTTACCCCTTTAGGGGGAATTTTGACCATTTCACCTACACAGATCTTTTTTTTGTAATCGAGAAATTATATACCTATTTTCATACTTCTGATTGCAATAATGTTAAAATTTCCATACAAACTTTACCTCCCATTTTTACCCCTTCAGGGGAGAGGTTTGACCATTTTACCTACACAGATCTTTTTAATTGTAATGGAGAACCTATGTACCTATTTTCATACCTTTAAGTCCAGAAATGAGCAATTTTTCATACATATTTTCCCCCCCATTTTACCCCTTTAGTGGGAATTTCGTCCATTTTACCTACACCGAACCGCGTCAGAGGCCGAGAGGCGGTTCCGAAGAACTGACACCAGGGTGTGCATGGTCGATTGACCGTGACACCTACTCGAAATGATGATGATGACCTACACAGATCTTTATTAATAGGCTAGTTTCCTAAAAAAAAAAAATTAGTTTTCAGTTAGATATTCAAAAAATATTGGACAAGTATTTTTCTTTTGTTTATTAAACAAAAAATTATAAAGATATAGCCCTTTGAAATTCCGTGTGACGTCATAGTTTGCAACAATTTTTAGCAAACTTTGACGTCACGAGCCCCCACTCCTGAACTTTGACGCGCTTTATCTTTATTATTTATTGTTTATTTGACAAAAGAAAAAATACGTGTCCAATATTTTTTGAATAACTAACTGACGGACTAATTGTTATGTAACTATTACGACCCAGGAAACTAGCCTGTTGTAATCAAGAACTTATACAACACAGGACGGAGCAGTGCCAGCACAGCACGTGCGTGAGTTAACGGCAGTATGCGCAGCCATGTGCGCAGTGCGCAGTCTGCGCGATGTTCTGCAGTACGTGGTGCCTGTGACGCAGAGCCATCTCATGCGCGAGAGCCGCCATGAGGACGACACTGAGGTATGTCTAGTTTACACCCTCAAGCAAAGCATCATCCATTTGTCACTTTCTGTACCTTTTTTGTGAACCTTTTTTTGCCTCATCGGTTCTACGTTGTTCATTTAACTGAAAAATCCTTATCCTTACTAATTTTATAAATGCGAAAGTGAGTTTGTTTGTTTGTTTATTTGTTTGTTTGTTTGTTACGCTTTCACGCCGTATTTACTGAACCGATCATCATGAAATTTTGCATACAAGTTCTCTGGAGTACGGAGAAGGACATAGGCTTTTATCCCGGGGAAAAGTACTAATCCCGAGGGATCGACATTGACGCGGGCGGAGCCGCGGGCGAAAGCTAGTATTAATATAATTTTTGAAATTTACTTTTACAACCAATATAGCCAAACTTAATGTATCGATATCAAATTATAATTAAAAATATCCTCAACAGCCAGTTTCAGTTAGAATAATTTTTCAAAATCTACTCTTCATGCAAGTACCCCATTATCGCCAAAGCCAAATTGTAGAGTCCATAAGTAAAATGGATTCTTTCCAATACGTGGCAGCAAAGATGTATTTAATACGACCTAATATTTCTCATAGCACTGTACCTGAACTCTCAGTGTTAGATTAGCCTAAGATAGCCTACCTAGTGATAGATTTTTGAGAATACCTTAATAGTTCTGGTGCTAGGCTTATTACAAGACTGATGATTTTTTAAACGATAAAAATATCTGGCCAAAGCTCGGTGCCGGACTCTCGTCATGATACTAATATAAAAATGACATGAATTGGTACAGTTTGTACGTATTGTGTTTTGACTTATGACATTTAATCAAAAATTTAATTTCTTGTTTCGTTACTATTCGTTCATACTACAAATTGAAATTTATTTTACGACATGACAATGTAAGCTCAAGTCCACACATTTAGTTCTAAGTATGTCGTAGATTGTAAGTTGATGTAATTTGGAGAAAATGCGCTGTGCAGTTTGTTGCCGCTTCTTCTGCACTCCGCCTTGGAAGCGGCGTAAACTTAGCTCTAAGTAACTTATTGACGTCAACAATAATAATGTTGTAAATAATAATGTGTAATTTAACGTTCACCAAATGATATTTAAAATATCTTACGATGAATAAAATATTTTGACTTTGACTTTGACTTGACTTTGACTTTGCTAAAACCAAACACTGTAGAGTGCCAAAGTAGTATGCCAAACCCTGAAGCTAGATCTTCCAAAAGGTGGTGACGGAGGTGCCTTGTAAGTCGGCCACGGTGCCCCGCTCGGCGCACCAGAAACCGCCCCCCATCCCGCCTCGCGCCAGCCATCGGGATGAACACAGGGTCTGTATTGCCTCCATGTCTACATACTTTTTTTTTTTTTATTATTTATTTATTTTCATATCATCATGTCACCTTACAGACTAGCCAATACATAACATGAGACATCTAAGACTAATTACCTTCGCTATTGTTACACAGATATGTCAATACAGTTCTATCGAATTCCGCCATTGTACACTGAAATACTTAGATCGTCATCAGGTCCTTTTTAGTCTCCACTACAGAAGCACCACTCTCTCTGTACTACTAGGGCCATACAGAGCAGCCAGAGGACTTGGCCTACACTCTCCACGCTGGCCAGACGGGTTGGAGAGGTCTCTTAGATGTTTATAAGCTTTTTTTAGCTTGTATTTCCTAAGTCGCCTTCTACGACATCCACGGGAAGACTTGGAGTGGTCCTATTCTACTCTGCCGGATACCACACGGCCAACATAAGCCAAAACATTTTTTACTACATACATACTTAGATAAACCCAAACAATCTTCTTATTAAACGTGGACTAACTTTGGAACCTGGTTTAAACCAGTATCTAGAAAAATTTACAATGACAGTTGGCCAAACGCCAAAGTGATGTGTCGACTTATTTTGGTAAGTTTGTTAAGGAAAGGTCTTGGTGAAGTTGGCAGTAAAACTCCGCTTTAGGAAAATGAGTATATATTGATTGATTTACAAATTACTGAACAAAGAGAATATGATCGATTATTTTCGAAAATGGCTTCATACGCGAAGCAAGGGTGCGGGTCCTGACTTCGTCCTTTCGGTAGTGATGTGCGATAGAAGCTCCAATGACGTGCCATAACACCGCCTGTGACAAATAAATACAGCTAAATTACGCCTAAAGTGATAAGATCTGACTTATCTCGGACGGATTATGGTTTAAACCAGGTACAGAGGATAGCACTCGTTTTTTTTAGTAATTATTGAAGTAGGCATTTGTATTCCATCTCACTCACCTGATGGTAAGTGACGATGAAGACGACGGTCTTACATGCCTGTTCAAGAGATACCCATTTATTCTACTTTTGAATGCCCTGTTTTACAATGACTTTATTTAAGCTTTATGTACTAAAAACGGGTCACTCACGTGGCTGTTTTGTCGGGGTTGCCGACTATAGTTTCGGACACGTCCGCTGCGCGTCCCGCACTCGCCTTGAAAATAGGCTCCTGATGAGTCCGAAACTATAGTCGGCAATCCCGACAGAATAGCACGTAAGTGATCCGTTTTTACATAATGTCTGTATCAAGTTAGTTTCAATGATATAATATGTATAAGCTGGTTATACTACCGAGTGGTCATCTTATAGTCTAAATAATTAAGAATTTAATTTTTCTTTCCATCTGTAGGAGAGTAAATGTAGCCACACAGAATGGCATCTCCTCGACGTCGTGCCCAAACTATTGGACATAGTACTAATGCCGATCAAGACTCAAATGATGACGCGACAGTGCGGCCAACCGCACGACCACGGCGAAATCTTGCAGCAGCAGAGATTGGCAGAGTTCTGCTGCAAATTGGTCGCTAGGATCATTGCCGAGCTATCACATCAAGCTACTGATATCAAGGTAACAGTTTTAGTGCAATACTCCTTAATAACTAACTGAGACCAATGAAACATAAATAATAATGCGAAAGTGCAGCCAACCGCGCGGCTACCGCGAAATCTTCCAGCAGCAGAGATTGGCAGAGTTCTTCTGCAAACTGGTCGCTTGGATCATTGCCGAGTTGCCACATCAAGCTAGTGATATCAAGGTAAGTCTTAGTGTCTTACTCCTTAATATAAAACTGAGACCGATAAAACAAATGATGGCGCGACAGTGTGGCCAACCGCATGACCATGTCGAAATCTTGCAGTAGCAGAGATTGGTAGAGTTCTGCTGTAAGTTGGAAGCTAGGATATAGCTAAGCTAAGTTAGGATATAGCTATCACATCAAGCTACTGATAACAAGGTGACAATATTTAGAACCTTACTCCTTGATATGGTACTGAAATCAATAAAACAAAAAGATGACCAGGCCGAAATCTAGCAGCAGCAGAGATTGGCAAAGTTGTTAGCTAATTGGTATTTAGAATCATTGCTGCGCATAAACGTTAAGAAACCGATCTTAAAAACCTTTCGATGTTAAAATTAAATTTTAATTACTTTTCCAGGAGGACCAAGATACGCACACAGTCAAACACCTAGTGACGCCATCTCGCTTCATGCGCGTGAACCAATCGCGCGTGTGGAACACCGGCAATGGCAGCCCGGATGCGATTTGCTTTACTGTCGATAGACCTGGCATCGTTTTGGTTGGAGCCTGTGTCTACAGCGGACTGGGGAATTATGAATATACCCTGGAACTGCTCCAGGACCTCAGGGTTAGTGCAAAACAGATTCGTTACTGATGAATAGGTTCTAAGTGGAAAGCAAAGAGTCTATGGTTTAATGAATGGAAGCAAGGATAGTGAATATGTTATTTGCTTTACTGTGGATAGACCTTGGGTCGTTTTGGTTGGAGCCTGTTTATACAAACAGGTATATTTTCCCTAGCCTTCTATACATCAGGCTAGGGAAAATATACGGGACGGAAACTGGAACTACTCCAAAACTTCGAGAGTAAGACAAGTAGTTTAAAAAGCTGTCTATACAAGTCCAGTTAAATTAAGTCAAATATTTTGAGAGCTGGGTTTCTTAGGTCAAAGAAATGCTTTAGCAGTAGCAAATCTCAAAAGTCGACTCGCTAGGGTTTGTTTTTGTATTTTCGCATAATTTTTTTTTAATATCGATAAATCAGCTGCTTTGATTATTAACACCAGTGTCCTAGTATCCAAAACAGTAAAAAAAATGTTCGCCCAGGAAGTTTTTTTTTTTTTTGTAAACAGGTTGTTTTTTTTTGCCTGTTTTTTTCTAAATGCTCAGGTCCACAGTCCAATAATCTCTAAATTAACGTTCAGATTTTTTTTTATTTTGCTTTTAAAGCATTGTTCTAGCTTGTGGGTGCCAACTTTTAAATTATTTGCGCTTATTTTGAATTGTCCTTATATTTAGCTGGAGAAAGATTTCTTTTCACTAATTATTGAAGTCGGCATTTGTCTCCCATCTCACCTGATGGTAAGTGACAATAAAGACGAGGATGTTACATGCCTATTCAAGAGATACCCATTTATTCTACTTTTGAATGCCCTGTTTTACAATGACTTTATATAAGCTTTATGTACTAAAAACGGGTCACTCACGTGGCTATTTTGTCGGGATTGCCGACTATAGTTTCGGACTCGTCCGCTGCGCGTCCCGCACTCGCCTTGAAAATGGGCTCCTGACGAGTCCGAAACTATAGTCGGCAATCCCGACGAAATATCACGTAAGTGATCCGTTTTTAGTACATAATGTCTGTATTTCACGTTAGTTTCAATGATATAATATGTATAAACTGGTTATACTACCGAGTGGTCATCTTATAGTCAAAATAATGCAGATTTTTAAGAGATACCCATTTATTCATGAGAGATTAGGATGGAGCCATCTTATTTACTGGTATTATTCTTCAATGCCTACAGCTCCGCGCAACAGCCGACGAGTCTGACCCCGGCCACTGCTGGGTGAGCGTAGAAGTGGCCCACGGCACCTTCAAGTCCGCCGACTGCCAGCATGACATGGTGCAGATCAAATTCGACCGCCGGGTGGCGCTCAAGGTCAGTTGCTGTTGCACGTAGCGCCACCTAGTTTAGAAAGCTTAGTACTAGAACAATCGTTCATACGCCTGGCGACTACGGGTAACATCTTTAATAAGCGATTTTTTTAATTATTCATAGATCTATACTAATATTATAAAGCTGAAGTATTTATTATTTGTATGTTTGTTTGAACGCGCTAATCTCAGGAACTACTGGTTCAAATTGGAAAATTATTTTTGTGTTAGATAGTACATTTATTAAGGAAGGCTTTAGGCTATAAAACATCTCGCTGCGACCAATAGGAGCGAGGCATCAATAAAAAATGTTTTGAAAACGGGGGAAAATTATTCAACTATACATATAAAAATACGAATTAATCATAATAACAAAAATTTCCACGAACAAAGGCGCGGGCAACAGCTAGTTATTCATAGATGGCGTTATGTTTATATGTATAAATGTCACTGACAGGACGCTAATATCGAAGAATTACTTAGTAGAAGCGTAGACTTTTATGGCGACCCTGACGTGATCCCACTCTTTCTCAAAATACATGAACATGGCAGTATTTTGCTTTTTCAAAGATATCTGTCCATGTTTTGTTAGCTAGCTCCGTGGCGCAGCGGTCAACACGCCAGCCTGTGACACGGAGTGCCCGGGTTCGATCCCCGGCCAGGTCAAGATGGAAAATGATCTTTTTCAGATTGGCCTTGGTCTTGGATGTATTTGTTATAAAATATAGTATCGTTGACTTAGTATCCCATAACACAAGTCTCGAACTTACTTTGGGGCTAGCTCAATCTGTATGATTTGTCCGTATATATATTGTTTGTAAAATACGTATCTCCAGTGTAAGCTAGAACTCTCTAACTAAGCCTCCGTTCGTCCGTCAGGCTGTGTCTCTTGAGCCGTAATAGGTAGACTTGTAATTACCACAGAATGTGTATATTTACTTTTGCTATAACAAATTTGTAATGGGTATACAAGTAGTGATAAATGAAAGTCCCACGTAATATAATTACTATATTGTCTGTAACGAACACACAAAAGCGTGATATAACACTCTTAATTACAAGCAAGAACTTATTTAAAACACAAGATTCCCGGGTCGAACTTTACATCCTAAGCGAGAAAAAAAAAAAATTTCTCCCAGTTATGAAAATTGTCTACCGGGCCGCGCTCCTATTGGCTGAGCGCGGACCACGTGACCTATTGGTCGGGATCTCGATGATACAAATTATACTGTCGCGACTGATATTACAAGATTACAAGATATATAAAAGAAACTAGCTTTCGCCCGCGGCTCCGCCCGCGTCATTGTCGATAATGTCGCCCTCGGGAATAGTTCTTTTTCCCGGGATAAAAGGAGCCCATGTCCTTCTCCGTACTCCAGAGAACTTGTATGCAAAATGTCATGATGATCGGTTCAGAAGTTACGGCGTGAAAGCGTAACAAAAAATAAACAAACAAACAAACTCACTTTCGCATTTATAATATTAGTAAGGATAAGAATAAGGATAAACCATAATAGGACCATGGACCCTATTTTTGCCCTAAGGATCGTCATGGAGAAATACAGGAGAAAGAACACGCCTCTTCATTTCCTGTTTTTGGATATGGAGAAGGCCTTCGACTGTGTTCCACGGGAGATGATCTGGTGGGCATTGAGGTCCAAAGGGGTGTCCGAGATCTATATTGACATTATCCGCGATATGTACCGTGACTCAGATTCCTTGGTCAGGACTGCTGTTGGTGACACTAAACCCTTCCCCGTCACAGTCGGAGTCCATCAAGGCTCGGTCCTTAGCCCCTTCTTGTTCAGTGCGATATTAGACGAAGTGTCACACAGTATTAGAAATGCACATAAGCAACCCCCGTGGCTTCTCATGTATGCTGACGATATCGCACTGGCAGATGCGGACAGGGGAAGACTGGTGCGACGCGTGAATGCGTGGAAGGAGTCGCTTGAAAACGGTGGTCTGAAACTAAACGTGGCGAAGACTGAGTACATGGCTTGTAATGTCACAGATCCCCTGCCAGTACGCATAGGCGAGGACGTGGTCGACCACTCTGATCATTGTAAATACCTGGGATCTGTCCTTAGCGCAACCGGGGACATCGACAGCGACATCAAAGCTCGTATAACGGCGGCGTGGGCAAAGTGGCGTGAGGTGACTGGTGTCATTTGTGACCCAAAAATGCCGGTTAGATTGAAGGGACAGGTCTATAAATCCATCATCAGACCTGTCCTTTTATATGGAAGTGAAGCGTGGCCTGTACTTGAGCGGCACAAAAGGGAGCTGCGTGTCACGGAGATGAAAATGCTGCGCTGGATGTGTGGAGTTTCGCGGCAAGACCGCGTGAGAAACTCCCGCATTCGCGGCAGTCTCCATGTCCGAGACATAGCGGACAAGCTTCAAGAGAGCCGCCTACGCTGGTACGGCCACGTTTTGCGAAAACCGGCAAATTATGTAGGAAAGAAATGTCTGGCTATGCCACCTCCGCCGGGCCCCGGCAGAAGGGGGAAACCCAAGAAGTGCTGGCTGGATGTCGTTGGGGACGATATGCGAGCCAATGGTCTCACAAATAAGGATGCCGCAGACCGTGCGAAGTGGAGAAGAAAGAGCCGGAAAGCGGACCCCGGGCTCCAAAGCACACCAGCTGCAGATGCAACCGGGAACACGCTCGGATGAGAGAGAGAAGAATAAGGATAAACAGCATAAATTAAGGCGTTTTTGCTATTAAATATTGTATGGTGATACGGAATTATTCGCATGCAATTCTGACTCGCACTTGGCCGGTTTTATTTTTTAGGAGGATCTCCGCTATGCCCTACGTCTCTGCAACCAGGGCGGGCGGACGTCTAACGGCGACTGCGGCCTGCCCTCGGTCAAAGGCCCAGATGGAACAACGTTCAAGTTTTCCTCGTGCTCATTGAGCTTCAATGGCACCACGCTCGCTAGGGGCCAGATACCTTGCTTGATCTACTATAGGTAAGCTAATTTTGGGATCAAATCAAAATTATTTTGTAAGGGTTATAGAAGACTGTGCTGTCGGGAGCTGCCGTCAAAAACTAAGTTCATTACGCTTTTTACAACTCTGAATGTTTTACATTTTTATATTTTCAAATAAAAAATTACTGAATATAGCGAGCACGTAGTATGGCGCTTACGTTTCTAGCCAACCGCGGGCGTGCGATCACGCCACCCGAGCCATACCTCACCCCGCGCGTCCCTTCGCCCGCGCCTTGACCGCGGCTCGCTCGCGCAGGCAGTCAGAGCGAGATCGGAGCAGAGTTCGCGACGCTTGCGATTATCTATCGTCATACGTGTTTAGTGTTCGTTCCTACATTAGTATCTACGTTTTCTGGAATTATTTGTACTCTGTGCCTGTACTGTTTGGTATGTCATTAAAAGAACGTACCAAAAAGCAAAGGGTGTTGTGACTTGTAGGCCTCCTACATGAATGAAAAAAAGAGAGCAATAAAAAAGATGACCAGTGAAAAACAACAATAACTACAATGTCTTATTTGGGACTTGGAACTCTTGGCATTCTACGTTCTAGATATAGTGCATGCACCTTATTTACCGACTGAGCTGTCAGATCGTTAAAAGATGGTGAAATAATTTTTCTAGAGTCCGTAGTAGACATCACGGTTACGTGAAGATTCCTGCTAAAGGCAACTCGCGTTAAGGGGTCATTCAAATATTACGTAAGCAACAATTGGGAGGGGGTGGGGGGTAGGGCTAGACTTATTTTTGCTGACATGGTGGGCGGGGGGATTTGCACAGTGATTACTTCAGCAACATTTAGCAAAATAAACAAATGTATTTTGTGAAAATGATGCCAATGCTTACGTAAGTTTGGGGGAGGGGAAGAGTTTTTCTTACTTTTGCTGAAAAGGGGGAGGACGGGGTTTAAAATAGCTGATATATTGCTTACATAGTAAACGGCCCCCCTATGAAACTTAGTTCAAAAAGATAATAATGAAATAAAAATAAATAAAGAAATTTTAGGTCTCTTATGTATTCTCCACAATTTCGCACCAGAAAAATAGATTAAATACACGGTTACTTGTAATGGGTGGTTAATGCGTCTTTGACGGGATACTAAAGAAAAATGAAAATGTTAATGTTAATAAATATAATTATTTTTAACAGTACATCAAAGTCCACAAGCTCCATCGAAAGCCCAGACGCACTGATCTCCGCACTGCGCGGCATCACGCTCCGCGTCGCGTCCACCGTCGTAGACCGAGGAGCAGAACTCTTCAGCTCCTTGAGAAACGAGTTGACGGCGGAAGATTTGCGAAGAAACGCCGCGGTCCTACAGCATTCCCCAGCAATTAACACCTTGCTGCCGTACGCCATCGCCAATCTGGAAGCTTTGGATGACTCCAGGGTAAATTTGGATACTTATAATTTTCAGGAAAGAATGTGAAGGGACTAAGTGTTAAGCCCTGGGGGACGCCGTGATTAATTTTCATAAACACGCTAATATCTTGCACCATTGTTAATTTTTATCTAAAGATTAATTAAAGATGAGTTATAAGCTGTGTAAGAACTTAGAAATAACACAAATTTTAAGAAAAAAACGTCAAACATATCTGAGATACTCTTACGAAAGCCTTGGCTAAATCATTATTATTGCGGGATTAAAGAATCGTAGATATGTATATAAGACTATTTCTTTTCACTTGGTAAGGAATTTTCAAACAAAGTGTTGCTCTGAAAATATGAGATTTTATTTTTGTACTAACATCACAAAACACACATCAAAAAGTTTCACTGTTAACTAAAACACTTACCTGAAAATATGAGAAACGACATTTAAAGTTTATTATCCAATTCCTTTTTATAATAATTATTTTCTTGTAAACAATCTACGCCTTCATTCAAAATGACATACCGTTTTCTAGGTCTACTTTACCGACAATATTGGACGCCATTACACAGTCGATAAAACAGTAGCCATACATAGCGTGCTGTTTTACCGATACCGACTTAAAATAGGGTGACCAAATACAAATTAAAGAAATGTCGTTTCTTTACATGTATATGAATATTGTACACTGACTGCATTGTTAATTGCAAGTGACTTAAGAAGACTCTGCCTGAAAAATAATCTCATGCAGCAGATATTACTAAGGTTAACATGAAAGTAGGAGGTCACATGGTCAGGGTCATTCTCAACCGCCAGTTCGGTGGTCGCGCGCCCGGCTTCTCAAACTGCTACTTACTTTCCCCATTCATCCAAGTGAGTAGTATCCCAATATCCTAATCTCCTTTCTAAATCGAACAAATTCCTATCCTTCTCCAGCTTAAAAATGCTTCCGATGGCCAAAGATACTGCGCTCGCCAACCCGCCTGCGAAGCGTGGCGAGTATGGCATTATCCTCCCATGGAATAAAGAATCCTTGAGAGAACCCTTTGTCCAGCTGTGGTCTTTTTACGGCTGGAATTATGATGCGAAGGCCATATTATTGTTATATATTTTCGTACACTCTCCAAGCTCTCTCCATGTCTCTCTTTTTTGAGCTACCCTGGTCCACAGTCTGCCCGCCACTGCCGCTATCTCATCTGCCCATCGTTCAAAGTCAAAGTCAAAGTCAAAATATTTTATTCATCGTAAGATATTTTAAATATCATTTGGTGAACGAGTTACACAGTCCTAGTACATGGATAGCGCCGCATCATCGAGTCACATCGCGCAGTTACGACACAGACCACCGCTGTACCGCGAGTTCTGAAAAGAGAACACCTGCGTGTGATTCATCGACCGCCCGCGTCGCGAGGTTCGCGCCCGCGATTTCCCACCGATCTTCGGCACTTCGTGTTCTGACATCGAACTGTTGTCACTTACGTAGATTATATTAATTTTATTTTATTTTATGAACTCTGTAATTTTAAATGGACTCTAATTAAATCTAGTGTTAAAATACTTTGGTTTTTTTTGCACCCTTCGGCTGTAGTCTTTCTAACTGGCGCAGTCGGAGCGGATTGCTAGAACTAGAATCAGTGAAGTGCAATCCGGTGAATCTACGAGAGCTGCAGCGGAAGGCGTATCCGGACATTGATACCGCAAAGAAGCCAAAGATGTACATGTAAGTACCTAGAATCGATCTAGAGTTGCTTCCTATATTTTCCTTATAAGATTTTCTTTTAACTTCCAAGATTTTCCATCCTAGGCAATCGAGGTCCTCTAGTCTTAGCAGTAGAAGTAGGGATATAGATTTAAATAGGAATATTGAATTTAATAGTAACAGTGATAGTGATAGTGAACCCGTTTTGCCAGTGAATATGGCCGTAAACGCTAATTTAGATACTATATGGAAGGCCCTTCGATTGGTGCCTGATTTTGATGGGAATGTCAATGTACTGACTAGATTCATAGATTTATGTGACCATCTAGTGCAGGAATATATAAAGGAGGATACCCCATTGCAGAGTTCTGCCTTGCTTAATGGCATTCTTAATAAAATAACAGGCCCTGCAGCGCGCCTCATCAATGCGAATGGCGTGCCTAGCAATTGGGAAGGAATCAGAAATGCTCTTATTAACAACTTTGCCGACCAGAGAGACGAGACCTCTCTATATAATGATCTCGCATTATTGACTCAGGGCTCATGCACCCCTCAAGAATTTTACGAAAAATGTCAGAACTTATATAGTACTATTATAACATATCTATCTTTGCACGAGACTGTAAAATCCACTATTGAAGCGAAACGCGAGTTATATAAAAAGTTAACATTACAAGCATACTTACGCGGTCTTAGAGACCCCCTGGGGTCACGAATTAGATGCATGAGGCCTGAAACAATTGAAAAAGCACTCGAGTTTGTTCATGAAGAGATGAACACACTATACCTCCAGCGACGCAACGAAGGGTTGCCTGAAAAGAAAATCAACCCTCAGTCGACCAACCCCCTTTCAGGTAAGCCTTTTCAGCATCCATCAACGAAAGGCTTCAATTTCGGTATGCAGCCTATGCCTATGCCTGGGCCTTCTCGCCCACAGCCTATGTACCTGGCGCCGCGCCCTCCACCTCCTGTAATGTGGAAGCCTAACTTCCCTGGGAGTCAAAATAATCAGTTCCATGGACCGACGCGGACCCAACAGATTTTTGGAGCTGCTCCTCCGAATTACAGTCCTCGCAGTAACGTATTTGGACTACCCCCACGGCCTCAAAATTTTAATAACACCCCACGTCCAATGAGTGGTGTTAGCCACTTTGTGCCCAAGGTTCTACCCCCTTCTGGGCATGATTGGAGGAAGCATGGCAATCCACCCCCTAATAACTACTTTAAATTTCGGGAAATGAATATGACTGAGTGTAACGACTACCCCTACTATGACACTTCTGATGACGCCTACTATTACCAGCCCGAGTACTATGATTATGCCGACTACTACACCGAAATTCCTGAAAATACTTACAT
Organism: Elegia similella; assembly: GCA_947532085.1. Taxonomy (NCBI): domain Eukaryota; kingdom Metazoa; phylum Arthropoda; class Insecta; order Lepidoptera; family Pyralidae; genus Elegia; species Elegia similella. Next base: position 54,120,272 of record OX383925.1, on the reverse strand, counting down.
GACTGGTCCTGAAACTTATCAGCCACCTGTAGTTACTGACGTTACTGACATTAAGGATAGGGAAAATTCCCAGCAGGATTTTCAGGACAACGAGACATTAAGCACACCAAGATAGAAGTGAACCTTCAGACACAAAGACAACTACCATACATTCAGATATCGAACCCCCCTATCAAACTATTAATAGATACTGGCGCTAACCAGTCCTTCATAAATCCTGAAATTTTAAAACGATATTACCCTCATGTGCCCTGGAACTATGATCCATTTGAGGTTACCAGCGTGCACGCAAGATCACGTAACGACTATTCCGTGACTTTACCCTGTTTCCCCGAATTTCGAGACAATGACGACATGACTTTACTACTATACAAATTTCATGACTTTTTCGACGGACTTATAGGCCTTGACTTACTTACAAAGTGGGAAGCCAATATCGACCTAAAAACCAAGAGCTTAAGAACTAAATATACTACTAACCCTATATCCATGTATGACTCACGTAACTGCAATTGGTATGAGGAAATAGTACCTGCTAATACTTCAAAGTTAATAAAAATCCCTATAAATACTCGTGACGGTGACGTGATTATACCCGAGCAAATACTATCTAACTGCTTGATACGCGAGTGTGTTACTAAAGTCCAAAAGAATCGCGGTATAATTGAAATTACTAACCCCACTAATAATGACGTCATATTTTCTATGGATAGGCCAGTCAATGCCGAGCATTTTACGATTGAATGCAAACCCACTATCGAACATGATCCCTCTCGTGTAGCAGAAGTTCTTTCTAAATTACGTACAAATCACCTCAATGAAGAGGAACGTGTTAACTTGGAAAATTTATGTACTCAATATGCGGATGTGTTCTACATAGAGGGAGAACCACTAACTTTTACTAATAAAATCAAACACCATGTCCGTACCACCGATGAATTACCTGTCTACACAAAAAGCTACAGGTATCCTTTTGTGCATAGACAAGAGGTACGGGATCAAATTAGCAAAATGTTAGAACAGGGTATCATCCGACCATCTGAGTCTGCCTGGAGTTCACCTATCTGGGTTGTACCCAAAAAGGCTGATGCCTCTGGAAAGACAAAATGGCGTATTGTAGTTGATTTTAGGAAAGTAAATGAGAAGACATTCGATGATAAATATCCCATACCTAACATCACCGATGTCTTAGATAAATTAGGTAACTGCCAGTACTTCACAACCCTAGACCTAGCGTCAGGGTTCTACCAGGTCGAAATGAGTCCTGGAGACATTCCCAAGACAGCTTTTAATGTAGAAAATGGGCACTTCGAATTCCTTCGCATGCCCATGGGATTAAAGAACTCCCCTTCTACATTCCAGCGTGTCATGGACAATGTGCTTAAAGACCTCCAGAATACCGTATGTCTAGTTTATTTAGACGACATAATAGTATTCAGTACGTCATTACAGGAACATATGATTAACCTAGAAAAGGTATTCAAACGCCTGCGAGAATCTAACTTTAAAATCCAGATGGACAAATCTGAGTTTTTAAAGCTAGAAACTGCATATCTGGGTCATATAATAAGTAAAGATGGGATTAAACCCAATCCCGATAAAATAACGGCTATACAAAAATTCCCTCTACCTCGCACAGCAACGGAAATCAAGCGATTCCTTGGTTTGCTGGGGTACTATAGGAAATTTATTCCAGATTTTGCTCGACTGACTAAACCTATGACCAGCTGTCTCAAGAAGGGTTCTAAAATACCTATTAATAACCAAGAGTACATGAATTGCTTCGAACATTGTAAAACCCTCCTTACAAACGATCCCATACTCCAGTATCCCGATTTTACTAAGGAGTTCATACTCACAACCGATGCATCTAACCTTGCTATAGGTGCCGTACTATCTCAGGGCACCATAGGTTCAGACAAGCCCATAGCTTATGCTTCTCGCACGCTTAACACCAGCGAAACGAATTATAGTACCATCGAGAAGGAACTGCTAGCGATCGTGTGGGCTACCAAGTATTTCCGCCCATATTTATTCGGCAGGAAATTCAAAATAGTCACCGATCATAGGCCCCTTCAATGGGTCATGAGCTTAAAAGAGCCTAGCTCTAGACTAACTAGATGGCGGTTGAAGTTAAGCGAGTATAACTTCACAGTTATCTATAAACAGGGAAAATGTAATCTCAATGCTGATGCTCTATCGAGAGTAGAGATACATAACGAAGATGCTAATCCATTAGTAGAACAGCCTATCCAGACACCCCCGTCTACCGTTGGTTCAAGTACACTTACGGTACCCATAAGTGAAGAACCCTCTATTGTAGATGATAGCTCCGTAGCTGTTCAACCTACCGAGAAACCTCCATCTATTAATAGATCTTCGACAGACACAGCTCATACAAGCGAAGAGCATCCCATTTTAGAGATACCTATATCAGAGGAACCCCTTAACAAATTTAGCAGACAGATATGCTTAACTGTAGTAGGAGATATTAAGAAACGTCCCGTAGTTTCTAAACCCTTTGAGTCTCATACCCGTACTAACATACAAATATCAGAGTCAAATCTTCAGCAAGATACTATAGATGCTATTAAAGAATATGTTAACCCTAGAGTCAAAACCGGTTTAATTATATACCCCACTCTAGCCATGTATAAAATTATCCCAATCATTCAAGAAAGCTTTAAGAACTCAGCCATGGATCTTACGTTAACAAAGACAATACTTGAAGATGTTAAAGATTACTTAAGACAGCAGGATATCATTAAGAAGTACCACGAAGGTAAAACTAACCACCGAGGTACTAATGAATGCTACCTTGCATTGTCTTATAGGTATTTTTGGCCTAAAATGAGAGAACACATATCGAAATACATAAGTGAATGTACTACATGTGGCATGGCTAAGTATGATCGTCACCCCATAAACCAAAGGCTTTCTATTGTACCACCGCCAACTAAACCATTCGAAATACTACATATAGATCTCCTTACTGTTGAATATGAAAAGTACTTAACTTTAGTTGATGCTTTTTCTAAATACGCACAGGCTTACCACCTTCGAGACGGTACAGCTGTGAGCGTAGTACAAGCTCTTTTAAAATATTTTACACATCATGGAGTCCCTATCACTATAGTTTCAGACCAAGGCCCTGAATTCTCAAATCAGGTGTTTGCGGAGTTTATTAGATTGCACAAAATTCAGCACCATAAAGCCCTAGCTCATAACCCTAATAGTAACGGAATAGTAGAGCGTTTTCACTCTACTATCCTAGAGCATATACGTATTTTGAAGATCGAGCATCGTACTGATCCTGCGATTAATCTTATGCCCTATGCGGTTCTTGCGTATAATAGCTCTATCCATAGTTTTACTAAATGTAGGCCGCTAGATATTATCACAGGTCATTTTGACCCACGTGATCCAATCAATATGAGTATGAATGAGCATCTCCTACAGCAATATGTCGTAGATCATAGGCAACGCATGGGTAAGGTTTACGACCTATTAAACGAGGTATCTTTACACAATCGCACTGAACTCACGGAGGCTAGGAATAAAGATCGTGAGCCCGAAAAGGAATACGCTCCAGACCAACAGATCTTTATTCGCAATCCTATGGCCAGCAGACAAAAGTTAGCCCCTCGTTTTACGCAAGATGTCGTTTTAGCAGACCTACCTATTCACATCTACACCAAAAAGAAAAAAGGCCCCGTAGCTAAAGCACGCCTTAAGCGTATCCCTAAAACTAAACCATTGTTGCAGGATACCGGTACTGACGATCTGCCTACATCTGACCCTGGCGCAGGACATATCACTTGACTCTCTCGACAATGGACCCGGCATACTTCCCTTCAAACTTGGACCGACTAAACTTATTTCTCACTACCATTCCTTCCTATACTTTATTGACTTAGATGAGATATCTCTCAAAGTGAGTACAGCCCGGTTTCAGATAGCCCAGTTCAGATCCCAACTTAAAAATAAAACTTCTTCTCTATATGAGCCACATCTCTGGCACCTCTGTAATAAATTAGATAGAATTCGTGACCAGTTGCACTCTTTTCAACAAACTCGTAGTAAAAGAGGACTAATAGATGGTCTTGGATCAGTTATTAAAAGCATATCTGGCAATCTTGATTACACAGATGCCATTAAGTATGACACCGCTATAAAAACCCTTTTAACTAATCAAAATCAATTAGAAACTAAAGTTAACGATCATATAAGTTTAGGTAAAGATTGGATAGCTCAGCATTCGTTAGTTTTAGACAATATAGTGGAGAACCAGAAGAACATAAGTAACATAATTGACTTCATTTTAAATTCGATTGATGATCATGAGAATGAAAGGATAAAATATGCTCATTTAATCCAATACCTACAAATTCTGACGGATAACACGAATAGCTTATCTGATGAACTTTATAAATTAGAAAATATGTTAGCGTTTATTAAGAGTAAGAGCACTGCACATTATATGATAGATATTCATGCACTTAATAGCACGTTACTTAAATTAAAATCACTTTATCGTAAAGAGGAAATTTTAGATTTAGATCTTAGAGATTATTATGAGGTTATTAAGACAGGATCTTATTACTCTGGAAATAATTTAGTTTTAGCTTTTATGATACCGATTGCCAATCCTTTAACCTTTATCCTTTATAAATTAGCTATCATCCCTAATCAAAATAATCAGATAATCGTTCCTATCCAATCCTTCATAGCAATTCAGAGAACAGGTTCTAGATACATAGAGGCTGAATGTCCGAAGGTAAGCGAGTGGCACCTTTGCGAGGAAAAGCAGCAGTACAAGAAATCTGATACCGAAGATTGCATTCACCATCTAATACTAGATCAACATGTCGTCTCTTCTTGCCAATTCACCTATATCAAGTTAACTAGGCCAGCTCTGGAGAAGCTCGATGACCAGCACTACGCGCTCAGCCTTCCTATCTCCACCAAGGTGCACGTATCCTGTGAACACGAATATTATAAAACTCTACGAGGTAGTTATCTTGTATCTATTCCACCGAACTGTATCCTGAAGACACCAGAATATACCATAGCCAACATTCGAAACCACATCAAGGGCCACGCCGTGCAGATAGCTGAACTTCCACCTATCGAGCCAGCACAATCTCACTATCAGCCTACTGTGAAACTTACCTCTATTAATCTCAAGCAACTACATGATACTAACATGAAGATATCGCTTCAACACCCGATAAGGCTAGAGAAAATGGACGCCGGTAGTCTCTATCATACAACCATACCGATCTACTCTATCATCGTCGGTATCTGTGCACTATCTCTCACTATTGCACTATACCGGAAACGTCGTAGTTACCGCATTAAGAACATAGCGACTCAGACTTCCGAACCTGAATGCCATTCATACGTAGCCGAACTTAAGGAATTAAGATGCCCGAAACCTAAAGATATAAAGGTCAACACCTGTAACATCACGACAACATCCCTAGCGAATAGTTGCCGTTCTATGGAGGGAGGAGTTACACAGTCCTAGTACATGGATAGCGCCGCATCATCGAGTCACATCGCGCAGTTACGACACAGACCACCGCTGTACCGCGAGTTCTGAAAAGAGAACACCTGCGTGTGATTCATCGACCGCCCGCGTCGCGAGGTTCGCGCCCGCGATTTCCCACCGATCTTCGGCACTTCGTGTTCTGACATCGAACTGTTGTCACTTACGTAGATTATATTAATTTTATTTTATTTTATGAACTCTGTAATTTTAAATGGACTCTAATTAAATCTAGTGTTAAAATACTTTGGTTTTTTTTGCACCCTTCGGCTGTAGTCTTTCTAACTAACGTTAAATTACACATTATTATTTACAACATTAATATTGTTGACGTCAATAACTTACTTAGAGCTAAGTTAACGCCGCTTTCAAGGCGGAGTGCAGAAGAAGCGGCAACAAACAGCGGCAACATCGTTTGAGAGGCCTTTGCCATAAGGCAAACAGATATATAACATTTAAAAATCATAACTGTATAAAAAATTAAGTAGGTATATATATCTGAATAAAAGGCTATTATTATATTTTCGTACACTCAACAGCCTCCTTTTGTTTCCAGAGCGTGATCAAAGTACTAGACTTGATTCACAAGCTGCTGCCTCACGTGGCCGCCATGAACCTGCTACTGCCGAGCAGTGACGAGCTAGTCACCACCACCACCCACTTCTACACGTGGGTGCAGAGCGAGCACCCCTACAAGCCCGCCTCTGTCTGCAACACAAGGTACGCATACAAAAATCCCTGGAGCATCGCCGTAAAGTCGCTTGCCTATCCGTTTTTTAATAGGATCCATTTTGGAGAGTGTCGATAGCGCTCTTTGAGCTAGTAGAACCTTCATCATTCCTCCATCGGACTACGAGACGCAGACAGAAATTTCACCCTTTTATCGTTAGAATAAGGCGAACTAAACGCTTCGACAGTTCCTTTTTGGTTCGAGTAGCTAAGGTGTCGAATGAACTGCCTGCGTCTATATTCCCAGACAAGTACAGTCCCGGGACATTCAAAGTAGAATAAATGGATATCTCTTGGATAGGCATGTAACATCCTCGTCTTCATCGTCACTTACCATCAGGTGAGATGGGAGACAAATGCCTACTTCAATACTTAGTAAAAAAAAGCCTTACTACTCGTCATCATAGTATTACGACTTCTCCGGTGCGGGGAAGACCTAAAAGACGAAAAAAGAGGCGAATAACGGAATCAAAATTGTCATGGGTTGCTAGTCGCATCACCTACTAATATGATTGAAAGAGATTCAAAGATTTAAAGATTTATTCAGAAAATAGGCCTTTTCAGGCACTTTTTCACGTCAATTCACATTTTAAATAATACATATTATATTATATTCAAATTATTAATTATTGTTCAAAAGCTACAAACTACTAGCGTTTCGGAACCGACCACTGCAGACAAGAATACGTCGAAAGAAACTCTTTTCAACAGTATTGGTCGCCTACTTGCCTGAAGGGCTTTGTATGATATTTAATATTTTTATCTTTTCTTTTTTTTTCTGATGTCATGTTATATACAATTTCAATTAACATATTTTTGTGCACGTTATGTTGAACACGTTATGTTAGCGATCGAGCGTGCAACAACAACAGATATGATAAAAGTCTCAAAGATAGATAGAAGTCTCAAAGAGGCCGAGCAGACCTGTCCCCCCCGGCAGCACCCGTTCACGAGTTGACTCATGAGATTTTCATGGCGTTGAATCGGCCACACATATCCTGAAGAACTTTGGATCGGAGTCTACAAGGCAAGCGTAAGCATCGATCCCTTCAACAAACGTGGCGCCGCACTACCTAAGCGGAGGCAAAGATGCAAGGTCTATACGAGGGATATTTTATAAGATAGTGTATCCGGTGGAGATTATCTAATTTAAAACTGAAGGTCCCTCCACCAATCATGATTGTTTCATATTATTGTGTAATAAGACAAAACTCAAGTTAAGTCCAGCATTTTCCAGTTAGACAAGACCTTTTGGAAAACCAATTTAATGCGTATTGTGTGAATATGAGCTAAGTGCTCAAGTGCCAAGGGGCGGCTTAGTAATTTTTAGATTTGAAAATACCCTAATATTATAAGATAATATGGCTAGCCGTGTGGTTTCCGGCAGAGTAGAATAGGACCACTCCAAGTCTTCCCATGGATGTCGTAAGAGGCGACTTAGGACAAGCTAACCAAAGCTCATAAACATCAATAAGACCTCTCCAACCCGTCTGGCCAGCGAGAAGAGTGTAGGCCAAATCATCTGTATACTCTGGCTCCGGTAGTACAGAGAGGGTCGTGCTCCTGCAGTGGAGACTAAAAAGACCTGATGATGATGATAAAATAATGAAAAGGGAAATAGCTAAGCTAAGCAGTCACCCGTGAGTACACTTATTTATATGATAGTGATAGTTAATTTAGAGAAAGAAAAGTTATCTTTTACCACTTCAGTTCACGTATTAATGGTTTTTTTACAGAGTGCTGTTCCCCAACTCTGTGTCATGGGTGGTGTTGGAGATGGACCCTCGCAGTCTGACGGCGCAGCCTGAAGACACTCTGACGGTGTTTGCTGCAGCAGGAGTTCCCAGAAACAAGTGCCAGAATCCGTACGAGATGAAGATATTGGAGCCTCCTTTCAGGAAGGTATAATTGTTATTATCATCAGACTTCTAAACCCGAGTCGACACGCAAAGAATCTTGACCTGGCCGGGGATCGAATCCAGGAAACCTCGTGTCGCAAGCTGGCGTGTTAACCACTGCGCCACGGAGCTCGCAGAAAGGATTCGGACAAGCTTAGAATAAAGTAACTTTGTAACTTTAATAAATCAAAGATTTTTTGGATTATCAACTTTGATGAAGTATAAAAAACTAGATACATAGTGTCATCGGACACCCACCTACCAGATGGTCGGATGACCTGACTAAGGTCGCAGGAAGACGCTGGATGCAGGCCGCTTCCAACCGGTCGTATTGGAAATCCTTGGGGAGGCCTATGCCCAGCAGTGGACTTTTTGCGGATGATGTGATGATGATAAATAAATGTCATGCTAAATGTCTCCTCTTTGCTGATGATCTGAAGATTATTTTGGACATCAATGATGCTTCGGATCATCATCGGCTACAGACTGATATCGATGCGGTTTTTAGTTGGAGTATAAGGAATAAGCTGCTGTTCAATAATGTCAAATGTTGTGTCATGTCTTTTACCCGAGCGAGAAATCCTTCTTATTCTCAGTATACTTTAGGCTCTAATGAAATAACTCGTGTTTTTTCAGTTAAAGACTTGGGAGTTATTTTTGATCCGAAGCTGAACTTCCATGATCACGTACAAAAGTTAGCATCAAGTTGCTTTAAACAGCTTGGCTTTGTGGTACGCAACTGCAGGGACTTTACTAATGTACATGTAATAAAATTATTATACTCAGCTCTTGTACGAAGCAAACTAGAAACTAGTTCCAAAATTTGGAGCCCTTATGAAGCTTCATATATTCTCAGTGTCGAGAAGGTACAGAAAGCATTTTTGAGATTCTTTTACAAGAAATTTTATTGTTATTATCCATTTCTGTATCCAACCCAATTTCTGTTGGGCAGTTTGGGTTATAATTCGTTGCAGGTACGTCGCAATTGGCAGTTACTTATGTATGTCAGTCGGTGTCTCCGAGGTGAATCGGATTGTCCGGAGCTTGTATCGCGCCTTTTTAGACTATTTGTACCAAACAATTACTTGCGTGCTCGCCGACACAGACAGGTCGGTGTTGCTGACATGTTTTTGCTGACAGGTTTGTACGTTTGACGAATGAATACTTAATATTTTGTGAAAAGGATGGATGAATCCGTAGTCCTAAGTTAAGTTGTGCAGTGCTTTGGTATTACTGTAATGCTGTGCAATCTCTTTTTATTAATAAATAATAAATAAATAAAAATGATGATGATAGTCTCATACAAAAATTACACTTTATGCCGTCCACTATATTTTTAAGCAGATATTATATTCACCTCAATTAATGCAAAACCAACCTAACTCACATGCCATAAAGTCGAATTTCGAAAGCTGATCATCGTCAACCCTCGGAATTCCAAATTCAAAAGGGAAATATGTACCCGATGTCTAGTGGGCCTTTATTTCCTTAGGTTTTTTTTTTATCGCAGATTGTATACCTAGTTTTTTGTACTTGATTGATGATCATCAAAGTATTTAAATATATAAATATATACGGACAAATCACACAGTTTGAGCTAGCCCCAAGGTAAGTTCGAGACTTGTGTTATGGGATACTAACTCAACGATACTATATTTTATAACAAATACATATATAAATAAACATCCAAGACCCAGCCCAATCTGAAATTTCTTTTACTGACCTGTCTAATTTTGAGAGGTCATTTCATAGGATTATGAAAAATCGCATATGTAGAGTCCCACGATCCAATAGGAAATTTGTGATATTAAAGTAAGTTCGAAGCCATGGTATGGTATAATGGAGCGGATTTGATGATGGTGTATAACTTGGTATAAAAACAACGGGTTGCACTCCAAGAATGCCGGCAGAAGTGAAAACTCCGCGGTACAAAAAAAAGGGGAAATTACTTAAGGCGCTGTATCCCTTAACCGTTTGTAGCGGACATTGCGCGATATTTTTTTTACTCGTGTCATACTTGTCGTCAGTCTCAGTTCAAACCCGTGTCTGCCATTTTCGTGTTAATTTTCACTTTTAATTTAATAATTCAATAATTATAACCAAATATTTTATTTTTTGTAGGTATCCATCTTGCTCATTTAGTTATACTTTTTATAGACGTATAAAAGTTGGTAGTTGTCGCTGAAAATATCAAGTAATTCGCGACGAAACTTTTTCTGGATATAGCTTTTTTGCTATTTTATTTAGCTAAGTTTTAAATATATTTTTGAAAATATTTTAGTGTAACCATTTATTTTGATCTTTGAACTGTACGTCATATTTTTTTCATGCTAGTATTCCAAGAAAAATAAGGCTAACTGCGTGACGAAAAAATACACGTTTTACGGTATTCTCCTGATGCACAGCGCCTTAATCTCCTAAGCCGCGAAGGCGGTCTCAGGGCACGTGGCCCTCTTACATATTTTCGATCAGGTCACGTGTCCTGACGCGAGTTTAACATTTTTACCCATCCCAAAAGGTGCACAATGCCGCTAAAGAAGTTTTCACTTCAAAAACATCATCATCATTCTTCTTTTTAGTCTCCACTACATGAGCACGACCCTCTCTGTACTACTAGAGCCATACGTGGCCAGAACAGCCAGAGGACTTGGCCTGCACTCTCCTCGCTGGCCAGGAGAGGTCTGTTAGATGTTTATAAGCTTTGTTTAGCTTGTATTTCCTAAGTCGCCTTCTACGACATCAACGGGAAGACTTGGAGTGGTCCTATTCTACCCTGCCGGAAACCACACCGCGTTGCCGGATACCACACGGCGTTCAAAAATATGATTAGAAGTAAATGATACACCTTTTTTGACACAACAATGTTTAGCTAAACAAAGCTTATAAACATCTAAGACACCTCTCCAACCCGTCTGGCCAGCGTGGAGAGTGTAGGCCAAGTTCTCTGGCTGCTCTGGCCAAGTATGGCCCTAGTAGTACAGAGAGGGTCGTGCTCCTGTAGTGGAGACTTAAAAGGACCTGATGATGATGATGATGATGATGATGAATGTTTGTTTTCGTCCGCAGCGTCTCGTACAAGCGTGTTCGGAAGGCGGGGAATTGGAAGACGTAGTAGACGAGGGCGAGGCAGAAATACCCTGCATGCACTACAACTGCAGCTACTACAGCGTCACGCCTAAACTGGCCAACGTGTAAGTGTTTCTTGTAAATTGCAAAAAAATGCAAGTTAAAATAGTAAAAAATACAAATTTTACTAAAACTGTAGCTACTACAGCGTCACGCCCAAACTGGCCACCGTGTAAGTGCTTCATGTAAATTGCAAAAAAATGCAAGTTAAAATAGTAAAAAATACTTTTTTTACTAAAACTGTAGCTACTACAGCGTCACGCCCAAACTGGCCACCGTGTAAGTGCTTCATGTAAATTGCAAAAAAATGCAAGTTAAAATAGTAAAAAATACTTTTTTTACAAAAACTGTAGCTACTACAGCGTCACGCCCAAACTGGCCACCGTGTAAGTGTTTCATGTAAATTGCAAAAAAATGCAAGTTAAAATAATAAAAGAAACTATTTTTACTAAATATTGAAGTAGGCATTTGTCCCATCTCACCTGATGGTATGTGACGATAAAAACTAGGATGAAACATGATAGGCATGTTACATCCTAGTTTTTATCGTTTTTTATCCAATATATACATTTCTTCTTTTTTCTTATCAATTAAATTGCATATCCTAACTATATTATAAATACGATAGTGAGTATGTTACGCTTTCACGCATTAACTACTGAACCGATCATCATGAAATTTTGCATACATGTTATCTGGGGTACGGAGAAGGACATAGGGTACATTTTATCCCGGGAAAAAAGTACTGTTCCCGAGGGATCGACATTGACGCGGGTCGAGCCGTGGGCGAAAGCTAGTTTCTTATATTTTTTTAATACTAGCATTCGCCCGCGGCTCCTCCCGCGTCAATGTCAATTCATTGACGCGGGATTGAGCTAGCCTGCTGTAAGTTATGTCTTGGGACACTAACTACTACTATTTTTTATAATAGACAAACTTTCGCCGGCGGCCCCAGCCCGCGTCAAAGTCGATCCCCCGGGAACAGCACTTGTTCCCGGGATAAAATGTACCCTATGTCCTTCTCCATACCCCAGATAACATGTAATATAGCTAGTATATCATATAACCCACTGCTGGGTATAAGCCTCCTTTTGTCTACGCCATTCCTCTTTGCCTTTTTTTGATATTTATTTAATTAATATGCAAATATTATTTGGTATTCGTTTGATACAGCCCGTCAGACTGGCCGCAGAAGGCTCTAGTCGTCCCTGGCAACGAAGTCATCTTCTCGCTGGAGACGGCTTCTGACTACTTGAACGAGTACAACAAAACTGATAAGTGAGTATAATTAATAATAATAATAATAATAATAATACATAAGTATAATTACAGTCAGTACAGTCCTACGGGCTGTAATAATTATATTTCTTTATTCCTGTCTAGCGGTTTACTTTCCCATGCGCAGAATATACTTTTATGCAATATTTCGAGTTTTCTTTATTTTTTGGGTTCCATAGCCAAAGGGTAAAAACGGGCCCCTATTGATATAGTCTGTTATAGTCTGTTTGTCCGTCTGTCACCAGGCTGTATCTCATGAACCGTGATAGTTAGACAGTTGAAATTTTCACAGATGATGTATTTCTGCTGCCGCGTTAACAACAAATACTAAAAAATAGAATGAAATAAATATTTAAGGGGGCTCCCATACAACAAACTTGATTTTTTTTTGCTTGTTTTTGCTCGATATTGATAACGGCAACAGGTAGACGCTTGAAATATTCACAGAATATTTAGTCATATATTCACTTTAAAAATAAAAATAAAAATAAATCAAATAAATATAAAATGAAAATTAAAGGGGGGCTCTCATACAACAGACATGATTTTTTTCCGATTGTATATATTGTATATTGTCTGTGTCGGTTCCACGGAGTAATCGGTTCACACGGCCGTGTATTAACGTGAAACGTCTATATCAGCGAGTCGCTTGAAAACCAGATGCCGTGATGCAAACTAAAGGTCTTAGCAGCGAGCTGACTATATACGCTAAATAATGTCACTAATATCATGTTTCTAAGATGGATAGTTTTTAGTTATTAATGACAGACGATATAGACCAATTGGTTACGTTATAGACCAATTGTTATGATATAGAGCAATTGTTACGATATAGACCAATTGGTTACGATATAGACCAATTGGTTAAGATATAGACTCATTGTTACGATATAGACCAATTGGTTAGTATATAGACCAATTGTTACGAAATATACCAATTGGTTACGATATAGACCAATTGTTACGATATAGACCAATTGGCTACGATATAGACCAATTGGTTACGATATCGACCAATTGGTTAGTATATAGACCAATTGTTAAAATATAGACCAATTGGCTACGATATAGACCAATTGGTTACGATATAGACCAATTGTTACGATATAGACCAATTGATTACGATATAGACCAATTGTTACGATATAGACCAATTGTTACGATATAGACCAATTGGTTACGATATAGACCAATTGTTACGATATAGACCAATTGGCTACGATATAGACCAATTGGTTACGATATAGACCAATTGTTATGATATAGACCAATTGGTTACGATATAGAGCAATTGTTACGATATAGACCAATTGTTAAAATATAGACCAATTGGCTACGATATAGACCAATCGGTTACGATATAGACCAATTGGTTACGATATAGACCGATTCGTTACGGTCCGGTTTTCTGACATGGCATCCCGTGTATAGTACCGATTTTAAAGACGTTTCACGTCAAAAACCCATCAAAACCCGTTGCGTAATTTAAAAGTTCAAAGCATACATAGGGACAGGCAGCGGGGAGCGGCTTTGTTTTGCAATATGTAGTGATAGTAATATTTCCTTCCAGCACTGAGGACAACCACTTCGGGTTTCGTTGCCTGTGCGTGGGCTACGAAGACGCTCCGTTCACAAGCCAAAGACAAGGCCTGGTGGCGTTAGAAATGGAGCTGGTATACGCCGGTGCTGCCTGCGCCTCGCGACTGCTCTCGCCAGACCTGGACATGCCGCCCTTGAGCTTCGGTGAGTCAGAATTCCTTTTTAGTCATCATCAGCATTTCGAGTAAGTGTCACGGTCAATTGACCATGCACTCATGGTGTCAGAGTTCTTCGGAACCGCCTCTCGGCCTCTGACGTGGTTCCTTTAACGACTACCAGATGGCAGCCGGGACCAACGGCTTCCATTTTAGTGTCCCGTACCTAAAGGATGGAAACGGAATCCTATAACTGAGACTTCCCTGTCTGTTTGTCTGTAATAGTCCTGTATTTTTGAAACCGGTAGAGATTTGAAATGTTCACAGAATAAGTATTTTAGTTTCCGGTAAAAAACGGGTTGCAATCTCGGAGTGCTGATAGAAATGAAAACTCCGCTCGGTAGAAAGAGAGGGCATATTACTTCCTCTCCTACGCCGCGCCGGCGGTCTCTGGTCACGTGTCCGTCCTACGAATTTTCGATCGGGTCACGTGTCCTTACTGATAGCTGGATCGTATTATGAAATAAACACCAACGTATTTCCAAAATATTATATATTTCTTGAATCACAATGTTCACACAATCTTTGCACTAACAAAATAAAATATTCTATGAAATAAATTCACAGCTCAACATACGTCCTTACTCAAGGAAAGTACAAAGCAGAATGACACTATGCGCACGTGCTACCCCTTTTATAGGAGTGAGCGTACCGATTGTAAACAAGGACCGTAAATAACACGTGCGCATGAGTTTTAGCCGTGTGGTATCCGGCAGAGTAGAATAGGACCACTCCAAGTCTTCCCATGGATGTCGTAGAAGGCGACTTAGGAAATACAAGCTAAACAAAGCTTATAAACATCTAAGAGACCTCTCCAACCCGTCTGGCCAGCGTGGAGAGTGTAGGCCAAGTCCTCTGGCTGCTCTGGCCAAGTATGGCCCTAGTAGTACAGAGAGGGTCGTGCTCCTGTAGTGGAGACTAAAAAGGACCTGATGATGATGATGATGATGAGTCAACGTTTTTGCGTCAACAACAACTTGCTAGCTTATTTTATAAAATATTTTATGTATTTATGTGATATATATTTAATCAGTAATAAATAAGTTACATATATTTATGAATGCTTACAGTCGGCCTTTCCTGACATATTTTCCGTCCCGGAAAATAAAGAGAAAAAAAAAAATATATAGTATAAGTTATTATTGTAGCTTTTAAATTTTCAGTCGTATACTTATCAAATTAAATATTAAATTAATATATATACTGCAACGTTATTTAGTTTATGTATAGTCCACGGTCTATTTGACATATCTTCAAATGACTGATACTCAATTTTATTTTAAGGTATTGTAGTAGCCTCTTTAATCCATCTCTAATAATTACATTTAAAGTAATCACATATTTAAGAACAATATTGTTGTGGCCTCTTCAATCCACATCCAAAAATTACATGTAAAATAATCATTTATGTTTTGAGGATATTGTTGTGGCCTCTTCAATCCACAGCCAATAGTTACATCTCAAAGCATCACTTAAATTTTTTTTTTTTGAGATGTTGTTGTGGCCTCTTCAATCCACAGCCAATAATTACATCTCAAAGCAGCACTTACTTTATTAAGGATATTGTTGTGGCCTCTTCAATCCACAGCCAATAATCACATTTAAAGTAATACCTTATTGTATTTAGGATATTGTTGTGGCCTCTTCAATCCACAGCCAATATCAGCTCGTCTTAAACAACCCTGTGATATTGTCATGATTTTTGCAATCCATAACCAATATCGACATAATAATCATAATATTTACAAGATTGTTACGACTTAATAATCTTATGATAATAACTTAAATCAATTTTATTAATACTATCTATATAAATTTAAAATATGACCTATTTATTTAAACTCTATACGCAGCACAATCAAAGAGTGTAACTCATTTTATTCGACTTCATTGCTATCTGAGGAATCAGAATCTGTATCGTTTCTCTGAAATACCGTCCAAGAATGGATTTTGTCTACAGAAAATGTTCCCGTAAATTTACGGTTACCTTTTTGTGACAATGGGGTATCTTCTATAATATATCGATCATTATCTAAAACTTCAAGAATACGGTAAGGTCCTCTTATTTTAGGAACCAACTTCTTGCTCCCGCCTGAGGAAGGAATCTCTCTTTCTACCCTAACTAAATCACCTACTTTATATGATAAAAATTTTCTACGTTTATCAAAACGAGCCTTTTGCTTTTCCTGATTATTCCTTATATGTTTGACTATGTCTTTTCTGGTTTTATCTAAACTTGGATTTGTACCACGGCTATCATCACTTGTACTAAGTTGAAGTAACGCATCCGAAGTACCAATCAAGTTTAACCCAAATAAAGCCTGTGCTGGAGCCTTGCCAGTTCCCTTGCTAACAGTATTATTTAACCCCCACTGTATCTCTGACAAGTACTTATCCCAAGAGTTCTCCGGTTTATTAAAAGTTGAGGCGGTTAATGCGGCTAAAACGGTTCGGTTAAATCGTTCTACCTGGCCATTTGCGCGTGGTGTAGCTACTGAGTTTAGTATATGTTTAACACCCAGAGATTTTAAATATTCGCTAAAAGCTTTTGCAGTAAAGGATGTTCCTCTATCTGAAACTACACGTTTGGGTACACTAAATGTATGAAAATATTCTTTTAATGCATTAATAGAGTGACAAGCTTTAGTGCTTTTAACTGGTACCAATATAATAAATTTCGTAAATGCATCAACTATAAGTAAAATGTAAGTATTTTTTTTTTTACTGCGAACGAATGGCCCTAAATGGTCGATGTGTAAAGTATGGAAAGGGCAATCGTTTTTTTCAATAGGATGTAATTGACCAGCCTTTTTACCTGAGGGAACTTTAGCATACGCACACTCTAAGCACGACTGCACGTATTTTTTTATAAAACGTCTCATTTTGGCAAACCAGTAGCTACTTTTTATCTTATCAAACGTCTTATCAAAACTAAAATGACCAATGTCATCGTGATTTGCTTTCATCACCTGCCATCTAACACCCTTCGGGACAACCCAACGATCACCCTCTTCAGTTTTTCTATATAATAAACCTTTCTTTACCACAAAGTTACGTTTTATTTCGACTATGTCGTTATTGGAATCATCATTTAAAATATCAACAATCCGTTGCAGTTCCAAATCGCTTTGTTGAACTGTAGCAATCCAATTGGTATCAATTTGTCTCACGTGAATTTCATCTACCTTTAATGGATTGCGACTAAGGGCATCTACATGAGACATAGTAATGCCTGGTTTGTATACTATATTAAAATCAAATTCCTGTATGATATTCCACCATCTAGCTACCCGAGATATTATATCCCTCTTTTCAAATGTAGCTCTGAGTGAATTACAGTCTGTTACTATAGTGAAATGGATCCCTATTAAATAGACTCTAAACCGCTTTAAAGAAGATACTACTGCTAAAGTCTCTAAATCATAGGATGTAAATTTAGCCTCTTCTGGAGAAGTCTGTTTACTGTAATAAGCTACTGCGTTAAATGGTGAACATTTATCTGGTCTTTGGACTAGTATACCTGCCACTCCCATCTTGGAAGCATCAGTATGGAGTTGGGTCTCATACTTTGGGTTATAAAACGAGAGTACGGGGCGCTTAATTAGTTCTTGCTTTAGAGTAACAAATGCTGTATCCTCCAGGTCACTCCACTGCCATCGAGAATTTTTCTTTAATAAATTAGTTAAAGGCCTCGCAATGCTGGCAAAATTTTTAATAAATTTTCGGAAGAAGCTAGCCAATCCCAAAAATTGTCTAGTTTTATGCTGATCTATGGGTGTTGGGAATTGCTCTACACACTCGATTTTCTTTTTACCTGGTTTAATCCCAATAGCACTAACTTCAAATCCCAAATAATCAATAGATTGTTTTAAAAAATTACATTTAGATAAATTAAGAGTAATGCCTGATGCACGAAAAAGTTCCAAAATATCATGTAAAATTTGTAATCCTTCCTCTATAGACTTGGATGGTATAATAACATCATCCATATATGCAAAAGCTTCCTTAAATCTAGCATTTCCCAAAATGTGGTTAATAGTCTTTTGAAATGTGGATGGTGCATTGACGAGACCAAAGGGCATTCGTTTAAATTCGTAATGTCCATCCGGAGTTACGAAACCAGTGAGGTGTCTAGAGGACTCAGACATAGAAATTTGGTAATAACCTGATGCTAGATCTAAAGTTGAGTAATATTGGTGACCTGCTAGGTTATCTAACTGATCATCGATACGTGGAAGGGGATAATGTTCCTTAACAGTTTTCTTATTTAATGCCCTAAAGTCGACACATAATCGATAATCGCCAGTTTTCTTTCTAACAAGGATTATAGGAGATGCATAGTCTGATGAAGACTGTTGAATAATGTCTGCATCTTCTAATTCCTGTATCATGTTACGAACAACTTCTCTTTCTGAGAACGCTAACCGGTATGGTCTATAAACGACGGGATTATAATCATTTAGTTGTATTTTCATTTCGGATTTATTAATACATCCTAATTCTTTAATAGAAAAAGCGAAACCAATTTGTTTAAATAACAAGGCTCTATATCATTTTGAACGTTAACCATGTTCGGTTCGATTAAGGTAATATTTTGATTACTGGGACATTTCTCGATTTTATTTACATCTAATACAGGCATATCATTTAAAGGAAGGGCTCTAAGAAGTAAAGTACCCATATCTAAATTAAATCCATGAGGAACCAGACCTTTTATTAAGATCTTTCCTCGCCCATTTGTCAATCTAATTACGCTTTGCAAAATTTCATATGACCTCTCACTATGTAAACTAAGACTGGGTTCAATAAATAAATCACCACAGTACAACGGAAAGGAATACACTTCAACTTCTGTATATCCATTTACCGTTACGTTATTCGTTATCATTAAATCAATGGACTTGGCAATTTTACTAGTAATTTTCAGACTGTCGTGAGTTTTAAAAACAACCACATGGTCTTGTTCTGTGAATGTTTGGCCTATAAGAAGTGGAACCTTTAGTAAGCGATCAGGAACAATGATAATCTCTACCTGTGCCGTAACTGTATCCACTTGAATATTGACATTACATTTCCCTATACAACTAACGATACTCTCTCCAAATCCTCTTAGAACGGGTAATTCTGAGACTGACCATGAACCTAATAAATCTTTAGCTATAGATTCCTGTAACATGGTGCATTGACTACCAAAATCTATAAAACAATTTAGAGTCTGTCCATTAACGCTGGCTACTTTGAAATACTTTGATTCGATATCCAATTCCTTAGATATACGCATAACAGTCTTACTTTCTGGTTTGTTTTTGCAATCTGCTACTAAATGTCCTACCTTATGACATGAGTCACACCGTTTGATTGGCTGCTTACAGTTGTAAAAACCATGACCTTCTTGGCCGCAATTGTAACATTTTAATAATTTAGACTCAGAACCCCTTAGGGTTGGTTTCAAATATTTTGAACGTCTACTATCAGAGGTGCCTGGCTGCGAGAGCTGATTTGGTTTATCAAATTTTCTAGATGTCTTAACGTTTCTGAGATATACTAATAACTTGTCCGGCTCAGTAAACTGTGCTGCTTCAGCACTGGTTCTCACCGATCTATCTTCTATGCCAAATAAAATACAATCAATCGCCTTCTTTCCAGTTATGTTGCAGCGATTTAACAAAACAATTTTATCATAGAAGTACTCCTCTAAAGAATCGCCAAATCGCGCTTTGCAGGCAAGCATCTCCGTTAATAAATTACCATAATTTTCATCGCTAGGAAAGGCTGTACGTAACTTATTTTGCCATTCATCCCAAGAAAATAATAAACTAGATAAGCCTTGGTACCACTTCTGAGCTAACCCGACCAATTTTGGAAGGGCATAATGAATAGTTTGTTTCTCAGTCCAATGATAAATCTGAGCACATTCGTTTACTTTAAGTATCCACATTTCAATGGTCTGATTACGCTTAGAAGGATCGAATTCAGGTACAACATTTAAGGTCGGGAACCGTTCTCTTTCTTCATCTTTTTTTCATAGTGTGTATAAGCTCCTTAAACGCAGTAACAATGGCATCTGAACTTGAACTCATATTAATTTGAGAAGATGGAGTACTCACAGAAGCCTCGGTCTCCGCCTCTCTGCCTGTAGACTCGTGCCTGCGATGTCTTTGCCGTGAAGAGCTCGATCGATGGTTTCGTCTGCTCCGCTTTGAGTGACTTCGATGACCTTTCCGTTTCGGATTGTCAGATTCACTTTCCGACTCATGGCTCCTTTTGTGTTTACTCTTATCTCTCCCCATGATAGCTGAAAAATTAAATTGATTCAAAAAGTGGGTGTCCTAAAAATACTTTGATGAAAGTGAAGGATGAAGAAAAACAGGGAGACATAAAGTAAAATATAAAATTCCGTAGGCATCAAATGTCCTGATTAAGTTTAAACAATGTATGTAACAGTTTCAGGGTATAAACTGACACTATACTCTCTAATCTAATCGATAATATTTATAAACTGAGTTTATAGCAATATAAACCAACAATACAATGCTTAACCACGTGAGTGGAGTCTCGTGCAATAGCTGGTAAATATTAATGTACTAAATCACTTCAATAATAAATTGGCCTAGTTGGCGTGCGTAATATAAGCGTTTACGTAAGCATATAAAGTAACCTAAAGCGCAGTCTCCATAAGGATAGGTGACTGTAAGTGGCATAAAGAAAATATGTCGGGGTCCTCCGTAAAGTCCTTCGGAAGGCATGTTAAGCCGTTATTCCCGGCTGTCATTACTAAATGGCAGTCGTTAAGCTATGTCAGATGCCTTCAGGCTCTTTAAAAGATCGGACACCAGAATTGGCCACTTACACACACGAAAAGCAAGCACTACAATAATTTATTTAAAAAAATAAAATAAAAAAAAAGAGCCAAAATAATAAGAAAAAGTAAAATATATATATTACGTACCTTTATGGGCGCAAAGTCCTTTTAATCAAGGAGTTACAGCCTTGACAAATCCCGCTTTCTGAACTGATAGCTGGATCGTATTATGAAATAAACACCAACGTATTTCCAAAATATTATATATTTCTTGAATCACAATGTTCACACAATCTTTGCACTAACAAAATAAAATATTCTATGAAATAAATTCACAGCTCAACATACGTCCTTACTCAAGGAAAGTACAAAGCAGAATGACACTATGCGCACGTGCTACCCCTTTTATAGGAGTGAGCGTACCGATTGTAAACAAGGACCGTAAATAACACGTGCGCATGAGTCAACGTTTTTGCGTCAACAACAACTTGCTAGCTTATTTTATAAAATATTTTATGTATTTATGTGATATATATTTAATCAGTAATAAATAAGTTACATATATTTATGAATGCTTACATTACGAAAGTTTAAGATTTATACGCATCCCAATAAGTGCACAAAGCTGCTAGAAAAGTTTTCACTTCAAAAAGAAGAAAGGGGCTTTATCTAACAGGCTGAGGTGCAGTGTCAGTGTGGTCACGACGACCAGACCATGTTGCACCTCGTTTCGTGCCCTTTATGCCCCACCAGGTGCACCAAGGATGGTCTGTCTATACTCTGCATTTGAGAGTGGTGTCAGAGTTGTCACTGGAGAGACAAAATTTAATCCCTTGAGCCATCGACGCGAAAAGCGGAGCTAGTTTATGTATTTAATAAACGCTATAAATAATTTAAATCATAACTCAACATTAATTCACTGACGTCGCTTTTTTATGAGCTTCGAAGTGCAGGTGTTAAGGATAACTCGTGGATTACTGCCAATAGTTTTATTATTTTACAACGACTTGTTTATCAACACGCCAGCCTGCGACCCGGCCAGGTCAATATGGAAAATGATCTTTTTCAGATTGGCCTGGGTCTTGGATGTGTATCTATATATGTATTTGTTATAAAATATAGTGTCGTTGAGTTAGTATCCCATAACACAAGTCTCGAACTTACTTTGGGGCTAGCTCAATCTGTGTGATTTGTCCGTATATATTTATTAATATTTATTTTAAAAATTACAAATTTAAGCTTTGGATTGTTAACTTAGAAAACTAAACTAAATATTGCAATACATGTGTGATGACTGATGAGTAATAAAATAACTGATAACAAATAACAAGTGCAATAGAAATGTAAGCGGAGAGCTCATAAACAAGAAGAACAAATATTATGTAATGTTATAAACGCATACACACATAAGAAAGTGCCTGAAAAGATCGATTTTCTGAACAAATCTTTGAATTTTGAATCTTGACACATATGCAGACAATACGTTAGGTATTAAAATGATGATCACTGGTTAAAAAACCTATCAGCCAACACTCGCTTTATACGAAGTATGCACCAACATACCTCGTCACGTGTTCGTCTTACGAATTTTCGATCAGGTCACGAGAGTTTGCAGTGTTACGAGAAGTGCAGTGTCAGTGTGGTCACGATGACCTGACTATGTTACAGCACCTTTCATGCCCTTTGTGCTCTACGTTTTATATTTGTACCAACAAAACAGGGCAAAATCATATTCAGTTATGTAGTCGTTTATTTATTTATTTAGTACGTAAAACAGGTTACAGTCGTTACAGCATTCAAATTACAAGAAAAAATATAGTATAGTCACTAGACTGTACCCCAAAACATACGCACACAAATAGATTATATGTAATAGGTAACACAAACACATTAACAAACACGCAGCCAAAGAGAAAAAACTAATAAAAACTATTGCTACTATTATTCAACACAAAATTACATAAAAATTAATAATTATTACAACCAAACAGACACAGAAGAGAAAGAAAAGAAGGAACAAGTAAAGTCAGAGACTTTAAAGTCGTTAAAAATAAATAGCTTCTAATTGTTTAGATAGACGAGTACGCCGTTATCTATACTAATATTATAAAGCTGAAGAGTTTGTTTGTTTGAACGCGCTAATCTCAGGAACTACTGGGTCAAATTGAAAAATTTGTGTTGGATAGTTCATTTATTGATAAGGGCTTTAGTCTATAAAAAATCACGCTGCGACCAATAGGAGCGAAGCATCAATAAAAAATGTTTTGAAAACGTGGGAAAATTATTCATCTATACGAATAAAAAAACGAAGTAATCATAATAACAGAAATTGCCGCGGACGTAGTCGCGGGCAACAGCTAGTGTAAGATAAAGAGTTTGGAAGGAATATTATTATTCCCGACGCATGCGACTCAAGAAACTATTGATTTATTGATTTACGTCCTCCATGGACACTGATGCAGGTGTGTAGGTACTATTCCTGTCACGGGCGGTGGCCACAGGATATGATTGCACACAATGACTCATTATCACCAAACGCGTTACGATTTAAGAATTTACGTTAATTATTTAATTCGTTATATCTACATCAACAAAATTCATCATCATTTCGAGTAGGTGACACGGTCAATCGACGGTGCACACCTTGGTGTCAGAGTTCTTCAGAGCCGCCTCTCGGCCTCTGACGTGGTTCTTTTAACGACCACCAGATGGCAGCCGGGACCAATGGCTTAACGTGCCTTTCGAAGCACGAAATCTTTATTATTTCACAATCGGGTGATTCAAGCCTGCAATGTCCTAACTAAACTGGAAACAACTAAACAAAGTATGCTTCCCGCGGGAATGCCGCAAATTTTCGACATTCCCAAGGGAATCAAAACCTACAGGTACTTCCAGTGAACTCAGAATCTTGAAATTCAGTGCGAAGCAACGTTGTATAGCACAGATACAGGAAAAATTGCGAAAAGTATATTTTTTTGTTAAATCATATAATAAAAATATTTTTAATATTTGAATGTTTGACTAGCAAGATAGCTTCAGCACACGGCTCCGCTCGGATAATGTTGATCTCTCTAGAACAGTGTCACGGATACCACACGGCCTAGTCATGTTAAAAAATGATAATCTCCTCCTTTTTTTGATGTCGGTTAAAACACGTTACATTTTTTTTAGTAAAAAAAATACGATAATTTAGATTTTGCTTTTTGTCTACAGCCACTATTGTTGAGGTCCAAATCCTGGCCATGATGGGATCCAACGCCGTCGGCGGCGAGGCGGAGACCCAACAAGACAGCAGCGAAGCCCTGCTGCTGTCCCGGGGATTAGAGATCACCTCGCCACCTACTATCCACCAAGTGTTGGACGGCCAACCGTTGCTCCGGTAAGTCCTCTATTTCTAAACCAACAGGGATGGCGATCTCTATCTCATAGTTCAGATTATAAAGTGTGTATATGGTCCTTACCAATGAAATTGGCCTTCTTTTTCGCTTATTTTGTTCCTAATGACTTAAACTTGAAAGTGGACTGTATATACTACTAGCTTTCGCCCGCGTCAATGTCGATCCCTCGGGAACAGTGCATTTTCCCGGGATAAAATGTATCTTTGTCCTTCTCCGTACCCCAGATAACGTGTATGAAAAATTACATGATGATCGGTTCAGTAGTTACAACGTGAAAGCGTAACAAACAAACAAACCAACAAACTAACTTACTTTCGCATTTATATTATTAGTTAACTACGATAAGGATTACATTCTGCATGCATAATTTTTTTGTTTTTCATAATTTTGTATTGAAAATGCTCATGAAAAGAACTCTTTTCAGATGTCGTCCGTTTTGATCAAAAATGTCGTCATTTTTTCTAAAATAAAATAAATAAATAAATATATACGGACAAATCACACAGATTGAGCTAGCCCCAAAGTAAGTTCGAGACTTGTGTTATGGGATACTAACTCAACGATACTATATTTTGTAACAAATACATATATAGATACACATCCAAGACCCAGGCCAATCTGAAAAAGATCATTTTCCATTTGACCTGGCCGGGGATTGAACCCGGTCACTCCGTGTCGCAGGCTGGCGTGTTGACCGCTGGGCCACGGAGCTAGTCAGTCATCGAGTTGAATTTGTCAAACCCGAAATTATACTAAAAACATGAGTATGAAAAAAACTTATTACTCGAAATTCTCCATAGACAACGCCAATTTCATAGATAAGGACTGAATATTTTTTCTAATAGGTTCTAGAAGAACTAATTTTAAAAAGCAGTTTTGTCAAGATTGTAAACTCGCGAATTCAGGTAAGCTTATAAGTTGTTGAATCACCAATAGCCCAGTAACCAGACCAACTCCAAACTTCTTAACATCATTGGCCAAGTTTGTACTCAGCAGGTAAGTGGTACGTCTGTTTTCTTCGAAGGGTGTGTTCGGTCCATGATATAGAGATACAAAAAAGGTTTTCTATTCCCATTATAACTCGATTCGCTGGTTGCTCATTTCGAATGGGACAATCAACATCTTTTTCTGCAAAAAACGTGAAGACAAACACATTTTTACACTAAACAGCTATGAACTAGTTCGAGAGACCCAAATAATATTGTGGACTGAGCGTGCCCTTCATATTATCTTTAAGCCATAATGTAACGCGGTGTAAAGCATGCGCATATTTCATAGGGGTGGCCAGCGATAGCAGCATTGTACAATTATTGACGCTACGCAAAATAAACGCACTTTCCAGGAGATTTATCGTTAAGAAGTTTAACAATAATAAAATAAAATTAATGAACTTTCAATCAATACAAACAAAACAATCCATTTTATTAAAGTTAACAATAATAAATAAATATATACGGACAAATTGCACAGATTGAGCTAGCCCCAAAGTAAGTTAGAGACTTGTGTTATGGAATACTAACTCAACGATACTATATTTTATAACAAATACATATAAAGATAAAATCCAAGACCCAGACCAATCTGCAAAAGATTATTTTTCATCTTGACCTGACCGGGGATCGAACCCGGGCACCCTCGTGTCGCAGGCTGGCGTGTTAACCACTGCGCCACGCCATCGCCAATTGCCATCATATACTAGCAAAACAGCGCATTATGAGAGTTCGTGGGGTGTTTTCCTTATAATAATAATACTAGTGGATAAATTTGTTTTTCATTTCGTCTGTATGTTTGTTTGTCACCAGGCTGTATCTCATGAACTGCGATAGTTCGAAAGTTCAAATTTTCACAGATGATGAATTTCTGTTGCCGATATAACAACAAATAAATAAAAAACAGAATAAAATAAATATTTAAGTGGGCATCAAATGTAATTTTATTGCTCTTTTTTGCTCGATCGATATTGATAACAGCAACAGGTAGACGCTTGAAATATTCACAGAATATTTAGTTATATTATTCACTTTAAAAATAAATGATGAAATTAAAATAATACCAGAGGTTTCACAATCACGGTTGCAAACATAGCGAACTTAGATTAAATAAATAAGTATAAACATGAGATTGCCAATATTACAATATTATAATAGATATTTTAAACCGTATACACGTTACATATAGGGATTGAAATCTAGCACCATTTTCAATCCAGCTGGGTTTTTTGCTGGATTGAAGCGAGTTCAGAATAGTTGCAAATTTACCAAGATTGTTTGAAAGGACTTAAACTCCTTCCATCCACCCGTCAAAAGCCAAACTATAATTAAAAAAAAAAAATTCAATCAAACAACTGAACCGATTTTGATGAAATTTAAATGGGACCAATTTGAAAACAAACTTTTTCAAACAAAAAAAGACTTTTTTAAATCGGTAAATCATAAATGACGAAGATATGCGGTAACAAACATTTAAAAAGCACCTAAAATGCTAACCTCCTTTTTTGAAGTCGGTTAAAAGCAAATCGATTTTTTAATCCCTATTTAACAACTGAATATTTTATTGAATTCATATAGAAGATATTATATGGTTTTCTAATATTAGACAATATTTTCATTGTTTCAAATTTGTGTTTTTACTTTATTTTAAATAAGGTACAATATAATTGTACTAGAATAATATTAATTAGCTTATAATACTAATAATAATAAAAACTACTTAAAATATAATTATTTACAAATTATAAAGTGTTATATAAATGCTATAGTGTTATACAAATTATATATATTTATGTTATGATTTTTATGTTAGTAACATATTTCTCTCTAAACTTTCTTTGATATATTTGACCCGGTCTAACAGTCTTACTAAAGTCCACATTACTGAACTTTACTTAATTTTTATAATCTGTTATTTCGATGCTTAATATCTACTCGTCTCTAAGACATTTTAAGCTCAGCTACTGTTTAGAAGCAGCACGAAACCGAATTATTTATTTTTAAAAATTCCGGATCCCCATTTCTGGGTCCAGTACTTGCTGGATGGGGGAACCAGCATTTCAATCATCATCATCATCATCAGGTCTTTTTTTAGTCTCCATTATAGGAGCATGACCCTGGCTGTACTACTAGCTACAAATAAGTAATAAGTGTACTTATTCGTAGACTACTAGAGTCATACTTGGCCAGAGCAGTCAGAGGACTTGGCCTACACTCTCCACGCTGGCCAGACGGGTTGGAGAGGTCTCATTTCAATTCCTAGTTACAAACTCCGTCATTTGCGCTATTATTAACTAGTCTACAGCCTAAGATATTAGTACAGCAATATGTAATAAACCCGACCGGAAAAGGTTAACGTTACTAAAATGTGCTTAAATGGTTGGTACCTGTAGTTGCTATGATGAATATTTTATAGTCAAGATGACTTGCGCTACAGACTTCCGTTATAAACATAAAATATTTTGCATATTATTAGAGCATGAGTATTGAGTACCTACTATTGCGTATTTTTTTCCTACTCGTGTGCAGAAACTAGCCGACATTTTACGAGGAATTCTAATGTTAATCAATTTTTCGGTTTTGAATATATACATTAGTATGGTGACGGATGAAAGACGATTGCATGCAGGAGATGAGAATGTTGAGATGGATGAGTGGAGTGACTCGAAAAGATAGGATAAGGAATGAGTATGTAAGAGGAAGCACGAAAGTAGCCCCCATAACGGAAAAATTGAGAAGCTGTAGATTAGGATGGTATGGACATCTTTTGCGAAGGGAAGAGAGCCATGTAACTAGGAAGGTGTTGGATATGAAAGTAATTGGGAATCAGAGTAGAGGTAGGCCAAAGAAAAGATGGATTGAGTGTGTAAAGGAGGATATGGGTAAAAAGATGGTAACCAAAGAAATTGCTCAAGATAGCGCGAAATGGAAAATACTCACATGCTGTCCCGACCCCACTTAAAGTGGGATAAGGTGAGGAAGAAGAGGAATATATACATTAGTATATTATGCCTATTATTATATATAGTATATTATTACTATTATGCCTATGCTGGTCTGGGAGAAAAGAATAAACGTATAATGTACCAGCTGCTACTCTTCCCGTGTAGTTCGTAAAAGCCGATCTCCCTCGATCGGCTTTGGCAAAATCTGAGGAATCATGTTAATAGGCGATGCGGCTAGCAATCCATCACTATTTTGATTCCGTTTTCCACCTAATGCCCACCAAACGCTAAACGTCGCTTTCAGGTCTTATAGACATAGGCTCTGTCTACCCCGCAAGGGAAAAAGACGTGATACTTTGTATGTATGTAGTATTAATATACCGCTTTATGAAGCTCGCGAGGTGCTTTTCTTGTAATTATAATTCGAGTAGATGTCTTATTAAAGCGTTTATTAAAATTACTATGTTAAATTCATATCGTTTTTTTCGTAGTATAACACGAAACTATGGTTGTTCGATCCCCATAATAATTTAAGGTCAAGCTTTATAAATAAAAAATAATTTATTTTTTGTTTTAACTTAATTTTTAAGTATAGGTAATTTTAGTTTATAGTTTTTTTTTTAATAATAATTCGAGTAGATGTCTTATTAAAGCGTTTATTAAAATTACTATGTTAAATTCATATCGTTTTTTTTTCGTAGTATAACACGAAACTATGGTTGTTCGATCCCCATAATAATTTAAGGTCAAGCTTTATAAATAAAAAATAATTTATTTTTTGTTTTAACTTAATTTTTAAGTATAGGTAATTTTAGTTTATAGTTTTTTTTTTTAATAATAATTCGAGTAGATGTCTTATTAAAGCGTTTATTAAAATTACTATGTTAAATTCATATCGTTTTTTTCGTAGTATGACACGAAACTATGGTTGTTCGATCCCCGTAATAATTTAAGGCCAAAATTTATAAATAAAAAAAGAAATTTATTTTAGTTTTTACTTAATTGTTAAGTATAGGTAAGTAATTTTAGTATATAATTTTTTTTCTTGTAATAATAATTCGAGTAGATGTCTTATTAAAGCGTTTATTAAAATTACTATGTTAAATTAGAATCGTTTTTTTTTCGTAGTATAACACGAAACTATGGTTGTTCGATCCCCATAATAATTTAGGGATAAGCTTTATAAATTAAAAAAAAAAGTATATCGTTTTAATTTATACTTATTATAATATCATTGTAATATTAGAGAATAAAGATTATGTCTTTTTCAATGAAAGTATAATAATATCACGTATTAATAATAGTACCTGGGTGAACGAGCTGCGCTCAGAGAAGTTCCCCAGAGTTGAGACATAGCTAAATCGATTTTTCACTCTAACAATCATGTTGTTAGGACTTTGGGGACCCAGCGCGAAGGGTTTCTATAAAGCGATTGCCTCATGTCGGCTGCCGGTGATAAGAGGGCTGGTTGCTTTTTCGCCCAACGCATTAGCATAGCTATCCAACGGGAGAACGCAGCCAGCGTTCTTGCTACCATGCCACACGGGTAAGATTTCGAAGATATTTTTTTCTAGTGCTTTATTTTTTCTTTTTCACTTTATGTTTTTTATTGTATATAGTTAGTTATAATCAGTGTATTTTTAAAAGATATTATTTCATCGTCATCATCATCAGGTCCTTTTTAGTCTCCACTACAGGAGCACGACCCTCTCTGTACTACTAGGGCCATACTTGGCCAGAGCAGCCAGAGGACTTGGCCTACACTCTCCACGCTGGCCAGACGGGTTGGAGAGGTGTCTTAGATGTTTATAAGCTTTGTTTAGCTTGTATTTCCTAAGTCGCCTTCTACGACATCCACAGGAAGACTTGGAGTGGTCTTATTCTACTCTGCCGGATACCACACGGCTAAAAGATATTATTTGTTCTTTAGCAATAAATTATTAAAACTGTAGGTAATTGACTCGACAAACTCTTTACTACTTTAGAATATACTAGAAGCATACTGTATCTCTCTCATATTTTAGCGTTCTACCTAGTGTTGCCAGGTGTCCCGATATGCGCGGGACGTCCCGATTTTCGGGGGTCTGGGTCCGATTTGACGGACTAATTATTTTAAATGCAATTTTTTAAGAAACAAGCATTCTGTTTGGCTCGTTTGATTTGACTCGGAAAGCAATTTACACTATGAATCGCTCATAGTGAAAGCTAGCTACAGAAAGGGAATTTTTAAATAAACGTTATTTATTATTGTTATTTCTAAGCCCATTATAATAAGGCTTACCAAAAGTACATCATAAATTGCGTCGTGAAAATCGTAGATACAAAACCGGCAGCCATAGTAAATAATAAATTCGTATTTGATGTACTGCGACTGAAGGGAGAACTCGACACCATGTTGGTTGTGGATGTAGATGTATCTGAAAGGGGTATTGATCCAGTCTGGCCACGTCTATTATGACGTATAGTTACAATGCACTTCATATCGAAACAACACAGAGGTGATTGTGTAGAGAGATTAAGCTTAATACAAACGCGCTAGAATGCGAAGAGTGCACTGCTCGATACGCGGATAAACTACCTGTAAATCTATACTAATATTATAAAGCTGAAGAGTTTGTTTGTTTGAACGCGCTAATCTCAGGAACTAATGTTTCTTATTTTAAAATCTTTTTGTGTTGGATAGTCCATTTATTGAGGAAGGCTCACGCTGCGACCAATAGGAGCAAAGCATCAATAAAAAATGTTTATAAAACGGGGGACAATTATTTTCATCTATAAAACTAATTAATGATAATAACAGAGATTGCCGCGGACAAAGTCGCGGGCAACAGCTAGTGTCCTATAAATGTCAATATAATTTATCTTTGTTTAATAACAAGACAAACACTGGTTTAAGCGAACACCGAGTTAAAGGAATTTCAAGGAAACATTTACTTTGATTTACTTTATACGAGAATACGACTGTTTCTTTTTACGGGCTTACTATTACGTGCGGAAATATATACGCTTTGTTACAATAAAAAAATCATAGCTTCTCGGCCCCTTTTATAGCAATTAACTCTACAGTCGTCGATTCTTAAGCTCTTATATTTATATTCGTGGCTTTTCCGTGATTTGACTTGCACGAAAAGAGTTTGGATTGAGTTTTTTTGGTTGGAAGTTAGAACAGAATTTAATACGTTTTTAAAAAATGAGAAAGTTTCACCAGCGGCCGCTAAAATCATAATCCTAACTAATAATAAGCGCGAAATTGGATTTCATGCCTATTTTATTAGTTTGTCACGCCTTCACATCTTAACTAAAATTTTGCCTGCATGTCGTCTGGAGCACGGAGATCGACATAGACTACCATTAATTTTGAAAATAGGTAGTATTTCCGAGGGATCGACATACAAGCAAGCGAAATCTAGTAATAAAATAATTACATAGAAATAATTAAACTGAAGATGTTCAAAAGTTCAATATCGTGATCGTATTTGAACATTTATTTAACTGAAGCCAGTTTTGTTTTTGTACAGCTTATTTTATTTATACAAGTACGTGGTACATTATAATGAGTGATGCAAAAGGCATTTATTATAAAGCTTAATCTCTGTATAATACCACATCTGTGACAGCATCCATGTTTGGCCGGAGGGAGACTTGTTCGATGTACCTAGTCTAGACACGCTACCTACTGCGTTTCCCTGGGATACCTCACCCTCACCCTCAGCCACCCAGGTGACTATACGGTTGCGTATTTGTGTTTGATTTGAAGGGGAGGCGGCGGGATTTAATAAGGTACTATAGGCAGACGGGTAAATATAGATTGATATGGATTTTAGGGGGGCTCTCATCTCCTCCATTAGTCTCTGGCGAGTGTCCGACAGTGTACAAAATAACTTTTTTAGCGGACAGCTTTTTACTATTATCTACTACTAGCTGTTGCCCGCGACTTTGTCCGCGGCAATTTCTGTTATTAGGATTAATTCGTTTTTTTATTAGTATAGATGAATCATTTTCCACCGTTTTCGAAACATTTTTTAGTGATGCTTCGCTCCTATTGGTCGCAGCGTGATGTTTCATAGCCTAAAGCCTTCCTCACTAAATGGACTATATATAGATTTTTGATTTTTGAATTTTTGAATAAAATTTTCCAATTTGAACAAGTAGTTCCTGAGATTAGCGTGTTCAAACAAACAAACTCTTCAGCTTTATAATATTAGTATAGATAGTATAGATTGATACTAAGTCACTGACCACGGCAATCATTACATAGTATCACGTCTTTTTCCCTTGCGGGGTAGACAGTGTCTAGGTCTATAAGACGCCTACTAACATGATTCATCAGATAAATAAAATTACAGGCTTTTTTAGTAGACAAACAGGCATACGGCCCACCTGATGGAAAGTGGTTACCGTAGCCTATGGACGCCTGCAACACCAGGGGTGCCACTCGCGCGTTGCCGACCCTGAAGAAATCTTTTCACGCCCTTTTTAAAGAACCCCATGTTGTAGTCACTCAGGAAAACCATGGCTGGGAGTTCGTTCCACAATTTAAGCGTACGTGGAATAAAGTTCCTTTCAAAGCGTACTGTACGCAACCATTTAGGATACAAGGTATGGGGATGAATTCCCTGCCGATGGCGTGAGGTGCGATGATGGAAAGTGGCCGTAGGCATCAACTCAAACAATTCTTCAGAGCACAGCCCATTATACAAACGATAAAACACACAGAGAGAAGCAAAATCTCTCCTTAGACTCAGTGGCTCGATACCGTTTGTGATATTGGGATCGTCGACAATCCTGTCAGCTCGTCTTTGGACTGAGTCAAATGGATCCAGCTGATATTTGGGTGCACCTGCCCAGAGGTGACAGCAGTACTCCATGTGTGGACGGACTTGCGACTTATAAAGTAGCAGTCTTTGCCCGGAGGTAAAGTACCGCTTAGCCCTGTTGAGCACACCCAGCTTTTTGATGCCATCTTCGCCTTGTCCTCCAAGTGACTGCAGTATTGAACGCTGGCAGAAACATCGACACCAAGGATTCCAATTCTGTTGGAGATGGTTAGGGATGTGCCTTGAAATTGTGGAGCTACAGCAAATGGAGTTTTTTTAGTGGTGAACGCACAAACTTGTGTCTTCGAGGGGTTAAAATTGACCAGATTTTTTTGGCCCCAATCAGCGACTTTCGTCAATGTTTTTTCAATTTCGGACACAAGTTGAACGCGGCTTTCGTCCACAACTATGCGAGGGACGTTCGCACGGCCCGTGTAACACCTGTCACCCGTACTATCATCCGCAAAGCAATGAATGCCATCAATGGACAGCATGTCATTGATATGCAGAAGAAACAGTGTCGGGGACAACACAGAACCCTGCGGAACGCCAGCGTTAATGTCTAAGCTGTCACAGCAGCTTTCGTCAACCACTGCTCTAATGCTTCTTTCGGACAAAAAGCTAGCAATTTATTTGCAGAGTCCCTCAGCAAGCCCGTATGAGGCTTAAATTTAGTGAAGAATAAACTCTCATTGAGTATTCCTTTTATGTACTTTACGTTTTAAAATAATTTAACTAATTTGTTTTAATGTTATGCGTTGCCTTGCTTTGTCCAAATTGCTTTGAAACCGTAAACTTGCAGATGAAAGGAACAAAGCAAAACTTTCAAAACACATGGTCAAAGTTTATTGTCGATAAATACTACCGCGAAATAAGGACAGCATAGAAACGGTATTAAATTATTATATAGAACTAGGTTTCGCCCGCGGCTCCGCCCGCGTCAATGCCGATCCCTTGGGAATAGTACTTTTTCCCGGGATAAAAGGCAGCCTATGTCCTTCTCCGTACTCCAGAGAACTTGTATGCAAAATTTAATGATGATCGGTTCAGCAGTTACGGCGTGAAAGCGTAACAAACAAACTCACTTTCGCATTTATAATATTAGTAAGGACTGGTTTTGTGAATCGAGACTACTATTTCCATTTTGATAAGAATATAGTATGAATTTTATTTATGCATCTTTAATTTTTGAAGTTAAAACTTCTTTGGTGGCATTGTGAACTTTTTGGGATGGGTGAGACTTTTATCATATCTGTTGTTGTTGCGTGTTCCACAAAAATATGTAAATTGAAATTGTATATAACATGACATCAGAAAAAAAAAGAAAATATAAAATATCATACAAAGCCCTTCAGGCAAGTAGGTGGCCAATACTGTCGAAAAGAGTTTCTTTCGGCGTCTTCATCTCTGCAGTGGTCGGTTCCGAAACGCTAGTAGTTTGTAGCTTTTGAACAATAATTAATAATTTGAATATAATATAGTAAGTTTTATTTAAAATGTGAATTGACGTGAAAAAGTGCCTGAAAAGGCCTATTTTCTGAATAAATCTTTGAATCTTTTGGTGAAAATGTTATACTCGTGTCAGGTCACGTGACCTGATCGAAAATTCGTAAAACAGACACGTGACAATCCAAAATATACAAAAATTCACAACTGTAATGTTCAAGTTTTCTGCCGGTACTCCCGGGGAGCAACCCGTGTTTTTTATTTGATTATTAGCACATGAATATTCATCTGAATTAAAAATATGGAGTGGGGTATAACAGATTTATTATTTACTAGCTATCGCCCGCGGCTCCGCCCGCGTCAATGTCGATCCCTCGGGAATAATACTTTTTCCCGAGATAAAAGGTAGCCTATGTCCTTCTCCGTACTCCAGAGAACTTGTATGCAAAATTTCATGATGATCGGTTCAGTAGTTACGGCGTGAAAGCGTAACAAACAAACAAATAAACAAACAAACTCACTTTCGCATTTATAATATTAGTAAGGATAAGGATTAGTGTGCACATGAATATTCATCTGAATAAAACAATATGAAGAGGGCTTACTTAACAGATTTATCGCATCTATTAACCCTTTCAGTGCCGCGTGTCGCGTATGCGCGGGCGAACAATAAAAATGCATTGTTATGCACTAGCGAAACGCAGAGTAAGCAGCTAACTGCAATTTCGCTCCGCTGTCCGTCTTACTGTCTGTCTGTCTGTCCGTCTGTCACCAGGCTGTATCACATGAACAGTGATAGTAAGACAGTTGAAATTTTCACAGATGATGTATTTCTGTTGCAGCTATAACAAAAAATACTAATAAATAGAATTAAATAAATATTTCAAGGGGCTCCCATACAACAAACGTGATATTTTCGCTTGTTTTTGCTCGTAATTGATAACGGCAACAGGTAGACACTTGAAATATTCACAGAATATTTAGTTATATATTCACTTTAAAAATAAATAATTAAATTAAAATAAAATTAATATTAAATGGGGGCTCCCATACAGCAGACATGATTTTTGCCGTTTTTATAGATTTGCCTTCTTGCGCGAGTCCGACTCGCACTTGGCCGGTTTTTTCTTATCCGTAGATTTTTTCATACAAATGTATCTGTCTCTCTGATCAATGGATATCCTCGAATACATAATTCAAATATGTCTATCTCTGTCGCACATAAGGTATGAGTGCCCGAGAAGCGCGAGACACCCAATTATGGAACAATGTTTGTCTGAACTATCCTAATAATATTTAAAATCATCATTTCGTGTATGTGTCACGGTCAATCGACCTTGCACACCCTGGTGTCAGAGGCAGCCGGAACCAACGGCTTAACGTGCCTTCCGAAGCACGGAATCATCTTTATTATCAGACCATTAATATTTGAAATAACTATAATAAAAATATACATTTAACATT
This sequence comes from Elegia similella, assembly GCA_947532085.1. Taxonomy (NCBI): domain Eukaryota; kingdom Metazoa; phylum Arthropoda; class Insecta; order Lepidoptera; family Pyralidae; genus Elegia; species Elegia similella. The sequence goes on along the minus strand of OX383925.1, from coordinate 54,084,075 downwards.
ATTGGTAAAAAAATTAGGTAACAAACTTAGAAGACATAAAAGAATATTGTTTAAAGCTTTATCTATGAATAAATAGAGGAGCACATTCGTATGGTTGAAAGCACAAGAAAGTATTGCGTGGTATTGCGCAGTTCCATTCAGGCTTAAATTTACCCTGATGATGAGGCCTCCCATATTTAAAACGAGCCGTTGCTAAAGCCAAATGAATAGGCTAGTTTCCTGGGTCGTAATAATAACATAACAATTAGTCCGTCAGTTGGATAATCAAAAAATATTGGACTCGAATTTTTTCTTTTGTCAAATAAACAATAAATAATTAAGATAAAGCGCGTCAAAGTTCAGGAGTAGGGGCTCGTGACGTCAAAGTTTGCTAAAAATTGTAGCAAACTATGACGTCACACGGAACTTCAAAGGGCTATATATCTTTTTCATTTTTTGTTTAATCGACAAAAGAAAAAATACGTGTCCAATATTTTTTGAATATCTAACTGACGGACTAATTATATTTTTTTAGGAAACTAGCCTATTAAATAAAAAGAAATTGGTTGTGTCTTAAGTCGGTTTACGGTCTTAATTTTACGTGATAACGATGGCAGAGAGATAGATGCGTCACAAGTCGAACGCTTAGGCTGATCGTGCCTCTCTATCGCTTGTTCCGCGCTCTCGCTTGCACACGGTACGTGACACTTTGTCGTGCGTGCAGCTGCATCGACTTAGGTATAAGACTTTTCTACTAATGATAGATGTGGCTGTGGCGCTGTGCAGTCCATGCCACATCTGTTATCATGCCCCGAATGTCCCACCTCTTGTACGAGAGAGGATTTGACGAGGGCCACGGATGCGGCTGTAAAGGTTGCATAATTCTGGGCAAGATTCATTTAATCGTTTGGACCATTGACACAATAGAAGAAGAAGAACGTATAAGACGCTATCCACGTCAAAATTTTGTACTCATACAACATGACCGCGTATTGTTATATATATTATATATATTATAAATCAGTGTTTTTGTACGTAAGTGCAAAATAATCGCTGAGTTATGGCCTTTTTGCTTTGCCTTGCTGCAGCACACAAATGACTGTTCTTGTGTTTATGTACTTAGATTTAAGATCGCCTGTATTACTAATTTGTGTGTTTGTGGCAATCAAATAAACGTATTATCTATCTATCTATCTATTGTACGAAGTATAATTTCTATACTTCCATAGTTTGCGACATTTTATTACGCATTGGTAGGGAACCGCGAATCAATTAACAGTCAATATCTTATCAGCTATGACCGTGTCAATTGCTCGTATAAAATAATTAACAAACAAACGAAACAATGTCACATTCATATTGCCTTATTATTTCATCAGTATGGCCGTGACAAACAAAGGAATGCGAAGGAAATAAGTTATTCATTTAATAAAGAGCCAATTTAATTCTCCATCCTTATTTACTACCTCGCTGATCTTTTTCTTGCATTGTCATCCAACCTCCGTGGTCCGCCTGTTGACCCGAGGGTCGTGGGTTCGATTCCCACCGGAAGCATACTTTGTTTAGTTGTTTCCAGTTTGGTTAGGACATTGCAGGCTTGAATCACCTGATTGTCTGATAATAAAGATGATTCCGTGCTTCGGAAGGCACGTTAAGCCGGTGGTCCCGGCTGCCATCTGGTAGTCGTTAAAGGAAACACGTCAGAGGCCGAGAGGCGGTTCCGAAGAACTCTGACACCAGGGTGTGCATGGTCGATTGACCGTGACATTACACAAAATGATGATGATGATTGTCATCCAATTTAATAAGTCGGGAAGTCGGTCGAATTTGATAAGCAAGATTTTACAGACACAAAGACTGATGGAACTAAATAAAAACATAATATTTGCACACCTGCATTGCATTTTCTAGGGATTCCCTAAATAAATCATGCAAATAAATTATTCTATTCTGTTCATAAAAACTAGTTTTTTGTGAAAATTAAATTTTTGCGACAATCTTTTAACTAAACGAATCTACACTGTACAGTTTTTTTGACAAATCAAATGAGCCCAAACACGATTGGCGTACCTTGGTTAGTTCAAGAGTTCCTATGGCGACCTTCCGACTCCATTATCAGATCAGTGCAACGATTCCATAATACTGTATTGTCATCCGATTGGCACTGCAAAATTTCAGCTCAATTGATAACCGGGAAGTGGATCAAATTTGACTTGCAAGATTTGATTACAGACAACCATTGGGACAGGTGAAACTAGATAAGAGGTTGTAATAAAAGGAGTGACTATCTACAAATACGCACGGTTCGGACTTTGGTTCCTCCTCCTCCGGACATGTCCGCGGCTGCATCCTAACTTGTGCTGCATTGGAGCCCTGGGACCGCATCATCATCATCAGGTCTTTTTAGGCTCCACTGCAGGAGTATAGAGAGATACTACCGGAGCTATACTTGGCCAGAGCAGACAGAGGATTTGGCCTACACTCTCCTCGCTGGCCAGACGGTTGGAGAGGTCTCATTGATGTTTATGAGCTTTATTTAGCTTTTATTTCCTAAGTCGACTCTAACGACCTCCATGGGAAGACTAGGAGTGGTCCTATTCTACTCTGCCGGAAACCACACGGCACTGGGATCGCATAATAGTATATTACAATGTTCATACCAATACACTGATCTGGCTTACAAGTTGAGGAGCCCGATGGTCCAGTGGGCCTGGGCATTATAAGCGCTTATGTACGCTAAGCAGCCCCGGCCGCGGACCCCACTGGGATGGGTGACCGCAAGTGGCATAAAAATATCACTAGCTCCTCCGTGCTTCGGAAGGCATGTTAAACCGATGGTCCCGGCTGTCATCATTGATGGCAGTCGCTAAGCTATGTCAGATGCCTTTAAGCAGCTTGAAAAATCTGATACCAGTGTTGACTACTTACACACACGAGAAAAAAACAAACAACAATTTGCCTAATGAAATAAAGAGTATAAATAGCATAAAATTATTTAAAGAAAAGTTGCTATGATAGTTTTAGTAAATAATATATTAATCATTACTTTAAATAGTTCAACAGTTATACATTTTATGTCAAAATTATATATGAGTAAGCACTTAATATTGATAAATTATTTTAAATAAATTCTTTGTATAGTTTAAGTTTCAAACACAATGTATATTGTTTATGAATACAGATACTTGAATATTTGATACCGGACCTTGATTTATATGACGAAATTGACCACATTTAGTGTTGATTGCTGTTTAATATATCATAATAAGTAACTATTTGCTAGTCAACTGAGATAGAAGAGCACATAGAGAAGAAGCTTTTCAAAAATTCTTTTTTGATTTCGCAAAAGCACGGAAGACATTTTAAAATTGTTATCATGGTCGAAGAGCTTAACCCATATGCCAAAGGCTTGAAGCCTACCAGGCCTGGCTTGTACCACTGAGTTTGTAGCACAATCAAGGCTCAAGTAAGATAATTTTTATCGAGCACCTGCTGCCGGTGAACGAAAACATAGTGAGGCAACTAGCACACTTGTAGATTTTTTACTATTGTGTGAAATGGAGAAGGCAATGACTAAACACTCCATCATTAGTGCCAAAATAGTTATTCTTCTTCTTTTGTGTAGAAGTCACGGTCAATCGACCATGCACACCCTGGTGCCAGAGTTCTTTGGGCTTTGGTTCTCGGCCTCTGACGTGGTTCCTTTAACGACTACCAGATGGCAGCCGAGACCAACGTCTTAACGTGCTTTCCGAAGCACGGAATCATCTTTATTATCAGACAATCAGGTGATTCAAGCCTGCAATGTCCTAACCAAACTGGAAACAACTGAATAAAGTATGTTTCCAGTGGGGATCGAACCCACGACCCCCGGGTCTACAGGCTAACGCCATAGCCACGGTTAGTTTCATCTCGAATTATAATTTTCCACACACACATGACTGAAATTTTCTACATGACTTACGATGAGCTTCAACCTTGTCATGTCATGTTAGCATATGTTGTTGTGCACTAGAGAGGAATATACCAATTCGCTAAGCAATTCGCAAGACAGCGTTGACATACTTGTAGCATCACGCATGCAAAATTATGCAAATTAAAAATGTCCAATGCATTGACTTAGCCGTGTGGTATCCGGCAGAGTAGAATAGGACCACTCCAAGTCTTCCCGTGGATGTCGTAGAAGGCGACTTAGGAAATACAAGCTAAACAAAGCTTATAAACATCGATGAGACCTGTCCAACCCGTGGAGAGTGTAGGCCAAGTTCTCTGGCTGCTCTGGCCAAGTATGGGCCTAGTAGTACAGAGAGGGTCGTGCTCCTGTAGTGGAGACTAAAAAGGACCTGATGATGATGATGATGAATGCATTGACTGAAGTTGTGTCTAATGGGTGCTAAAACTACGCAGTCGGGAGAACCTGCGGCTTTTGTATGCTTTGTTATTAATCCACAAGTTGTTTAATATTATGAACTGATCATGCCCCTTAAATATTATTTCGTAGTTTTGTAACACCCGGTAAAATAGACAAATATTTTTTTGTTTAAAAATAAATCTATTAAATATTGATATTAAAATATATTTTTATTTTTCGTTGGTTGAGATAAATTTCCCACAGGAAACGTGTGTTCACTTACTATTATTAACAGCTCGAAAAATCTGTTACCAGTGTTGGCATTGGCACACTTATATCTATGAAATAAGTTAAGGCTTTGTCAATTGTACAGATTTTTTAAATATGATCTTTTTCATCTATTCAAGAAACAAAGTGGTGACCCGTATATGGGGTCTAATATAAGTTTTTATTCTCGAGAGAATAAAAATGTACTCGTATTTTAGTTTATAAGCTCTATACATGATACTGAAACTAAATTGATGATTTATGATTTTTTCTGTATGTATATTCTTCATTACTCTTAAACGATTAACTGAATTTTATGAAACTTAGTAGATATACATTTAGGCGTACAGGACACACGTACGCGAACACAGTTGCGGGCACTGCTAGTCTACTATAAGAGCCTTGTGTCGTCATACGATTTTATTCTTTTTCACTTGTCACTCAGTTGCCCATTCTGACCATACCATGATAATAAATAATTACATAATTGTAGTTAATTAATAATTATATAGGGACATATTGCAGAAGTTGAGTTAACCCCACAGTAAGTTGAGAACTTGTGTCTTAGGATACTAACTCAACGATACTATATTTCATGATAGATACTTATATAGATAAACATCCAAGACCCAGGTCAATCTGAAAAAGATCGTATTCCATCATGACCTGACCGGGGATCGAACCCGGGCACCCTCGTGTCACGGAGGTCGCCAAGTTAATAAAAGAAGAGACATACAATACTTTTGGTGACTGGACTCCTATACAAAAAAATAACGAAATATTAAAAAAGTATAAACGAAAAGGTTGGGTAATTGAGTAACTGTGCATGTTTATTTCGATCTCCATGACGAGTTGTTGACGAACCCCTCATCTTGCTCCCTTCTCGATAATATATTAGGGGACAACAAGACACGTGATTCTGAGCTTTATCGACCCTCGTAGGTCAAGGTCACATTCAGTGTAGGGGTCGGCTGCTATGAAAACAAGATGTTCGTCTGAGGCGCAATAAATTAAAATCGTGGAGCATTACGTCATTCGCTGTGCATAAACATTAATTTTAATTAGTTTTATCAACTTAAAATGTTCCACAGAAAACATGGGTATGGTTACTAATTAATTCACAATGCAAAAATCTTATCACTAAAGCACGGATATAATAAAATCCATTCAATAAATCAATGACTTTATTGTACTTTATCAAAATAATATAACAAGGTAACGAAACAACACCGGCCGTGCCGAGCTGGGCGGTGTAATACTGATATATTGAGCCCTGCATATCTAGAGTACAAGGGCTGTAGGTGGCACCGCCGCGGCCAGCCGCTGAGGTAGTTCCGAGGCTAAATGTGCCGACACCCAAGCCCTCGGCTAGGACTACTGCCTCAACTGTCATGCCAGGATATCAAGGGCCTCGGGCTTGCAAACACTCGCCCCGAGAGATCATGCACACACGCGCGAGTTGCATTCACAAATCCGTAGTGAGCAACTCAGCACGCTCCATTATATATATCTCTGTCTCCCGGTACGTCTTTCCGTCCGGCATCACTATCTGCACCTTGCTCTTCTTCTTCTTGTTCTGGCGTCTCACCCACCATATCGTTACTGCTATAGCTATTATTATCACCACTACGAAATTTATCACTATGTAGATCCAGAATGTCTGCTTGAATTTTCCGCACCGACTGTTGATGAAAGTCGGCAGCGAAACGAAATGGTTCTCCAGCGAATACCAGCAGAAGACGGAGCCGCTGTGCTCGACCAGCATGTTCTTCCACTCGTCGGTGAGCTCGCACGAGCACGTCCTGTTCAGTTTGAGGCCGTCGATCCTCAAGGACAACGTGGTGTTGTAAGTCAGCGCTGCCGGCATCAGCTCCGTCACTGTGTTATTGTCCAGGAGAAGCTCCTGTCTACCCAATACTGACACGGTCTCCCTCTGCACCGAAAACCCATGGAATGCCCCGGTTCTCACTATTGCCACGGTATTGTTCCTAAAAGTAACAGGACCCCTCGTAGATATGAGGAACCCATCACCTTGCAACGTCCCTATCGTGTTACTTTCTACAATCACTCTCTTTGGCGAATTAACAAGAAAAGCCATACTATTAACACTATTCACTGTGATTCCGTCCACCCAGAATAGATCAGTCACTTCCACATCCGAGATGAACCTGCTCGGTAACGTCCCGATTGATCCACCTCTAAGTTGGAAAGTAAGCGTAGTGAATTGTTTGAATGCCTGGGTGTCGATATTTTCAAACACGTTGTCTATCAATTGGATATTTTTAACAGCTATTAGACTAGAAAAGGCGAATGGCTTCATGTGGACGATTCTGTTCCGATTGAGGAGGACATCGTTGAATCGTCCCTGAATGGCGTACTTTGAGATCTCGCTGATCGTGCAGTTTTCTATCAGAATACTGATGCCAGGCGTCATTTCGTCGTGGCGCGAAAATGGTGACCACGCCAGCGCGCGGTCGTCTATTACTACATTCAGCGAATTTCTGATTTCGATGCTCCTCAATTGGATAAGATGTCGCACGGTTTCGGGCAAGAACTGGACTCGTTGGCATCTATCAATGATAATAGCGGTGGCCATTGGTGTGACTCGGTACGCGCCATCCGGCCTCAGAGTCACCTCCTGCAGAAGAGGAAAAATAAATTATTTATTGATTTATTCTCTAGGGCCCTATTGTATTAAGTTCTAGAACGCCTAGCACGTTTTGCTTTCACCTATTCTCAGAAAACTTGTTGTAGAGATACAGAGATGGTAGAAGTATCACATATACATCATCTTCACTAACGCATGCAATCTCATCGCTCCTGTACTCACATTGTGTCCTGTGCAGTTACATATGACCCTGGTGAAAGAGTCGCATCGACAGAAATCCTCGTCGCAGATGGTGGGCACGATGGCTTGCGCCGAACACTGCGCCAGCAGCGCCAACAGGATCTGCCACCACACCGACCAATGCATGCTTCATGTCACCATCTCACTCGATATACAGTTCTGTAACATACAAAATTATCGACATTAGATAGACATTCAAGTGAAAGTATTTTTTTCTATGGGATAAAGGAGGAGTTTGGTGGAATAATGCGCATTGCATTATATTTATACAGGTAATAAGAATTACGCAAAAGAAACATTGAATAAGAGCCTCTTCTCACTAAGATATCATGCTCTTCAGCATTTGAAGTCGACTATTTGTTAATGTCTCACCAAATTCGAATACGCCTGGTGAATATGATATAAAACATGTTATCACAATGGCTATGGTTCGGGATTTTACTAGTAGATATGATATACTTGGGAGCTAATCGATACTGAATTAGGTTAAGGAAATGATAACAGATGGAATAATAACCAAAGTGGCTAAAGACAAAGGTACGCAGAGATGTAAAGTTAAACGAACAAAGTTAAACATTTGATACAGATATATTCCATATGAAAAACTGTGCGTGTGTTACAATTAGCAGATCTTCCGCAATAGCCAGAAGCTGCCATTAAAACACAAATACATGAATTAAGAAATTTTGACCAACAATAGGTTTGTTTAACAAATGTTCAGAGTCTCTTACAATACGGTCCAGAAACTTCGGAAGAGATGACGGCTTCAACAGAAACTCTTAGTTCACACGGAGCTCACAGAAATATTCAGTCTGAGTAATGTGCAGTTTTCACTTATGACACGAGTTTCCCGCACAGTGAGGTGATTCAATCTGAGTCAGATACCGTTATCGCCGTTATCAGATAGCTGGTCGACGGTGCCGCGTTTTAGCAAGGCTATCGGCGTGATAGGGCGCGGCTGATAACGCGCATAGCCATTTCATTGTTGGTATTTATGAAATACGTATTACGAGCAGAACACTTGGACACTGGAATCAACTTCCATGACGGGAGAGGAGAAAAATATTGAATTTATCAGCTGCTTCTCTATCCGCGCCGATCAGATACGCCATTCGAGAGTAGTGGCGAATATCTCAGTTATCATTTAATAGGCTATGCAACTCATTACTTGCTAATTATCTCTTTTAAAATTTGTGCTCTTAGATACCTACTTCCACGAACGCCTGGAGAGTCAAGCTTGTTTGATAACATGACTTATGTTTATTATATAGAATATATATTGTATAGTATCGTATGTATGTATCATAACACACTCTTTGAACAACCCAAAGGTTAAACTGTTAGAGAATGCTGTTTGGTGTTAAGTCCACCTTTTGTACCTGTTACATTTTGTATGTGTGTACAATAAATAATATCAAAAACACGCCTTTTGAAGGACCCCAAGTCATAGCACACAGGGAAAACCTCGGGATAAGCCCATTCCACAATCCGGCTGTACGAAGGAAAAAAACAAGTAACGCTCTGACATTGTTAGAGACCCGAGTGTCAAGGATGTGGGGATGGACTTTACTCCTGTGGCGGGCGGTGCGTTCGTAGAAAGTTTGAGAATGATAGGGATATAACTTCCCAGAAATATTGGAAATATCCTGCAAACTTTACAGAGAAAATAACAATAGAAATGTAGGCGGGATGTCTCAGAAAGTGTTAACAGTTCTCAATGTCAATGCCTTATTGTTTACTGCAAAAATGTAAATAATAAGGCTTAATATAATTCTGTTTAATGAGTATTTCACCGGGGTAACGTGCGGGCACGTGTACGGGACGGATTCATTGTCCACCGAGACATTGTTTCAATGAGCCTCTAATAGGAGTAAAGCCGTGTGAGCGACCATTTGTTTTCAAAGAATCGGCCTATTTAATGTACTTCCGGGTGTAAATTCACATTGAATTTACACCCGGAACATGAGTACATAAAATAGACATATTCCTTTCCATAATGCATGTGTTATATTTATATGTTCTTATTTGACTGAATTACTTCAAATGTATTATTTTATTAATAAAGATAAGTCTTATTTTTTACTATAATAATGATTAGGTTCCGGTGTGCTTTGTAGGCTATTTAAGAGATGCTGAGCCGTCACCTTTTGTAACATTGATGACATGTTTTACTATCCATTTTTTTGTTTTAGTTCTATAAATAAATAAATAATAAATAAATATATACGGACATATCAAAGTAAGTTCGAGACTTGTGTTATGGGATACTAACTCAACGATACTATATTTTATAACAAATACATATATAGATACACATCCAAGGCCCAGGCCAATCTGAAAAAGATCATTTTCCATCTTGACCTGGCCGAGGATCGAACCCGGTCACTACGTGTCGCAGGCTGGCGTGTTGACCGCTGCGCCACGGAGCTAGTCTATGTTGTGTTGTGTGTCAATGTGGCAATAAACCTTACTCTAATCTATTTTTATATTCGTCCATCAGAACTCGCGCGTTCCGTTCCACGTTAAAACCTATGTTTGCATTATTGTTGGCTATTTATTTTGACATATATACATACATATTACATAGTATGAGTTCTTTGGAACCGCCTCTCGGCCTCTGATGTGGTTCCTTTAACGACTACCAGATGGCAGCCGGGACCAACGGCGTAACGTGCCTTCCGAAGCACGGAATCATCTTTATTATCAGGCAATCAGGCGATTCAAGCCTGCAAAATCCTAACCAAATTGGAAACAAAGTATTCTACCACGACCCCCGGGACTACAGGCAAACGCCTTAACCACTGGACCACGGAGGGAGTCAACGATCAATGAATCAACATACATACACATTATTATTTTTCCCTTGCGGTGTAGACAGAGCCCAGGTCTTTAAGACCTAAAAGCTAGCATGTTGGTGAGCGTGTAGGTGGTTAACGGAACCAAACGGGTCTACAGGCAAACGCCCGACGGAGGCAGTACAAAGTAATACCAAAAATACGACAAGTAATTTACTAGCGAAGTAAAATTGTTGGCATCTTTCCTATTAGGCTTTAGTATAGTGGGATAGGAATTTATCATCACTTTCTATTTTACGATTTTATGTTGAAAACATACAAAACATACGGAGTCTGTCTTAGCCAGTGGCTTAACAGTTTTGGCATCCTTCCAAATAGGCTTTAGGCTAGTGGGACGGGAATTTACCATCACTTTCTATTTTACGATTTTATGTTGAAAACATACAAAACATACGGAGTCTGTCTTAGCCAGTGGCTTAACAGTTTTGGCATCCTTCCAAATAGGCTTTAGGCTAGTGGGATGGGACTTTACCATCACTTTCCATTTTACGATTTTATGTTGAAAACATACAAAACATACGGAGTCTGTCTTAGCCAGTGGCTTAACAGTTTTGGCATCCTTCCAAATAGGCTTTAGGCTAGTGGGACGGGAATTTACCATCACTTTCTATTTTACGCTTTTATGTTGAAAACATACAAAACATACGGAGTCTGTCTTAGCCAGTGGCTTAACAGTTTTGGCATCCTTCCAAATAGGCTTTCGGCTAGTGGGACGGGAATTTACCATCACTTTCCATTTTACATGTTATTTTAAAAATATACGACTCATTTGCAGTCTGAAATCAATAGCTCGAAATGTTTGGCATCTTTCCAAATAGGCTTTAAGCTAGTGCGATGGGAATTTAATATCACTTTTCATTTTACATGTTATTTTGAAAATATACGACTCATTTGCAGTCTGAAATCAATAGCTCGAAATGTTTGGCATCTTTCCAAATAGACTTTAGGCTAGTGCGATGGGAATTTAATATCACTTTCCATTTTACATATTATTTTGAAAATATACGACTCTTCTGTATTCTCAAACCAATAGCTCAAAATGTTTGGCATCTTTCTAAATAAGTTTTAGAGTAGTGGGATGGGATTTTACCATCACTTTCCACTTTGGATGTTATTTTGAAAATATACGACTCGTCTGTATTCTCAAAATGTTTGGCATCATTCCAAATAGGCTTTATTTAGGCTAGTGGATTGGGAATTTACCATCACTTTCATTTTAGATGTTATTTTGAAAATATACGACTCTATTCTCAAATCAATAGCTCAAAATGTTTGGCGTCCTCCCAATTAGGCTTTAGGGTTGTAGGATGGGAATCTTTCATCACTAAAGATTTTATTTTGAAAACATACAAATCATACGCATTCCGTAGTCGAACGCCACCGGTCGAACAGATTTGCCATCTTTCCAAATAGGCTCTAGGTTAGTTGGATAATCCCTTGTATCCATTTTAATGTTATTTAAAAATAGACTAGTGGGACGAGAATTTATCAGCACTTTCTATTTACGATTTTACGTTGAAAACATACAAATCATATATATACGGAGTCTGTCTTAGCCAACAGTTTTGGCATCTTTCCAAATAGGGCTTAGGGTAGGATAGGAATTTACTATTACTTTCCATTTTACATATTACTTTGTAATTGTCTGATAATAAAGATGATTCCGTGCTTCGGAAAGCACGTTAAGCCGGTGGTCCCGGCTGCCATCTGGTAGTCGTTAAAGGAACCACGTCAGAGGCCGAGAGGCGGTTCCGAAGAACTCTGACACCAGGGTGTGCATTGTCGATTGACCGTGACGCCTACTCGAAATGATGATGATATTACTTTGAAAATATACGACTAGTTTGCAGTCTGAAATCAATAGCTCAATATGTTTGGCAACTTTCCAAATAGGCTTACGAGTTGTAGGATGGGAATCTATCACTTTCGATTAACGATTTTATTTTGAAAACATAGAAATTAAACGCATTCTGTAGTCTAAAGCCACCGGCCCAACAGTTTTGGCATCTTTCCAAATAGGCTTTAGGTTAGTTGGATAATCCCTTGTATCAATTTTAATGTTATGTAGAATTAGGCTAGTTGGACGGGAATTTGTCAGCACTTTCCATTTTAGATGTTTTTTGTAAATAAACGAATTGAATTTTCTAGCTAATTTTACCCCGTTTCGCTATAAGTGTATCCTATATTTTAAGTTGGACCAAATTACAGATAGTAACGAAGTTAGCTCAATATCAGTTTAGTAGTTTCAGAGTTTATCCCGAACATATATTGTGACATGATATTTATTTTTTATATAGATGCATATCTTTTTTTATACAACTTAATAACCAAACAGGCATATGGCCCACCTGATGCGAAGCGGTTACTAGAGGCCACTACGCGTTGGTGACCCTAAAGAAATCTTTACGCGCCCTTTTTTAAGAACCCCATGTTGTACATCAAAATCTAAAACTAAAATCATACACATGATTCCTCATTATTTTAATGCATGATATGTAATTTTGAATAATTCTGCAGTCGTAAATTTGGTTAGGCCTGCTGCCCGCAGATCCCTACTAATAATATTATAAATGCGAAAGTGAGTTTCTTTCTTTGTTACGATTTACTGAACCGATCATCGTGAAATTTTGCATACAAGTACTCGAGAGTACGGAGAAATACATAGACTGTAAGGTATTACATCCCCGAAAAAGTACTGTTCCCGAGGGAACGACGTTGTCGCGAGCGCAGCTGCGGGCGACAGCTAGTACACTTTACGAGCAATTTGTGAATTATTTCCAAATCTTCATTACTAGACTATTAATAATAACGACAGATGTACAATACGTAAGCACGCCCTGATAAATATCACGGTCCAGTGCGTAATTTTAATCTCCAAAATCAGGGCTGTTTTGTGTCTGTATATGAATAGCTCAAAGGAACCCTATTATTTTTTAATTGAACAAGCCTTGGTATACCTTTAAAACTGTATCCAAAGTTGATAGCATAAGATATAATATTGAAGTGGTTGGTGCAGCGGCGAGGGGGGTTGTGAGAGGCTATGGTTGTGTCGGATGGCGTGGCGGCGGCCCCCGGATGCCCGGGCTCGGCAAATCACAGTTTGCTGGAACGATCGGGGCGGTCTAGTGCTTACACAGATTATTAGATGTATGCATCGGACAGCGGTTCTCAACTGTTGAGGGCTAGGCCACGCCCCTTTCACCCCCAGGTAGAAACGAGACTGACGCAACTGAGTAAAATAAAAAATATATTGAAGTATGAAATCAATACGTTCGTTGCTGACATCAAGTATACTACCTAGTAGTTTGATATATGCATTGTTATAAAAAAATCGGTAGCCAACATGTTAACTAATATACCTTGAAAGAAACTACTTCCACGGATGAGCCGGCCTATTCATGCTACTAGCGATTTTGCCGGTAGCGTGGCTCTACCACGAGTAAGCTTAAAATCGCTTCGTAAATAAGCCATTACTTCTCTTAAAAAGTAAAGGATTAAATACCTTTTAAACGTGTACAATACTGTTCTGTTCTCGTAAGGTTCAGCCATCGTTTGTAATGTAAGCGCGAACAATGTGTTTATTTACGACATTACATTACAAACCTCTAAAATGATCAGTGTTTCTCTACTAGGTATATTATGCATGTGTTATACATATAAGCCTTCCTCTTGAATCACTCTTTCAATAAAAAATCTCACTAAAATCCGTTGCATAGTTTTAAAGATCTAAGCATACATAGGGACAGACAGACAGCGGGATGCGACTTTTTTTATGCTATGTAGTGGTAGTGATATGTTTTAATCAGCACGTCAAAATTACAATGTTTTATTCAAAATAGGAAAGGTACTATGTTTTTTTTTGGTATTTATGTTTTTTTTCTTACGCCGTTATTAAGATTTTTTTGTTTATTATCATTATATAAATATTTTCAAAATCGAAATTCAAATTTGAGCTCTTATCAACATGTGATAGGCTGCTTTTTGCATTGTCGTTCCCCTGCGTCTGCCGCTCGCATTTTCAAAGGCCACTTTGAGAACCTCCGGACTTGTACAGAGGGGGGTAAAACAGGAAATTTGGGCATGCGTTGCACCGTAGATTATTGCTATTTCAGTTGTGCAGACTGCGTTCATAAATCAATATAGATAGGTAGACAGGTTCGAGTCGTCAGACACACTTTGACCTCGGTCGGGGTTGAGTCGTTCTCCAGTTGTCTGCACTAAAATTTGTAGTATCTCAAATAATTATTTTAAATAATATTAGTGTCGTTTATTATTTAAAAAATATTTAAAGTAAAATCTCGAGACTACAGTCAGCTACTGGATTGGACCGGTGAGTGATTTATTGCTTTCTTTATTTTTATTTAGCATTTTTTTAGCGTTTGTCTGTAGGCCCACGGTTGGGCAGATGGTGTGGGCGTCATCAAAGCAGTTTGGAGATCATTATCCTGGATTTGTTAGAAGATTTGTTAATATTTTCGAGGATATTTTTTGTGTTTTATCTTAGGGGCAGGTAAAGTCTGAAGTACGTGAGGTGCAGTGCGGTGCAGCGTGGTCACGGCACAAGCAGCGACCTCAGCTCCGAGTAAGGTGCACACTTATTAATTTCTAATTTTTGTCCATACTTTATAGCATTTTTGGTGTACCACTGTGTGCTCACTGCTGGACAAAGGATGATGTGAGCGGCTCCCCGAGCAGCTGGAAGACTATCCTGGCTTCAAAAAGTTTGATAATATTTTTTGTACCCATTTCTTTGTGTATTCATAAACAAAAGACAAAGGAAAGTAAGGTGGTAGGTGGTACCGGTGCGTCGTGGTCATCAAGGACAACTGCAGCCTCCCTGCATGTCTCCCAGTGCGGTACGTACTTATAAAATTAAATCGCAATTTTGGTGATTTTAAATATTTTTGTGTGGTTAACAAAGGAATCTTACATATGCTCAATAAATTCAATTACTATGACCTTGCTCGCGTTCATCAATTCATTTAAAACTATTGATATTCGTGATTTATTATTGTTTGTGAACAAAGGCGAGGTAAAGTCAAAGACATAGACACTGACCAGGGTTCTACCTATATCTTGAATTTTCTCTTAAACTAAAAATAATATTTTAATGAAAATATATGTTCAGAAAGATTTTAATTAAGATTTTCTGAATATACATTTTCATGTTAACATTGAGAAAATTCAAGGTATAGATAGAGGGTGGGGTCGGCCAGGTATCTCGGTGGCTGACTGTACATTTAATTATTTAGTTACGTTAAGAAAATGATATGTGCATATAGAATGCGGTCACGAGACTAATTCTATATGAGAAGTGTGCATCATCACGTAAGAACGTTACATTCTCCACATTGCTCATTATCTCATGTAGTTCATATATGCGCTAAAATACAAAGACATTATTTACTATATTGAAGTCTACGGTTTAATATGAAACTAGGTTTTTGCAAGCACTAATTTAGTAATTAATCTATATAAATAAATCTTATATTAAATATTCAAATCTAATAAATCATATTTATATACAAAATATATCAAAATCAAAGCTCGGTTTTATAATAAAAAGAAAATAAGTTTTTAAGCAATAGATTACTTAGCAATATGTTAAAAATAAAAAATAATAAATAAAAAAAATAAAAAAGCTATTTATAAAATAAAAATAAATGTTTAGCTCTATATATATAAAATTTAATATCTTTTATATTTCTATATATACATATACATACATATTTTACTGGTTTATTGATCCGATGGCTGAAGCTGAAACTAGGCTAGGTTTCCTTTGTTATGCCCTGAGTCCAGCACAGCCAAGCCCGGGCAATATACATATGTATATGTTTGTGCATCGGTGCAAACTGCGCGTGTCTAACATGCGCGTTTCAGCCCACGACGCGACGCTTATGGCTGATGACCAATCAATACCAGGATAATAACATTTCTCAATGATAATCATCTAGGGAAATAAATTATAAACATACTTTTTATAAAACAAAAAATCTTATATCAATTTTGGGGTTCAGTATTTGAAATAATTTATTGAAGGCTACAGTTTATTTATTATTTATATGCTTATAACAAAACGTAGATATAGTTTTTTGAAGGGCTTTAAAAGGTATAAAATAGGGGTCCTAATCAATATCAACATAACCCAAAATGTACGCGAACGACGTCGCGGGCACTGCTAGTCCTCCGTATATTTATTGATTCGGACGCCATTTTGTTTTAATAGTCGCCATTTTGTAAATAAGGAAGCGTGGCGTCATCCAGGCTTGGGCCACGCCCGCCGCGCCAGGTCACGCTTGCACTTACTTGCATCGGTGCATACTGCGCCTGTCAATCTTGCGCATTTCAGGACGACGCCCACAGGTCCTGGGCTAGACGGATCAATACGCTAGATACTAAGGGGAGAGTGGGAGAAGGGGGATATCCTAGGCAACGGTTGCTATTATCCTTCTACCTAGGTAGGTAGTAAGGACGCTCCATTATCAATGTTTTAAACTAACTATTTCCGATGTATAAATCATATGCATTTTTGCTTAAGGAGAAGAAATAATATAATTAAAATAATGATGCGAAACTCTGGCATCTTTATCGTTTGAAAACTCTTATAAAAGTTAAAAGTATTTGTTATTTCCTCAGCCAATTATAAAGCTCTAGTATCGATATAATCACAAACGGTTTCTGTTTATATATTCTTTACATATGTATGTTGTGATTATGCTAACTCTTTTTAACTGTGGTTGATAATTAAGTTAAGATATGTGTAACAAAACTATAATATTAGAAGATTTATTCAGAAAATAGACCTTTTCAGGCACTTTTTCACGTCAAGTAGTTACAACTGCCCTGATTTTCTATATAAGTATATTATAAAAAAAATATGAAAGTTTATCTCTCAAAAAAAAAAAACACTAATTCGCTCGCGTTTGTTAAATTACCCTTCTAAATATGTATGTTTATTATTTTTTTATTGCTCATTTGTTTTTCTGATTTGTCCCTTTTATGTATTTCATGTTTTATCGCTCATGCAATGCGCTGCGCAGCAAATTATTATTGTGTTTAGGACGCGGCAGGTAACCACGCTGTTGCCTGCCGCGTGCCGCCCGCTCAGCCACATCATAAGAAAGTAACAGAAAGTTCATAATAATAATAATAATATATACGAAACTGAGCGTCACGGCACGGCCGTCGCAAATTTTTCAATACCTGAGATTACTAGCAAAGCGAACGTTGAAAAATTCATAGGCTTTTAAAGTTCGCCTTCACACGCGTACCTAATTGGGTAATAGATAAATAAACGTCTGCTCTGGCGAATATAGTACTTTCTGTCTTTAATTCTATACTTATGAGCATAGTCTGGCGTTGCATCGCTGCAGCGCACTTTGCTTTACATCTAAAAATGAATCTGTTACTTTCTTTTTGGTTGTGGCGTAGCGTTACGCAGCTCCTTGCAAGTGCATTCGCTCTGTGGCTCAGCTGCCGCCATCTTGTTTATGTCGCAAAACAAGCGAGATGGCGCTAGTAGTAAGTGCAATTGAAATACGCATTCGGTAACGTTTTATCGCGCGAAATTCTCGCTAGCGCCATCTTTCTTCTTGTGTCAGGTTCTCAAAGTTAGATGGCGTTACATCTTGTTACTGCTCTGACGCTAGATGGCGCCAGTCGACACGGTAACAGCATGACAATAACAACCTTGCAGCATTCACTCGCGCCTGGCGCCATCTAGGTGACACCGCTTGAAACAAAATGATGCGTGGAAGTTTGCTGTGTAGTCCATCACGCAGCGCCATCTAGTTTTAGTTGAGAAATGCGAGATGGCGCCACTGTGACGTCGCCGGGCGAATCACTGTGGGAATCGTCTTTGTTGAATAGGGGCGGTTAGTAGCATTATTTACTTTATTTTTTCCCCGAATAATATAATACGATTTTGTGTAATTTCTCTGGATTTTAAATTTACAAGGGCGCTACATTTTCTACTGTTTCAAGATTCTAGGGTAATTGTACAAAGATGTATAGATTCGGGGGAAAGAGTAAATGGATAATGCTGTAACCTGTTGAATGTAGCGGCGCATTGCTTTGTTAGAACAACCACATATTTGTCTATAGTATTCCGGTTAGAAACAACACGTGCGGTTCCATTGATGTCGACCGTGGTTAAAACGCTTTCGTTCTTTATGAGCTAGTCCAGGAAAGTTAGGGCGTGTGCTCGCGTTAATTCTTCTGCATGTATCTTTGTATAATCTAGGTTATTAATTTATTTCAATATGTTAGGAGAATCACAACTTTGTCTATACTATGCTGGTTAAAACAACACGTGCGGTCCCATTGATGTCGACCGTGGCTAAATGCACTCGTTCTTTGTGTGCTTGTCCAGGGAAGCTAGAGCGTGTGTTAGCGTCAATTATTCTGCATTTATCTTTGCTTAATCTAGGTCAATAACTTATATGTAAGGAATCACGACAAGTTATAAATAATAATAAATATATACGGACAAATCACACAGATTGAGCTAGCCCCAAGGTAAGTTCGAGACTTGTGTTATGGGATACTAACTCAACGATACTATATTTTATAACAAATACATATATTGATAAACATCCAAGACCCAGGCCAATCTGAAAATGATCATTTTCCATCTTGACCTGGCCGGGGATCGAACCCGGGCACTCCGTGTCGCAAGCTGGCATGTTAACCACTGCGCCACGGAGCTGTCAACAAGTTGGAAACAACACGTGCGGTCCCATTGATGCCGACCGTGGCTAAACGCTTTCGTTCCTTATGGGCTAGTCCAGGGAAGTTAGGGCGTGAGCCGCATCAATTCTACTGAATCTTGCATAATCTTTCGTAGTAGGTTATTAAAATGAATAATTTCCAAAAATGAAGCAATTTATTGTCGACATCGCGACAATTTAAAATAAAAGTTAATTAATATTGCATTGCTGCATTACATATTTGCCCACTAATCTGATCTTGAGTTTTGGTGCTTAAGGGATCTGATGAAGTCTATCCGTCTTATTATAAAACGAGGACTAAATTTAGTACATGGTTTAAACCATTTTCCGATAAAAATAAGAAGACACTTATCACTTTGACGTTTGGTCAACTGTCATCATCAATTTATTTTGGTCGGATAATTGTTTAAACCAGGTACTAAAGTTAGTCCATGTTTTATAATAAGACTGTATCTGTCTTATTATAAAACGAGGACTAACTTTAGTACCTGGTTTAAACCATTATCCGACCAAAATAAGATGTAATTTATCACTTCGACGTTAGACAACTGTCATTGTCAATTTGTTTTGAACGGATAATGGTTTAAGCCAGGTACTAAAGTTAGTCCGCGTTTTATAATAACACTGTATCTGTTTCTCTACCCTTTCTTTCCAATTTCATTGGGAACTTTTTCAAGGCGTTCTTAAGTGTACCTATTGGACAGTTCATTCTCTTAAGAATTTTATCTAAGTATGTATGTTTATAGGTACGAGTGACATAAATAAAAGTAAATACTTAACTACGGTGAATAGAATTATCATGTATGATTAAGTGAGAGGTTTTTCCTTATGTATGTATGATTTCTACTAATTTTTAAACATAGGTAGATACTAAATAATTAAAAAAGTTCAGCACCGTAGTATTTCATCGCGGGCCGCTATTTGACAACCACTGGAATATACTATGGAACAAAAGAAATTGGACCTTATAGATAGGAGATACCTTCCATATTTAAATGGTGTGGGGTATTCGCCCAATTAGTCATAATTATATCGACAAGGTTTGGTTTATTCCATTGTAAATGAAATAAAGAAATACCAATTTCCATTTTTCCATTGTAAGTGCGAGTTCCGCTCTAGGTCCGCTTGTTTTGTCCATTACGGTGCGTAATAGCACTGGGCTACTTGTTCCACGAGACCACACGTCTCTTTACGACGCGGTGATTAAAACGTAGTGAACAATAACGCGAGTCAAGCACCCGCCATCCGGTGTTATATTGTTATGTTACAACTAACCTCGTTGTTGTGTCTAGCACTAACTGAAAGTACTTAAAACAGACAAATTGTCAAGTCTCTTTCCCATACGGGGCAGACAGAGCCTGAAGATTCAAAGGTCACGTTTGAAGAAATTGCGTATCTCTTTGATAGGCATGTAACATCCTCGTCGTCTTCATCGTCACTTACCATCAGGTAAGATGGGTGACAAATGCCTAATCTAACATGTAGAAAAAATAAATCGTTATTTCAAATTTACGGTTTTATCGCGTTTACTACATTATTTTTACACCTAACGTTTCGAAAACTTTACAGTTTTCATGGTCGCAGCTAGACTGAGTTGACATTCGTCTTTTGTGTTATAAGAACTATGCAAAACTACCGCCTACAATATTTATTGATAACGTTCCGGATTTATCCATATATTCTTCAAACATGGCCTGTGAGTCTAGACGCCCATGCGTATAGACTTACAGGTCTTCGAGACCAAACTAGTGTTGTACCCGTGCTCGAAGTTTTCGAGAACAGTGAGAACGGTTTGAATTTTTTTCCGAGAATTTCTTCTTCTTTCTCTCAAGTGCGAGAATGATTGGAAATTTCCGTGAAAAGGAATTCATGAAAACAGAGAATTTCTCTCGGCTCATCACTAGATCAGACATCTCTATGACATGGTGATTAAAACATTCGATATTAACTCGATAATCAAGCACGCGACATACAGTGCCAATATTGTCATGAATTACAACCTTTAAAACTCGAGTGAACAGGCATCTTCTAGGCAAACTCGCTCCATCGTAGATCTTGTCTTTACCCTCTGGGTTAGTCTAAGATCAACAGTAAGACTTTAAAAAAAAACCGACCTCTTTGTCAGCACTTACTGGAAGTACTTGAAACGTAAATATTTTCACGTCTTTATCCCTCACGGCGTAGGCAGAACTTAGGGCCTTAAGCCAGGTGGAAAAGTAATCAAAACTGTGATGGGTGGCAGTAATAAATAAGCAGTAACTTTGACGGAATCGAGAAAAAGCGCTAAAATAAAAAGGGAACCTTTATTTATTAATCTGTTTTTATTATTTGATGTTATACCGCAATAAATATACACATCCTGTGAAAAATTCAAGTTATTACCTATTACAGTTCATAAGATACAGCTCTGTAACAGCCGGACAGATATCGGAGTAATAGGTTTCCTTTTGGCACCCTTTGGTCACCGAACCCTGATTTTAGGGTGGTGAGATTTTAAGACACAGTCTAACTTGACCGGACACGCAACCAAACAGCCTGCTTGTCCGTAGCGTTTAATAAACTGTCATCCTCGGCACATCTAATTTGCAAACAACAGACGAAGGTCGAGTCTGTGAGTTTCAGTGCAGCGGAAGTGGACGCGATTAAACTTGCTGCAGATGTAATGAGCGAAGTTCTGTGAGTCCTGAAGCGGACTGCCTCGGATTGCGAACTGCTCGAAGGCATCTTGAAGGTCGATAACAATTTCCGTTTCAATTGGAATGCAAAGGGCGCATTACTTAAGAGCCCGCCATATGCCAGGCGGCGTGGCGGTACAAACGCAGATGGTCTAAACGCGTTGGCTACTTTGGATATTTTCGTTTCTTAGGAATATTCAAGGGTTATTCGAAAAAGAAAAACTTATGATGGCTGCCTTATCTGTAATGAAATAATAATCAAAAGTTTCAAGGTTAATTTTAATGTATTTGGTGAAAAATGCTATATACCGAGTAAATTAGACGTGATTTGGAGGCAACTTTGCAATTTTTTTCTATCGAGAAAATTTAACGCAATCATGTTTTTGAGTCAGATAGTTACCAGAGTTAGTCCTGAATTTTGCTGCATTTTTATTTCAACTTGAGTATTTAATTATTATTGATATAACAGTCAATCTTGCAAAGCAGTGTGAGGTAGTACGGGCCCTTAACTCTGGCGAATCCCCTGAGCTTCGCTCGGGTGCATATTTTGATTTAACTATTGGAAGTAATCTTCGTTCAAATATAATGGTAGATACACAGTCTCATACAAAATGAAGCCTTTATAATGTCCCCGAGTCAAAACATCATGCATACTTACAAACAACGACAAAAACGGTACATACTGAAAGTATAATTCCATCTTTGTTTTTTTACTTTTGATGCGTAGTTTTTTGCATCTTTTCACTGAACTTCGTCATCGCGAGACGTGAGTGCTAGCGCGGTTTATTGAAACTGTGGACAAAACAGCTCCGAAACTCGATTAGTGCGCTGTTTTTCGACCTGCACCTGATGCTTCGGAGCTCAGGGATCGGCCCGGGGTTCCGGATAGACTGTGTGACGAAACCGAAACTCACGCGGTCTATGTAGCGAGAAACATCTAGTATTTTATTTAAAAAAACTGTTTTTGCCAATTAAATGGCATTGCTTGAGTATGTTGCATCAGTTATGTTGAGGCCGCAGTTGTATTCGTGGCCTCGATAATTTACATAAAAATGTATTTTAATTCTTATTTTTTATATTATTGCTAGCTGTTCAGTATATGAGATAAAAACTATCCTATCTTTTATGTTGGACCAAATTACAGATAGTTACGAAGTTTGATCAAAATCGGTTCAGTAGTTTCATTGTTTATCCCGAACATTTATATAGACTAAGTTTTGTCCGTGACTTTATCTGATGGCTTCCCGGTAACCTAATTTTGGATTTATCTAGGCGCTTTTTAACGTCAATTCACAAAAATTTGGTATATCCCAATTATTATTGTTCAAAATCTACGAACTACTACCGTATCGGAACCGACCACTGCAGAAGAAAACGCCGAAAAAAATACTTTTCAACAGTATTGGTCGCCTGCTCGCCTGATACATACAATACATATTAAATACTAGCTTTCGCCCGCGGCTCCGCCCGCGTTAATGTCGATCCCTCGGGAATAGTACATTTTCCCGGGATAAAAGGTAGCCTATGTCCTTCTCCGTACTCCAGAAAACTTGTATACAAAATTTCATGATGATCAGTTCAGTAGTTACGGCGTGAAAGCGTAACAAACAAACAAACAAACAAACTCACTTTCTGTGTTCTGCGAGAACAGTAGACCTCGCGAGCCCTTACAACCAACATCCACATTTGCCCTCCAGTGCTCTAAAATATATCTGTTACTGATATGCTAATTGACTAAAGGATGATTTCCTTCAGTTACTATTTCCCAATCTCCGCTGCTCTTAATTAGGTACCAGAGGAAACGGAAATTTAAACCTACATTCCCTTTACCAGAAGACCCGACCAGACCCTTTTTTAAGAGGAAACACTAAGCTCGAGAGAATTGACTAAGCTCGAGAAAACAGATATTTATAATATTTATTGCTGTCGCGCCGCGTGCCCAAACAAACCCCACAGAGTGCGATAGAGATAACTGCAGCTCGGCCGGAAAATACTTATAAAATTTACACAAAATTAACGCTTCGTAGTTTGATGTATTCTCCAAAACTTAACCTATTTAATTTCTTTAAATAGGTTAAAATAAGCTATGGCTGTGTTTTTGCGTTTCTTTTTCTTATATAATTGCCCAAATTTGTTTTCTTGATGTTTGAACACAGCGGAAATTCGCAACACACACAAAATTTTAACATACGGATTTTTTAGTAAAAAATCATTACTCTATTGGTACTATCCGGCGAGGAATCAGGGGACTACTCATGTATGGAAACACGGCGCCTGAGCACCATGTTGAGTATGATTTTTTTTACACATTAACTAAGTTGGAGTGATCCTCTTCAAGATCGGAAATATCGGAATAGCGAACTTGGCATGGGTGAATAGGAGGCAAAGTTTAAGTACCCGGTTTCATAGTTGTTATATTACCAATTGGTCAAAATTTTAATATCTAAATTTTAATAAGACGCTAATTTTCAACTATTATGGGAGACAAACATGCGAACTTTACGTTAAGAAGTGGCCGGCATCTATAAGCCCCGGGTTCAAGTCACAGGATAGCATGTGAATCTTTTTTTATTTATTTTTAATTTTTATTTCAGGATACTAAGTTTATTCAGTGTTTTCAATTATAAAAGTAATACGCAGTATCATGCTTTAAGCCAAAACATATTTTTCATATTTTGATTTTTGTTCCTTAGGGAAAGTTGTTCAATTTTACTCCCTCTCCACTTCACGTACTTCAACTTCTTTCATAAATATACAGAAAATCGATTTAAGACAACTTTTGGGCAAATTGCCGACTATAAACACGTTCAAGTTTATCGTATAAAAAAGTTGTTCAGACAAAAAAGTTGCGTCTTAATGAGAATAATAAACAAGTCTAATGACATTTTTGATTTTTTTTCCAAATAGCTGTGCTATGAGTTTTTTTAAGTTTCGGACCCCCATAAACCCGACATTTTTTAAAATTTCGAAAAACTGGCATGACAAAAAAATTATATATAATTACCGAACCTGCTCACAAAATTTCATGAGAATCGGTTGAGAAATGCGACCTGTAGGCGAGAACAGACAGACAGACAGACAGACGGACAAAAGAATTTTGGGCCAGTGGAAACTGAGACGCTTCGCTCGCTTCGCTCGCTCGGTCAATTAGTAAGGATGTTGTGACCAGTGTTTTGCTACCGTGATTGCCTGTTCGTTTGCCTCATTAAGATCTTGTTGATAGCAAGAAGGTTGAGTTTAAAGGTAGACATTGAAATACGGCGACAGCGACAGGTGTCGCGCGACACTTGCCGCTATATCGCCCGAAGACACTTGTTTGTTAAAAGTTATTCCATAATAAGTTAAAAGTAAAAAATCTTTTATGTACTTCATCGCTTTATGTTTCCAGTTATTTTGAGCGAGCCCATTAATTTGATATCCATATTGTCGAAGTGCATCTAACGCCATGATGGATCTTTAATGACGTCACACAGTTTACAAGCTTTTTCATCCAAACTAAACGAGTATATAGCAGCTCAATCGCTTGAAGATATATATAAGTGACTGACTGAGATAGTGATCTATCAACGCACAGCCCAATCCACTGGACTTATCGGGCTGAAATTTGTTATGACGTAGGCATCCGTTAAGAAGGGATTTTGATCAATTCTACCCCCAAGGGGATAAAATAGGGGATGAAAGTTTGTATGAAACTTTGTCAATTTTAAACCAACGTAGGCAACTTCTTAACGCGAGCGAAGCCGCGGGCATAAGCTAGTCATACATATAAAGCGAGCGGGTCACCTGAAGGTAAGCGATCACCGGCGCCCATAGACTACTGCCACACCTGGGGTGTGACTAGGGAATGCAATCTCGGACGAGATTGCCAAGTCGAGATCTCGATGAATTAGAAATTTGATCTCGGCAAGATCTCGGCATTTTCGAGATCTCGTATAGTTTTCCAAAAGTATTAGTTATTTAATTAACTGGAACGTGATTGAAACTGCTTGGTTGTGATAATTATAAAAATAAGATACAACACAGAATATGGAACTACTAAGTATTTATTTAAAATAAAACTTATATATTAATGAACACAGAAATCAGACCCGTAAAAATCGCTATACAGCAAGTAAGTATTTATTTTAACAAACATAAGTGAAAACAAAAATTGTTATTTCCGAAATCACTCCTTAAAATTAGGAGTGATTTTGGAAATGACTTCTTAAAAATCAAATGCTGTCGGATAAACGGCATCTTATGTCAGTCGCTATACTTATAGCCAGCGGCTGAGAAGGCTCTCTCAGATTCAACGCTAGTTGGGATCTCGGCCGAGATCTCGTCATTTTATGCTTTGAGATTGATCTCGAAAAATGAGGCGAGATCTCGGAAGATCTGGATCTCGCGAGATCGAGATTGCATTCCCTAGGTGTGACTAGAGCGTTGCCGGCCTTTTAACAAAACATAACATTGCAAGTTAAATGAAAGATTGTAAGAACAGTGTTTCAAAATCCACAGTAACTATTTCCGTCAAACAATGCATTCATTTGCATCTTTCTGCAATTACGTTCTCGGAAAACTTCAAGTTTCAATCCGAGTCCCTTCTACGAATGGCGAATATAATTTAGTAAATTGACAGAAGAGGAGAGCCGAGGGGACGGCTTTAATAACACTTTGAATAGCAATTTTGTAATGGCTAAGCCATTTAGGTTATTAGGTTTCTTTCTAGTTTTCAATTTTTGTGTCGTTGTAGGTAAATACATTTTTCAGAGATTGAGCTAGCCCCGCTGTAAGTTATGTCGTGGGATACTAACTCAACGATACTATATTTTATTATACATACTTGATCCGTCATTGTATAAAATTCCTAAAATCGCCCGGAAATGTGTGAAATAAATTATAGTAGACACATTTCCTATGAATTCTATAGATTTCCTAAACAGCACTTTGAAATGTATTTTTGTTAGCAAAAAAATGTAATCGGTCAGCTAAAATAGCTAGTTGGGCAGCAATTTATTGTCAGAAAAAATTCTTTTCTGCCCTCAGTCGTTCCGGGTGGTTTCATATATAACATTTCCTTATACAATATCGGAATTTTATACAATTCCTAGGAAACGTATACATTTCCCAGAATATGTGTGTAATAAAAACTTTCAAACAATATTTTATACATTTCCCAAATAAGCCAGGAATTCTATAGAGTTCCTATAACATATACAAAAATATCAAGACACATGCCAATCTGAAAAATATCGTTTTACATTTTCCATAGTCGGATATCGAACTCAGGACTCCAATTCAAAGGAACTTGCAGTACCACTCAGCCGTAGAGGTCGTTAAGAAAATCCTGAGTAGATTTTGAAATAAATTATCCGACGTATTTATGTAGAAACAGTAACATTGCCGTAAACCGTCTTACTATAAAATTAATTCTTCCTCTTTGTCTTTGCCCACTATTGCTTGGGGTCAGCATGGTATGTCTATATTTAGGAAGGTGCCAACTCGGTGTAGGATTATTCAAGCTGCCATGTATTTGTTATAAAATATAGTATCTTTGAGTAAGTCCCATAACACAAGTCTCGAACTTACTTTGGGGCTTGTCTTGTCTTGTCTTAATTTGTGTGATTTGTCCGTATATATTTATTATTTATAGCTTAACGGCTGGCTTCCAAAACACGGAGGAACTGGAGATATTGTTATGCCACTTGCGGTCACCCATCCCAGTCGGGACGGCGCCCAGGGTTGCTTAACCAGCATAAGCGCTAATTATGCTCCTCAATTTCTTTATTATGTTTGTTATGTTTGTAACCATTAAGTCTTCTTCTCGAGTCAGAGGATCGAACAATCACGAAGACGTTAAGATCTAACCAAACCGAATAGGTTTCATTAATGCAAATTGAATTTAAATATAGCCGTCGTGAACGCGATAACTCATAAAGATAATATACTAATAGATGTAAATATTACCATTTAAATATTGCTGTTTCTAATCCGTGACACTCGCAACTGGCCGGCGAGCGAAGGCTGTGTATTTTATTATTTAGCGCTCTCGACTCGTCAAGGTGCCTTACGTCAGACATGACATAAGGCTTATTTAGAGCCACGTGACCCAAACGGATGCACCAACAGTCAAATCGCTTAACAATGTATTTTTTATACCTCTTGATGAAGTATCTAGTAGCTAGTAATTCATTTCTGCCGATATTGCGAGTAATACAATATGCAATCTCTTCCATGCTGGTCTGGGAGAAAGAAAAACCGGTCAAGTGCGAGTCTGACTCGCTCACGAAGGATTCCGTACCGTTATCTATAATAAGTTAAAAATTATTAAAAATATTTTTATTATATGATTTCGACGATGACGCAATTTTTCCTTTATCTGTGCTATACAAAGTTGCATCTCAACGAATTTCAAGATTCTGAGTTCACGGGAAGTACCCTGTAGGTTTAGATTCCCATGCGAATGTCGAAAATTTGCGGCATAAAGTTAAAAATATTATATTTTATTACATGATGTAACAAAAAATGCATGCTTTTCGCAATTTTTCTTTTATCTGTGCTATAAGACGTTGCTTCATGCCAAATTTCAAGATTCTGAGTTCACGGGAAGTACCCAGTAGGTTATGATTCCCTTGTGAGTGTCGAAAAATTATTAAAAATAACAGTAAATAACAATAAGTAAAAATAAAGTAAGTTCGAGACTTATGTTATGGGGTACTAACTCACCCATACTACTATACTATAATTTATAACAAATACATACATAGATAAACATCCAAGACCCAGCCCAATCTGAAAAAGATCATTTTCCATCTTGACCTGACCGGGGATCGAACCCGGGCAACGTCGTGTCGCAGGCTGGCACGGAGCTCTCTTTTTTTTTTTTTTAAATTACTATGTAGCTAGCTCCAAGTGAGCTTTCGCTACTTCACCGGGCGTTTGAGGCGACGGCAGAGTGCCCTCAACCTTTATAGACAACACACCTGTGTGCGCAAGGCTTGGAGAGACAGCAAACTCTCATATTGCCTGATGGGCCGCGTATGCGTGCATGCAAGCCTGAAGGGCCAATCTGAGAAACAATGGCAAAAGCCTTTAGAGAGCAGCAACTCTCATCTTTTGCCTTATGGGCCGAAAGCTACGTTGCCAGAAGGGCCTATCCTGGGTGCGTCACCCGGGACCGCCGGGCGGTCACCAGTAATCGGAGCTAATCGTACACGGAGCTCTCCTTCCTGTCGCTCTATATATAGCTTTAGAGATAATACAATGAAAGGCCAGTGCCGCGAACGTGGAACTAGATAGTACACGCACCACATCCATTCCCAAAGGGAATTTGCTAGTTGTTAGTAAGCCGTGTGGTTTCCGGCAGAGTAGAATAGGACCACTCCAAGTCCATGGAGGTCGTAAGAGGCGACATAGGAAATACAAGCTAAACAAAACTCAGAAACATCAATGAGACCTCTCCAACCCGTCTAGCCAGCGAGGAGAGTGTAGGCCAAATCCTCTGTCTGCTCTGGTCAAGTATGGCTCCGGTAGTACAGAGGGTCATGCTCCTACAGTAGAGACTAAAACGTTGGCTCTCCGTATTTAATATCTGACTCTATACTGAAGAACTTTTTGAATTGGTGCCACCATCAACTTTCTACCACCGCACCGCTCGCCACAGGAGTAAAGTCCATCCTCACATCCTGTCACTTGGGTCTCCAAAAATGTCAGAGCGCCACGTGGTTTTTTACTCGTAGCAAGATTGTGGAATGGGCTCCCTCCCGAGGTTTCCCTGTGACTTGGGGCCCTTCAAAACGCGTGTTTACAGGTATCTTAAGAGTCGGCAATGCATCAGCACCTCCTCTGGTGTTGCAGATGTCCATGGGCGACGGCGACCACTTTCCATCAGTTGGCTCGTCTGCTCGTTTGCCGTTAAATATGAATAAAAAAGGTACATGTATTATAATGAAGGTCTGCATAAAACTATAACGAAATCAGGACGGAGAGAACAATGAAGGGCCAGTGCCGCGCTAACGCGGAACTAGAGATTGCGCGCACGCACGGCAACCATTCCCAAAGGGAGTTTGTAATAATAATAATAAAAAAAAAACAACGGGTTGAACTCCGGGAGTACCGGCAGAAGTAAAGACTCGCCTCTGTGGCGGTCTCAGGTCACGTGTCCTGATGCGAATTTAACTTTTTTACCCATCCCAAAAAGTGCACAATACCGCTATGAAATGAAATGAAATGAAAAATATTTATTGCAACACACAATGGCACACACAACACAAACAAAAAAGGACATTATATGACAAAAACATAATTATTAGGCGGAGCCATCAGTATTACAAAAGGTGACGGCTCAGTATAACGCTGTACTAGGCATATGCATGACCTAGTACAACACTGATTTTCAGCCGTCACCTTCTGTGGCATCACAGAAGAACTATTTTCTGAAGTGAAAAGAAGTTTTCACTCAGAAAATAGTTCTTCCCCATGTTGGACCTGGTCTTCCACCTGACCCTGGTAGTTTCCTATTCAATCAAACTGGAATTTTCTCGCTTGTGCCCAAAATTTTAAACAAATGCCTTGAATCCCTTCATGTCATTGTGAGCTACGAAATTTATTGTCATGTCCGCCCATTTGTGTTTTTATGTTTAAAAACTTTATCCGTCTTATGATAAAACGAGGACTACTTTAGTACTTGGTTTAAACCATTATCCGACCAAAATAAGACGACAGTTATCACCTTGGCGTTTGCTCAACTGTCATTGTCAATTTATTTTGGATGGATAATATTTTATACGAGTTACTAAAGTTAGTCCCCGTTTTATAATACGACTGTCTAAGTTCTAGGCAGAGATATATAAAATGTTATATACACGATATTGGCAGTGCATGTAAACTGTTTTTTTTATTCTTTGTAAATTCGATTGATAATAGATCAACAAAATTTTACAAGTACGTTAAGTAAGTAGAAAATATTATTCCGTTTTGTTTATCTATTCATGTCTTGTGCGATACGGTTAAGAATTCGCGTTCCAAATATAAATTTCTCTGAAACACTAAGACAAAAAAAAAAAAAGAAATATTACAGTCCTTTTCGCTAAAATCTTGGAATGCAAAAAGTGAAAATGTTGTTGTTTTCTATTTTAAAAATACTTGTCCATTACCCATTTGCAAGTCTCCAAATCCATTAAAATGAATAAAAAAACAAAAACCTTTTATGCTACATAAATTTTGAATTTAAAATTCAATCTAACGCCGAGTTCGTTAAAATGTTTTGCACTTCGCAACACTTCACCGAGTACGCTTAAGATTGAGAAACTCTGCTGCACTTAATGCCACTTCGCCCCAGGCTTCCCTCGCCTGCTTTGTTTTGTTCCTGTTTAGATTAAAAGGCTTTAAGTTTTTCATTTTGCACTGGAGGCGTTACGAACATTTTCTCGAAGCAGGCAGGGTGGGCTAACAGGTGTTGGGTGGGCTCACATCACTCCTGCAGTTCGGATATGTCATGTGTGATATGTCTCATCTCTAAATAGGCGGCATGTTGAATTAATATTCTTATTTTGCCCGACCTTCTTCGAGCAAATTTGTTCTGCAATATTTTGTGACCTTTTAAATATTTATGAGTGACCATCCTGAGACTTTTTGATCACTATTTGACATTTCTAACAATCCAACACCTAATGATGCTTAAAGTTTTTATTTTTATATGAGTTGTACGTCTCGCTAGACCCTCACTGTCTTATTATAAAACGAGGACTAACTTTAGTACCTGTTTTAAACCATTATCCGACCAAAATAAAGACGACATTTATTACTTCAACGTTAATCAACTGTCATTGTTAATTTGTTTTAAGCCAGGTACTAGTTAGTCCCCGTTTTATAATAAGACTGTTAATGTTCATATCACTTAAGAGTCCGACATATGCCAGGCGGCGTGGCCATACAAACGCGGATGGTCTAAACGGGTTGGCTACTTTGGATATTTTCGTTTTTTAGGAATATTCAAGGGTTATTCGAAACTAGTTAGTCCCCGTTTTATAATAAGACTGTTAATGTTCATATCACTTAAGAGTCCGACATATGCCAGGCGGCGTGGCCATACAAACGCGGATGGTCTAAACGGGTTGGCTACTTTGGATATTTTCGTTTTTTAGGAATATTCAAGGGTTATTCGAAAAAGAAAAACATATGATGGCTGCCTTATCTGTAATGCAATAATAATCAAAAGTTTCAAGGTTAATTTTAATGTATTTGGTGAATAATACTATATACCGAGTAAATTAGACGTGATTTGGAGGCAACTTTGCAATTTTTTTCTATCGAGAAAATTTAACGCAGTCGTGTTTTTGAGTGAGATAGTTACCAGAGTTAGTCCTGAACTTTGCTGCATTTTTATTTCAACTTGAGTATTTAATTATTATTGATATAACAGTCAATCATGCAAAGCAGTGTGAGGTAGTACGGGCCCTTAAAGGAAAGTCATAATAAGTAAGCCTTTATTTTATGATGTTACTGAGAAATCATTTGCATTCCAAAGACACGTTTGGATTCGCGTAAGTCTTTATCCTTACACAGAACCCACGACCCAAAGACCTCGTTCGGTGTCTATTGGACGTATATATATTCAAAATAGTGACAGGTACACAATAGATATGACTACCACCGGGTTGCTTTACCTGATCATCATCATATCGAGTAGGTGTCACGGTCAATCGACCATGCACACCCTGGTGTCAGAGTTCTTCGGAACCGCCTCTCGGCCTCTGACGTGGTTCCTTTAACGACTACCAGATGGCAGCCGGGACCACCGGCTTAACGTGCCTTCCGAAGCACGGAATCATCTTTATTATCAGACAATCAGGTGATTCAAGCCTGCAATGTCCTAACCAAACTGGAAACAACTAAACAAAGTATGCTTCCGGTGGCTTTACCTGATAAAAGCATGATATAACTACATATACCAATCTGCTTGGGATCTTCTTATTTTTCGTTTTCTCTGACCGATATTTAAAAGCTGACTCCGGTCTCATCTCATCTCCGGATCAGGCAATTCATCTGTCAACTCTATTGTAGGAGGTTTAACGTATATACCGTATTTGATTAGCTGGTTACTTTACATATTCGTACATACATACATGGCTGGGACCATGATGAAGATAATATCTTTGTCGGTGAATAATTAATAAAAAGTGAGGATCTGGGCCAGGTAGTCATTGCAACCAACGTGACTCGTGAGGTCAAATTGCCCACTTGAGGGGTCAAGTAGGCAGACAGCGGCCTGGCCCGATTCGTGTAATCAAATTATTCAAACAATTGTCTTCCTTGTTGGTTTAGTCATCATAATAACATGACAGATTGGCTGATACTGCATTGCGAAGAGACTTTTCTTTTTATCCAGTCGGATATCTTCTCTCTATCGGTATATCTTGAATTTTCTCTTAAACTATAAATAATAATAACATGAAATTGTACATACAGAAACATTTTAATTAAGTCTTTCTTAATATACATTTTCATGTTATTATTATTTATAGTTTAAGCAAAAAATCAAGATATAGGTAGAAGGCCTGGTCAGGTATCTCTGTCCCTGACTGTACGAAGTCATCTATAGGCCATTTATATAGTCAGCTAATTTAATATGACAGAACTCGTAAAACAGACGTTGTTTATGATGTTAGCTACCTAGTCATGTGATTCAAAGAGATTCAAAGATTTATTTAGAAAACAGGCCTTTTCAGGCACTTTTTCATGTCAATTTACATTTTAAATAACACTCATTAAATTATTTTCAAATTATTTATTATTGTTCAAAAGCTACAAACTACTAGCGTTTTGGAACCGATCACTGCAGAGAAGAAGACGCCTAAAGGAACTGTTTTCAACAGTATTGGTCGCCTTATATTTTTATCTTTCATTTTTTTCTGATGTCATGTTATATACAATTTCAATTTACATAATTTTGTGGGACACGTTATGTTAGCGATCGAGCGTGCAATGACAACAGATAAGATAAAAGTCTCAAACATAGATACAAGTCGAGGTTCTTAGAGTTTTACAAGTTACACTGTATATGACATGTTTGAAACTAAAATTGCGTGTAGTTCGTCCTAAATCCTGTCAATGAATGCGTGGTCATCAACGTGCAGTTTCATGTTATTTTAAGAACCTCTACAAGAGAACGGGTACATTATGCATGTGCGGGTTTTAGGGTTCCGCGCTTCGGAAGGCACGTTTAGCAAATATTGAAAAAAACATGGCAGCCGTTATATCACCTGCTTTTAGGCGGCTTAGAAATTAGACTAATTATTAAAAAAGCAAAAAATTAAAAATGAAATCTCTCAAATGCACTAAAAACTAAAATAATAAACTAAAACTTAAATGAAATTAAAATTAATTTATAAAACACATCAAATTAAATAATGTATGGATGCCAAATCGATGCGGTCAGCTGGCGACATTTCCTCCTTCATTCTAAAAATTATAACGATAATATAAATAACAAGTGTATATTCGTAAAAACTGTACGGAACACTGTTGTTTAGCTTTACCGATGATCGATTGCAATATTCAAAACCAGTACCAGACATGTTTTACGGTCCAGAGAAAGGGACGATTATTAACTCGATACAGTTTGCTCGCCACCGATTTATTTATGTAGTTAGCCGAAAATTAAGAAACCCGAAAGTCGCACCGGTAGTTGGCAAATTAAAAAGCCAACGTCTAACTTGGTATGGGCATGTAGAAAGGAGAGATGCCGAACATCTGGCTAAGAGAATGTCCCATCTAGAAGTAGACGGGCGTAGGGGACGAGGGAAGCCAAGAAAGAAGCAGATTGAATGTGCCAGAGGGGATATGAGGGAAGTAAATATTGATATGGTTAAGGAAAGAAAATTATGGAGAGATTCGACATACAGAGCCGACCCCAAATAGGGAAAAGGCGAGGAAGAAGTAGCCGAAAATCAAAGGTTTCAATAAACTTGTCAATTTCGCTACTTTTCATCTTATGCGTAGTAATAGTGGTATTTTTATATCCTTTACTTTAATAATCGTTAATTACTAGCATTCGCCCGTCGCTCCGCTCGCGTGTACTTACGTAGATCCCACGGAAATAGTACCTTTCCTTAGGGTAAATGGTACCAAAAATTAAGGACATTTGCTACCTTCTACCCCGGGCTAAACTCAAGACAAGCGTAAAGAGCTTACAGACGGACAGAGAAATTCGCATTTATAATATTAGTAGGGCTTGTTTTCGATTCTTCCCACCACCACATATCCCTTATCAGACCATTTTGCTAGTAGCATCGGCCTCGAAGCTCTGCTGGAGACAGCATTTTATGTTCTAGGATTTCGTTTCCAAAGGATAAAAACGGGACTTAATTATTAAGCCTATGATGTCCGTCCATCCGCCTATCACAGGGCTGTATCTACTGAACCGTAACAGGAAGAGACTTGAAATGTTTACAGAATGTCATCTATACAACAAATAATTACAAAAATTAAGTAAAATAAAAATCTAAAAGTCTTTTGCATGGGACCCCATACAAAAACTTGTTTTTTAGGTGTACATTCTCGTTTTACTGAGACGTCGAACTACAGATAATTAAGAAAAATAATGTTGGTGCAAGACAGAGTTGGGATAACCTCACAAGAGAGGTCGCACATAATAGGCTTCATGCGTCCTTATTCATCGGAGACCAGGTACAATAAGCGTGGTTTTTGTTCATAAATTTTGTACGAAATCCTTTTATCCGGTATTATAATTCATGCTCTTAAATTATTTGATAAAAAATTTTCAATCGCTTGCTTTATGCTAACTCTCCAAAAATAAAATTTTATATTTCTTTTAAATAACAATAACTTTTTTACTTTGAGTTTACATTGTTATTTGTTTCATAGCGTTCGCTTTCACGTGTATGTTATTGCCGTTCAAACAAACAAACACCCAAGGTTTTTCCTAATAGGATTATTTACAAAATTCAACTCCTGACATCGAGTTATCAAAGAAAAAACTCCAAAGCGCTCCCTTTGTACTTTTCTTACAATAAAGGAAGCTTTAAAGTTGCGAACATCAAGCTCAGTTGTTGTTTGTTGTAAATTCATGTGTTTAGAACATCTCTATTGGCTTTATTAGCGTTCACTTCAATGAGTTAGGAACTCAAGATATTTTATTCTTTAGTAGCCGTTTTCCCGCGAATTCGTTCGCGTAAATCGTAACCGTAAATTATAATAGGTGAAAGAATTTTGGCAATCGGTTTTTGAGTTTTATTGTAATCATCATCATCAGGGCTTTTTAGTATCCACTGCAGGAGCATGACCTTCTCTGTACTACCGGAGCCATACTTGGCCAGAGAGACAGAGGATTTGGCTTACACTCTCGTCGCTGGCCAGACGGGTTGGATAGGTCTCATTGATATTTATGAGCTTTGTTTAGCTTGTATTTCCTAAGTCCTCTTACGACCTTCATGGGAAGAATAGGAGTGGTCCTATTCTACTCTGCCGGAAACCACACGGCTACAATCTATTGTAGACAAACACACAAATCTCTCTTCTTTATAATTGGCATAGAAGTATAGATCGTTGTACTTGAAAGAAACTTGCTTACCAGTGGGAAAACAAAGGTTAAATATTATCATATAACATGCTAAATAAAAAAAAAAATATTATAAGGACTGCCGGCAGAAGTGAAAATTAAATTATCATCGTCATCATTTCGTGTAGGTGACATGGTCAATCGACCATGTGTCAGAATTCTTCGGGACCGCCTCTCGGCCTCTGAACGCGCCTTCCGAAGCACGGAATCATCTTTATTATCAGACAATCAGGTGATTCAAGCCTGCAATGTCCTAACCAAACTGGAAGCAAATAAACAAAGTATGCTTCCCGTGGGAATCGAACCCACGGGACGATTAAAGAGGTTTTCCCCTACTAAAAATGTAAGTTCTCATGAATAGGTCTCATGTTTAATCGTTATTGCCATGGCGAGTCTCCGGACAGTTCTATTATTTTTTTACATTAAAAATTGTGCCTGCCTATCAGCAATATTTTTATAATCTAAAAATACGTTAAGGAAATTTTTGCATAGAATATTTCATAATTTGTTAAAGAGGTTTCACGTTCTAAATTCCCAGAGCAGAATTCGAGCAATCTGACAAATTTTCCTTTAAAAATACTTTATTGAGGAATGTGATTGCTGTGCAATGTTGCAGATTGCAAATTCCTGAAAGATGTTCGATTTAATCTACTTCATGCTGGGGCCTCAGGGGCAGACAGAACGCACTCACGGTTGTGGGACTCCCATACTACAAATACCAAGCCACTCTTCTCAGGCTTACTCCAAGTCTTTTGTGGTGCTTGCTGCACGGCTGTAGAATGCACTCCCTTTAGACATTAGAATGGCTCCCTCTATTGATTCTTTTAAATTCAGACTGAAAAGGTTCTATAAAGATTCCATTGGTTATTGAGTTAATTAGTATGTAGGTATATATATATATACCTACATATACATACATACTAATATATATATATGTTACGGTTAGAGTGATTAATTAAAAATTATTAATAATTGTCTATCATTATTAATAATTACCGAAAGTACAGGTAAAAGTGAGAAATTAATCACATTTGTCGGTGATTATTAATAATGTAACCTTAGTACCGATAAATGTAATAACTATCGATAAAAATAAATGTACACTGGCGATTTTTTTCTCGATCGGGCAACAGAGGTGCGGGCAGGGGTGGCGAGGCGGCGTGCGGGATGTGCGAGAGGCCACGCGAAGATTTTCCTTCTTGGATACTAAAACTGATGTAATTTTCCAAAACTACACCGAAAAAAACCTAGAAATTGACACTCACGTCGATTTATAATGAAAAGTCACGTCCGACATCTTAGATTATATAACTGACGTCATTTTCGAGATATGCACCTCTACACCCCAAGAACCTAGAAAACGACACTCATGTTGGTTTATCATGAAAAGTCGCGCCCGCTATCTTGGATTACATAACTAAAGTAAAAACCCAAAAAACGACCCCTTTGCAGGTTGCAGGTTTTTCATGAAAAGTCGCGTCCGCCATCTTGGATTCCAAAAATTACATAATTTTCAAGATCTCTACCCTAAAATAGACACTTACATATTTTCATGCCTGTTCCCATGGTGGTAATCTCGAGGCCTTTTTAATCAAAGTATTAAAAAGGCCTCATCACAAGAGGCCTTCTTGATGGTGATGACGATTCTATAATTTTGCCATTTTATAATAATAGCAGGTGTCCAATCCAGGCAAACCTAGCACAAGTCCAGCTACATTCCAATCCCATAAATTTGTCTTTCATAATGCAATAGTTTCTGCTCCAGCCTAGACCTGTTCAAGGACATATCATACATTGGTATTTCCAAAAACAAGTTCTGGCTGGAGACCAACTTTACATCAACTTCTCCAAAGGGCCTCTTCATGTTGGATTTATATCTCCACGCAAGCCTCCAAAGGACCCGGGTAACACCCGTGAAACCAAAGTAGATACAAATAATAATACTAATAACGTTTTATTTTAGAAATACATTTCTATAACATAGGTTAGTACCAAAAATAAGCTTATAAACTAGGGTTAGTAAAGTGAGCCAAATAAAAATATTAAAAACTAAAGTTATTTTACATTGACACGAGCAAGTCTCGAGTCAACGTAGACTCTGTTCCAGTAGCTCAAGATAGGGCAGCAATAGCGACTCCCTTTCGCTGCCGAGAGGCTGTTCTCTCACTCTTTTAACTTTGTTTATTAAGAGTACAGATTAAGAGGTGATTATTGTTGTCAGTTTCTTTAAAACAAGTACCTACCCTTGTTTGTGTGATCTGAGACAAGCACTGTTATATGTGTCATATCTTACGAATAAGTAGTATCGTCGTCATATCATATTCTTAATAAACACCTACTGGACTAATAACTTTGGGTTTTTTTATAACTTTTACCAATGTGTGTAGTGAATTATTAATAATAACTACCAAAAGTAATTAATTTCAGTTTTTTATTCACATTCACCAAAACACGAGGTTATTATT
This sequence comes from Elegia similella, assembly GCA_947532085.1. Classification (NCBI taxonomy): domain Eukaryota; kingdom Metazoa; phylum Arthropoda; class Insecta; order Lepidoptera; family Pyralidae; genus Elegia; species Elegia similella. The sequence goes on along the minus strand of OX383925.1, from coordinate 54,045,343 downwards.
AATAATGTTATAAAATTATTAATAATTTTCAATTAATCAAATTTACCGTAACATATATATATATATATATATATTTAATTATTTATGTACCATATGGTGTGTAGTTTATTCCCGTTTATTAGTAGTTTTGACGCTATTCCAAGAATTTCTAATATCCTTACAATCACTTGGTTGACTGGAAGAGATCCCTTCAAGGGATAAGTCCGCCCTTGTACAAAGTTAATTTTTCATTGAAAACTGTGTTTTTTTGTATTTCTAGCGTTAAGAATCTTGTACAATAAAGAAATAAACAACAACAACAACAACAGGACGCAATTATCGGATGCGACGTGATTGCATGCTGTTTGGACGGTCATGTCCACTCGTATTAACTATCACGACCGGAATTACCATACAGATTGAATTAAACGCCCTACATACAATACATTCAGCTATTGCAGAGAAATACCTTTGATTACTAGCTGTGTGGTATCCGGCAGAGTAGAATAGGACCACTCCAAGTCTTCCCGTGGATGTCGTAGAAGGCGACTTAGGAAATACAAGCTAAACAACGCTTATAAACATCTAAGAGACCTCTCCCACCCGTCTGGCCAGCGTGGAGAGTGTAGGCCAAGTCCTCTGGCTGCTCTAGTAGTACAGAGAGGGTCGTGCTCCTGTAGTGGAGACTAAAAAGGGCCTCATGATGATACAGATTGAATTAAATGCCCCACATTTAATACATTCAGCTATTGCAGAGAAATACCTTTGATTACTAGCTGTGTGGTATCCGGCAGAGTAGAATAGGACCACTCCAAGTCTTCCCGTGGATGTCGTAGAAGGCGACTTAGGAAATACAAGCTAAACAACGCTTATAAACATCTAAGAGACCTCTCCAACCCGTCTGGCCAGCGTGGAGAGTGTAGGCCAAGTCCTCTGGCTGCTCTAGTAGTACAGAGAGGGTCGTGCTCCTGTAGTGGAGACTAAAAAGGGCCTCATGATGATACAGATTGAATTAAATGCCCCACATTCAATACATTCAGCTATTGCAGAGAAATACCTTTGATTACTAGCTGTGTGGTATCCGGCAGAGAAGAATAGGACCACTCCAAGTCTTCCCGTGGATGTCGTAGAAGGCGACTTAGGAAATACAAGCTAAACTACGCTTATAAACATCTAAGAGACCTCTCCAACCCGTCTGGCCAGCTTGGAGAGTGTAGGCTAAGTCCTCTGGCTGCTCTGGCCAAGTATGGCTCTAGTAGTACAGAGGGTCGTGCTCCTGTAATGGAGACTAAAAAGGACTTGATGATGACTTTTAATTACATACTCGGTTATCCAAGGTATCTATATTCATTATTTACATATTCACGTTGTCCTATTGTCTTATATTAACGACCTGTTAAACCTTCTATTAAACCTCTGTGTCCTAGTGGTCATCATGCCAGTCGGTCACACCGTAGGGCCCGGGTTCGATACCTGGTCAGATCAAGAAAATGATCGGAGTCTTGGGACATTTAAAAAAAAATCAAAACGTTTATTCAGTAAATGGGCAGGCAAATCTAATTTAGTAATATTTTTATTATTAATTTATTAATGTGCAAAAGCTACAGACTATATTAGTGTTCGGAACCGACCACTGCAGAGTTTATCTATGTAAATATTGTATTCATCATCATTTCGATAGGTGTCAAGGTCAATCGACCATGCACACTGGTGTCAGAGTTCTTCGGAACCGCCTCTCGGACTCTGACGTGGTTCCTTTAACGACTACCAGATGGCAGCCGGGACCACCGGCTTAACGTGCCTTCCGAAGCACTGAATCATAATTATTATCAGACAATCAGGTGATTCAAGCCTGCAATGTCCTAACCAAACTGGAATCAACTAAACAAAGTATGCTTCCGGTGGGAATCGAACCCACGACCCTCGGGTTAACAGGCAAACGCCTTAACCACTGGACCACGGAGGCTGTCCGATCTTTGAAGGGGTGATTCAGCCCGTCGATATGAACAACTTTGCATATGGGATCAAAGCTATTATAAAATGGTTATCATGCCTCGTAATAGTGATCGTTATTTGTAGTTATTCGTCAGTCACTGTTTTGTTTATACCTATAATATTTGAGCCACCGCTATCGTCGGGATGCTTATCAACGAGGTGACCCGTCCAATCGGCAGTGACATGCCCCGATTACTTTGATAGGTACTCAGCGCACTCTTATTGTCTTTAATTGCGAATCTGCAACTGATACGAGTATTAACGTTTTTACAAGCTTTTATTTACCTTTTAATGTATGTCACTATGTTCGGTCGGACAGCCTCCGTGGTCCAGTGGTTAAGGCGTTTGCCTGTTGACCCGGGGGTCGTAGGTCGTGGGTGGATTCGATCACCGGAAGCTTACTTTGTTTAGTTGTTTCCAGTTTGATTAGGACATAGACATATGACACAGACTCTGACTGCTCTGGCCAAGTATGGCTCTAGTAGTACAGACAGGGTCGTGCTCCTGTAGTGGTCAGGTATCTCTGTCCCTGACTGTAGATTTCCGTGCTTCGGAAGGCACATTAAGCCGTTGGTCCCGGCTGCCATCTGGTAGTCGTTAAAGGAACCACGTCAGAGGCCGAGAGGCGGTTCCGAAGAACTCTGACACCAGGGTGTGCATGGTCGATTGACTGTGACACCTACTCGAAATGATGATGATTCGGTCGGGTCGAATCTTGCAACTCAATTTTGTACCAGATATCTTCCATCGATTGAGCTGAAATTTTGTATACCGTTTAGTTTGGACGACAATGCATGGTAAGTTGTGTGACGTCAATCTAAATCCAACATGGCGGAATACCCATGATGGCGGAATAGGCATCTAAAGACATCGATTTTGAGACGGTCCTTGCAACACACTTATTAATCACGTCCTTTTACCTAATGGGGAAGACAAAGCCTGGAACCACGAGACCAATGGCTAGGATTAGCAAGTTGGTGGGCGGTAGAGGTGAACGGAATAAAAATAGAGATGCACTTGACATAATTCCTTGACACTTGACATATTTACTAATTTCCTCGACCGACTACTACGGTCTGCGCTGGTAGAGAAGCATCTGTTTTGATTTCTTTTCTTCCAAACCAGCTTGTAAATAAGTTGCGACGTTCAAGTTGACATGTACTAAATCAATAATAATCATTAAATGAGATAAAAAACGTGGAAAGTCTAAAGCTTTTTAAGGAGAAATTGATGGCGTACTTGTTATACAAAAATTATTATTCCGTTATTGAATATTTTAATTGATTGTCGTTACTTGTGCATTGTTTGGCAAAATTATTATGATTTTATCAATTGACATGTATTATTTAATTTATTTAGAATATTTTTTAGTTATATAAGCTATTTGTATTGAACTAATGTTACTATTTAGTAAGTCAAAGTCAAAGGTCAAAGATTTTTATTCAAAATTGGATACATGTATCTCTTTTTGAACGTCATATTTGTATTTGTTATATTTGTTTAAAATATGCAAAATCGAAATACTACTAGCGTTTCGCAACGACCACTGGTGAGAAGAATACGCCGAAAGAAACTCAATCCAGACTATATAGATTGTTACTAGACCATTATCAAACACAATGTAAAAATTGTGTGTGATAAATGAAATACCACGTGTTACAGTTGTCGTCTACTCAGTATATCAAGTGATGTTTATTGCCGATGGGCGGCGGAATCGGCACTGCTTTTATTACGCATAACATAAATATTGTGTTAACTGTTTTTGGCTGTCACGGAGGCCGCGGTGGAATGATCGTACAGGAAATGGGTCTCGTCTCGTTCGTTGGTAACTGTTGTTGGTAACTGTTGGTGACTGTTGTTGATAACTGTTGGATTGTCTGAATAGTTTTGACTACTTGCAAGTTGATAGTAGTCAAAGGTATCTTGACAATCAGTTGCAAGTTACAACTAAGCCGAGTTGCTACTTACAAAGGTTCGAGATGCATTTTTTTTTCTTTTTATTTGACTTAGGTTTAAACCTTCTCGACCTTCAAGAGGTCGGTTTTCAGCAGAAATCCCGCCCTGAGACCCTCAGGGAGAAGGAGTTTCTGCGTCCCCGTGTACAAATACACTATCTCCTAAAACTTTAGATAGGATGTTAGATGTGTGGAATGCGGCTTGTTATTGGGCTATTGTTATGTCTATCTGCGAGTCTAATAGGTCACAATACCGTCGTAGGCTTGTGGCTACTATTCCGGTTGTTCCTATTACAATTGGTACTACTGTCGCTTTGGTATTCCATAATCTGGCTATTTCGCTTAAATTTTATTCTTTTTTATTTTTTTATTTCTTATTTTTTTATTTATTTAAACTTTATTGCACAAATTAACAAAAGTGTTCAAATAGTGGACTTAATGCCCAGTCGAATCTTTCATTATTTTTTTACTAAGTATTGAAGTAAGCATTTGTCTCTCATCTCACCTGATGGTAATTGCCGTTGAAGACGAGAATGTTACATGCCTATCTAAAACATTTTAAATAAATAAATATATACGGACAAATCACACAGATTGAGCTAGCCCCAAAGTAAGTTCGACACTTGTGTTATGGGATACTAACTCAACGATACTATATTTTATAACAAATACATATATATATAAAATCAATGTATAAGCCATATTTAAGATCCATCATAAAATCTTGATATTTTTGATCTTACGTATCATCATCATCATCATCATCAGGTCCTTTTTAGTCTCTACTACAGGAGCACGACCCTCTCTGTACTACTAGGGTCAAACTTGGCCAGAGCAGCCAGAGGATAGATATAAATAGGATATATTATATAGATCTTACGTATACATAGATAAAAATTGTATTCTTTCTTAAAAGTAGGTAAAATAATTGACGTTTAGAAATGTAGCCATCAAACGGTTTAAACAAAGTAATTATACAAAAAAAAAACAAAAGCCAGCCGGCAGAAGTGAAAACTCCGCGCGGTAGAAAGAGAGCAATATTAATTTCTCTCCTACGCCGCGCCGGCGGTCTCAGGTCACGTGTCCTACGAATTTTCGATCAGATCACGAGTCCTGACGCCAGTTTACAATATTTTACCCATCCCGAAATCGCGGCAAAACAGTTTTCACTACAATAAGTACCTATAAAATAAAAATCATTATCTCAATACTCAAAAAATACAATGTAGCAAAATAACAGGTCAATGCGAATGAATTCAAAAATCTACTAAAAGGGAGACTGCAACAGTCATGGCAGCCAAATTAGGAAATAATTCCTAATTTGAAGAAGACGCTTGCGTCACGTCATTGTGACATCGCGATGGCGGTAACCGCACGTACTCGCGTCTCATTAACAATATATTACGTCCACGTAGCTTCGTAGATTGGAATGGACGGAAATTAAATAAAACTGGCCAAGAGCGAGTCGCGCTTAACCACAAAAGTTTAACCACAAAATCCACGAATCTTGAATGTGGACTCTTAAGGATGCATCAGACTTATTTCAATGGGACCTCCCTTGTAAGATTAGCCAAAATTATCTGTAATTTGACGTCTCAGCAGTACGAGTAAAGGATTCCGTTTAAGTTAGACAGAAACTAGAAATAATACCAAAAAAAAAAATTGCTTGTTGGGGACCCCTCTTTTTTACTTAAAAAATCTCCCTGTCGATGCCATCTCGAACTTGTTCATAATGTTACGCGTGTTGTCCACATAGGAATAACAGACGAAAGCGTACCCTGACCACGACAGCCCGTTGACTCATGTAAACAAACCTCGAAAGTAGTTCTACAAAAGTGTCGAGCCATGTTTGTGTTAGCGCTGAGAAGTACTCCGCCTCGCGGCCAATCAGTATCAAGATGACTTCCGTTCTTGGAATTCATTGACGCCTTATCATAATCGCGTCGGTAATTTACATCATATTTCAGCAAGTAATGCAGGGTGATGATTCGCCGTTGATATTCCGTTGAGGGGGCGACCTAGCCCGCCAATATGAACAACTTTTCCAAAGGACAGAGACTGTGAGCTCGGAAAAGTTTTCGACATTTCTATCCATCCGTAGTTCCATACTTATATTATAAATGCAAACTCTGTCGTCTGTCTTCTTTTCACGCTTCAAACTTTGTTTGAGGCCCGGAGAAGGACTTTTTATTCCGGGTAATTTTTCTATCCCCAATGGATCGACACTAACGCGGGCGGAGGCGCGGGTAACAGCTAGTACTAATAATAAATCTGTAAGATTACAGACTTATTATTAGTACTAGCTGTTACTAATAATAAAAATAGCTAGTTACCTACTCCATGGAGTAGGTTATTTTGTTTTCAGAGATATCGCGTTTATAAGCTTTAATCAAACTAAATTGACGCTTTTTAGATTTTTTTATGTACGTATGTACCTCCATACCTCTTAACTTATGAAACTTGGTAAATAAACACTTAGACGTACAGAACACAGGATAGGTTATTAATTTTTTTCTTTAGTTATGATAATCACGTGGCTACCATACAAACATGACATATTTAATTAGTAATATTGGCGAACGGAGTCACTGGCACTGCTAGTACAATGCTAAAAGTGTTAGGCCGTAAAAAAGTGACGATTTTTTTTTTCCTTTGGTCTTGCTTCCAAACGAAATATTGTTAAAGGTCAATTTATTCTCGGTTATTTAAAAAAATCGTTCTGTGATATGTGTCTTTATGTGTATAGAGCAAATAACACTTCACATAGGCAGTTGTACGCAATAGACACCTACATAGGCTTTATGCATAGAAACTGCAAAGTAATGAATGATAAAGGTCACCTTTACCGTCCTAACTTTAATCTAAGATATAAAAGTAGTTCAACGAGGAAACTGATATAAATTTCGTATCCAAATGACAAAATTGTATCCAATTAGACCGCGTTTAACTTTTTCTGCACATGTGAAGCTTTTAAGCAACTTCCTAGGTGTAGTGTAATAGTGTTTGAATTCGTATATGACCTATTTATACATCTCTTGTATTGTCTGTATTTGTCAATAAAATAGTTGTCAATCCGAATTCATGTTTCATTGATCACAACACTAGGTTCTTAGTAAGGGCAATTTAATATAATATCTTTATTATATGATGTAACCATTTAAAATACTACTTAAAAAGACGAAAATAAAATAATAATAAAAAAATAACCTACCTAAAAATATATATTTACAAATCGTACAGTCCCTCCAGGTACTCACCCCTGGGCATTGTGCCCAAAAGGCTGGCAGCATTGCTAGCTAGGTAGTTTCCAGCCCTTTAGTCAGAGATACCTCAATAAGGCTTTTAGCCAAGAAACTATAAACTTGTCTTTGGTATAGAGTAAATTGAATTAATTATTATCGAATTACGGGATAAATACCGCATCCTCACTGTCCATTATCTCTTTAAAGGCCGAGACGCAGGACAGCCCTAATCCCGGCCGAGGCTGCAACTTGGGGATATAAAATAAAAAGCGTATAGAATAATAACTTCTAGGTATTAGAGATTACAAAAACATCTGTCCACGAGTATCTTGAAAACATCGGTTATGAGTGGAACCTGCGTAGAGTTTCGTACGATAAATTTAAATAATAAGTTTATCGTACTGAACTCTTCGCAGGTTTGAAAATTTTCAAAGTTCAACTAAAAAAATTATGTATTTATTATTTTCTAGAAAGTTTCAATTAGAGGCGCACCGCTGTCGATGCCACCAATTGAACCCAGCCTCAATAAACTGTACACTTCTTAGACCTTTATCTATAACTAGCTGTTGCCCGCGACTTCGTCCGCGGCAATTTCTGTTATTATGATTAATTAGTATAGATTAATAATTTTTCCCCGATTTCAAAACATTTTTTATTGATGCTTCGCTCCTATTGGTTGCAGCGTGATGTTTTATAGCCTAAAGCCTTTCTCATTATATGGACTATCCAACACAAAAAGAATTTTCCAATTTGAACCAGAAGTTCAAACAAACAAACAAACTCTTCAGCTTTATAATATTAGTATAGATTTAAAATAACTATAAATTTAAAAATTAGAATATTTTTTATTTTTTTTATTTTTAAAAACAATCGATTCCCAAACTAGCGAGACCCTGTATCTTGGGAAACATGAGCACCGTTTACTATTTAAATGAGTTATTACACATTCCGCAATTTATAACATTGATTAACATAGTAAGTGAATATAATATAATATAAGCGGGCACGATAATAATATTTAATCTTCACGCAAAACAAAAGTCCTGATTGACCCATCTCGAAGGTACTAACATTTAAAATTTTAAGTTCCCCCCTCAATCTATTAGATATTTTTTTTTTACATGATCATTGTTTTAATTTTGCTAAGGTACATGCCTATACTTACTGTTATAATATTTGGCAGGTCTCAAGTCTGTTTACAATTAAATTACAACTAATGTCTTAACGATAAACGAAAACAATATTTTATGCTCACTCTAAAGATATGAATCACGGTTCATGAGATACAGCCTGGTAACAGACGGACAGACAGACGGACAGCGGTGCGATATTAATAGGGCCCCGTTTTTACCCAATGGGTGCGGAACCCTAAAAATGAAGCTTTCCTTAGCGTCGCATCTGTAATTCAATAATGTGCGCCGAGGATGCGGCCAGTTAGCTCTAATTCAACAGCCGGGAGCTGAATAGTGCACACTTGAGTCAAGCGACCTCTCTCAATCTACGCCCTTAAACACTTCAATGAAATCCCATTACTGTGAAGAGACGAGAACATTTACTCACTTTAGCAACTTGTGTTGTACAATAAATAAAATAAATAAATATATACGGACACATCACACAGATTGAGCTAGCCCCAAGGTAAGTTCGAGACTTGTGTTATGGGATACTAACTCAATGACTGAATGAATGAGCTCCGTGGCGCAGCGGTCAACACGCCAGCCTGCGACACGAGAGGTTCGGTCCCCGGTCAGGTCAAGATGGAAAATGATCTTTTTCAGATTGGCCTGGGTCTTGGATGTGAATTTGTTATAAAATATAGTATCGTTGAGTTAGTATCCCATAACACAAGTTTCAAACTTACTTTGGGGCCAGCTGTGTGATTTATCCGTATATATTTATTTATTTATATACGGACACATCACACAGATGGCCCCAAAGTAAGTTCGAGACTTGTGTTATGGGATACTAACTCAACGATACTGTTTTATAACAAATACGTATATAGAGAAACATCCAAGACCCAGGCCAATCTGAAAATATCAATTTCCATCTTGATCTGACCGGGAATCGAACCTGGGCACCCTCGTGTCGCGGTTGGCGTGTTAACCACTGCGCCATGAAGCTCGCCAATATGGTGCTTTGACTGCTGTTTGACCAATACTTGGATATTAAAGTTTTTAATAAAAATAATTTAAAATTAGGGCAAAACTTTTTATATTTTTAATTTTAGTTTTATTTTAGTATTTAATTTTGTGTATAAAGGTTAGCTTATTAGTTTTATTTTTAAATTGTATGGTTTACTTAAAATAAACTAAAAATAAAATTAATAAGCTAACCTACCATAAAATTACATACTAAAAAAACTAAACTTAAAAATGTAAAAATTCTTGCCCATATGGCATGGTGGCAAGAATGCTGGATGCATTCCCACGCTGGATGAGCTATGCTTATCTTTCGTGCAAAAAGGCAGCCAGATTTCTTGTCACGTGCAGCGGAACATCAGGCGAAGAGTAATCTCTTTGTAGAGAGCTCTCGCACCAGGACCCCTTGATCTTGTTTCTTGAGTTCTCATATCCACCTTCCGACTCCAGAAACAGGTCGATGACTCCATAATGGCTATCTCCGAGGCGCAGCGGTCAACACGCCAGCCTGCGATACGAGAGTGCCCGGGTTCAATCCCCGGCCAGGTCAAGATGGAAAATGATCTTTTTCAGATTGGCCTGGGTCTTGGATGTGTCTATCTATGTATTTGTTATAAAATATAGTATCGTTGAGTGAGTATCCCATAACACAAGTCTCGAACTTACTTTGGGGCTAGCTCAATCTGTGTGATTTGTCCGTATATATTTATATAAAATAGAACATAATATCCTGGTACTCATTGTCATCCAACTCAAATAATAATAATAATAAATATATACGGACAAATCACACAGATTGAGCTAGCCCCAAGATAAGTTCGAGACTTGTGTTATGGGATACTAACTCAACGATACTATATTTTATAACAAATACATATATACATAAACATCCAAGACCCAGGTCAATCTGAGAAAGATGATTTTCCATCTTGACCTGGCCGGGGATCGAACCCGGGCACTCCGTGTCGCAGGCTGGCGTGTTAACCACTTCGCCACGGTGCTTTCATACATACAAATGAGATACACACAAACGTTTGAACGTGAAATAAACAGATGAGTTTGCAGCGGTTTCAACAGTAACATGGCATCTTAATTAATTATTAATGTTTCTCTAACTTAAATCATATACAGAATATACATTAATTCAATTTCAAATGTGAAATTGTATATGTATTAGATATTGCAGTGGTCCTTTAAATCGAAAACGTCAAAACTTAATCGAAATTACAAAAGGTTCCTTCATAATTTCCGAATATCAGTCAAGCCAACGTTCTATTTTAATAAAAACGCAAATTTATTAAGATATTTATTTATTTATTTATTTATTTATTTATTTACTTCTTACAGCTATCATTACAGGATTTGGTACCTAATGCGATAGTGTAGCTATATGTTCTATGAAGTGAAGGGCGAGACAGAAAAGGAGGCGGATAATAGTTATTCATTACCAGTAAGTGATTTAAATATCTCAACAATTCTGACGTCTGTTCTTACTTAAGTTTAATATTATCCAATGCTTCTTATATATATATAATCTTCGAAACGGAGACACGATGGATTTTCTATTGTTATGCGGACCGATTGACCCGCTTGGTGGTTGAGAGGTCAATTACTTTACTCGTAGTATTAAAACTGTAGATATACCTACATATATCATGATTCAAATAATAATTTTAATAAAGAATATTTACGTAATATCTCGAAAGGTTTAAAAAAAATCGAGTCATATTACGGAGTTTAAAATCCGGACTTTTTTTCTTTAATTGCATATTCTTATACACTATTTCGTATTTCCTAAAATCCCTCGTCCGCCCAAGTGAGCGGTCAAGAGAGAATCGGGTTAGTTACCGTCGCTATGGACGTAGGAAAAACATTTTTAATAGTCAGCGTTGTTGCTCGTGCGTGCCCCAGAAGGCACGTGTATTGTGGTTTTGACCTACGAAAGGGAACAACTTGTATCTTCCTGTCTCTGTCACAGTTTTGATGATACGTGGCAATAAAGACACGCCCGCCGCAAGCGGGCTCGCAGTGCGTCACTGCACGCGGGCGGCTTCATGGGGGCGGCAATATATCTGTCATCTCCCCGGGCGACAGTAGGTCACGCTACGCCTGAATAAAGTATTGAACATACAAACATAAATACGCAGAACATAATACTATCATGCAGGTAATGTAGAACGTTTGGAAAACCGTGTTGGATATTGATAGCTGATATTATAAGCGCGAATGTCAAAAGTTACTAACTCGTTCTGCTAGGATTCGAAAGTATATACTCGTACTATGCGGAATAAATGTTCAAAAATAATTATCCTTTATTTCTACAAAGCGTGGTCGACCAAAGCAGACCTGGCGGCGATCGGTAGCGGCGGAGATGAGGACAATCGGGCTGTCTTGGCCCGAAGTAAAACGCGTTGCTCAAGACAGAACGAGATGGAGAAGTTCTGTAGCGGCCCTCTGCCCCACCTAGGGGACATAGGAAAATAAGTCAAGTCTACAAAGTTTAATTCCTGATCACTTGTTAAAATTCTTTGAAAGCCGTTTTATTTAGTCGTAAATAGGTATAATTGTTCCTTTTTTTAGGGTTCCGTATCCGGAAAGTAAAAACTGGACTTTATTACTAGGCTGCCGATGTCCGTCCGTCCGCGTACTAGCATTTTTGAAATTATTGATTAAACCGTATAGGTAGAGACTTACATTTTCAATGCATGTTTATTTCTTTTGCAGCTATAACAAAAAATCTACAGTACAAAAAACAATGAATAGAAATTAAAATTGAAAACTAAAGGTGTCCCATACTTTTTTGGTTTTATTTGTCGATTCTATCCAATTCTCAGAACAAGGACTAACCAACTTCGACAGAATTATTCATAACTTTTTTTTTTTTAATCTATGTTCATAACTGAGATATCAAACTACATATAATTGAGAAAAAAAATGTATCCTTCACTAATGAGTTTGGATGGAGGGAAGTCGTATGAAAGAGTTTTCATGCGTCCTTCCTTATACATCAAAATACACATACAAGAAGCGTAGTTTCTGATACAATTCAATTCAAAACGTTTATTTAATATAGGTTTCTTTGAACACTTATTAATTGTCATATTTCACTTCTCAACAATTGTTGACGTCAAAAATGTACTTATGGCTAAGTTTAATGCCGCTTCCAAAGCGGAGTGCAGAAGAAGCGGTAACAAACTGCACAGCGCATTTTCTCCAAAACACGTCAACTCACAATTTTTGAAACCTTATGAAGTTAAATCATGGCACTGAACCGTAAATATCTGCGAATCCCACTCGCTATTGGCTAGTTTTATTGTATAAAAATCATCTCCTTACTGATCCATTTAAATCAACCGCCCTGTACTCAATACGAGCTTCCAACAACTGATATACAAATCCGTTACAATAATTCCCCACCCGCGTTCATTAAGTAAATAAATTTACACGTGCAGCCTTGCAGATACTGCGTTCATATATCCCCGTCCCCAGAGATAATGGAATGTGGGCTGCAGTGAAATGCAAGTGTTCATTACAGGCAAGGCTGCGAAGGGATGGCATACTTATCTTCATAAGTGTAATCCCTGTGTGCTCGCGTGGAAACAGATCTAGCGGACATAATGATTCTGCAATCGAAGTGTATTAGTGTGTACTTGTGGTAGAGTCGTGGTACCGGCAAAATAATTTTTTGATAGTATGCATGTGACCAATATTAAGGCGATACCACTGTAAATAAGGTCGTTCTGAACCTTATTAAAATCGCAAAATACTTAAATTAGGAGTTTCAAATTTAAGTAATATGATTTTTGACTATTTCATCTCCGAAAATTGAAGATGAAAACACGTTTTGATAAAATTTTCTCGATAGAAATATTTTTTGAAAAATGGTCTTCGTTCGCGGAGTTTTTGTTATTGTAGCTCAAATGCGACGAATGAAATAATGATTTTTAGACTAAAAGATAGGTTATTAGTAATTCATCAAAATGTAAATATGAAAATACAATTAACCGGTCTGATTTTATATAAAATAGAAATAACGAATTTGGCGCTTACGTTTTTTTCTTTGAGCGACTCAAGACTATCTCCTATCTCATAATTCACGGGCTAAACCGCCAAGCGCTATCCCTTACGCGCACTTGATCAGTCCTTTGCCGAGCGAAGGTACCAAACATTTAAGTCCTCGTCTTAACGGCTTGACGAATAAACCATTTTAGGAGCGGTTAAAAAACTCTTGACCAGTTGACAAAATTTTCTTGCTTGACCAATTATACCCTACATCATGGGCCGGCTCGTCCTGGGAACATACTCTCGCAGGAAATGGACGTTTGATTGGAAGCTTTACCGCTTCTATGCTTCGTTCGGCGACTTGCTGACGACTCGGACACAATAATGACTAGCTCCGTGGCGCAGCGGTCAACACGCCTGCCTGCGACACGGAGTGACCGGGTTCGATCCCCGGCCAGGTCAAGATGAAAAATGATCTTTTTCAGATTGGCCTGGGTCTTGGATGTTTATCTATATATGTATTTGTTATAAAATATAGTATCGTTGAGTTAGTATCCCATAAATACAAGTCTCGAACTTACTTTGGGGCTAGCTCAATCTGTGTGATTTGTCCGTATATATTTATTTATTTATTTATTTAATTATACCCTACATCATGGGCCGGCTCGTCCTGGGAACATACTCTCGCAGGAAATGGACGTTTGATTGGAAGCTTTACCGCTTCTATGCTTCGTTCGGCGACTTGCTGACGACTCGGACACAATATACACACTGTCCGAATTGACACTTTATTTTTAATATTTTATGTACTGGCAATTCGGACACCATCAAATTATTCATCATCATCATTTCGAGTAGGTGATAAGAATTTAGACCATGCACACCCTGGTGTCAGAGTTCTTCGCCCGCCCCTCGGCTTCTGAAGATTGCCAAATGGCAGCCGGAACCAACGGCTTAACGTGCCATCCGAAGCACGGAATCATCTTTATTATTAGACAACCAGGTGATTCAAGCCTGCAATGTCCTAACCAAACTGGAAACAACTAAACAAAGTATGCATGCTTTCGCTGGGAATCGAACACACGACCCCGGGTCAACAGGCAAACGCCTTAACCACTGGACCACGGAGGTGTCGTACTTGCTACTAACCGGCGGTGTCTTAGGCTCTGAAGCCGTAACCAAAAAGCATTATGCTAGCCCTTGTATCACAATCTACTATTTGTCTTCACAGATCTGTTTATTTTCTATTTTGATGCGTATTGTTATCATATCAGTTCTGACTATAAGGTTTCTCTCGACCTCGGTAACTTCCCTAATTAGGATATTTTTGTAGATCATTAAATTATATTCCTTTCTGAATGTTATTTTCCTCGTGCTGTTGTTATGAGAACAAATGTCTGCTCTTGTTAATGTTACAGAAGATACGATACCGCGATTTTATACAGTAGAGTCACGTTTGGTGTAAATATATTCATCATCATCAGGTCTTTTTAGTCTCCACTGCAGGAGCATAACCCTCTCTGTACTACCGGATATACCATACTTAGCCAAAGCAAATATATTGTTAAGATATTACACATGGGTAAAACTTCTATGATAGATGTACCTACATAGTTGTTCTTATTGATTTCGTTGACGGCTACTCTCGACAATAGCGACTTGCACACAAATGTTTTTGATGTCAGATCTTCAAGAGATTTCTCTACTTTTGTGCCAAATTTTGGGGTGTCCTTCCATAGCACATGTCAAGGAATTTTTTTTTGTCTCGACCTCTTATTTATTACGTGAAAACTTTTTTTGGACCTATGCTAAATTGTGTTTACGGGAATGCCCCGATAGCAAAAGTCGCTATAGTTATTTATGGCTATGTTATGGTAATATATTTTTATAATTTCCATTTATTTTTAAATGAACTTATATCAATAAGAAATGAAAAATTAATTCAACAAATTTTCAGCTAAATACTAAAATAATCAAAAACTTTTTTAAAATCTACTCTACAAGTGAGTTCTTCATTATTTCAATTTTATTTCTCAATTGTTAGCCCTTATATGGTAGGTATTAGAACCTCTGAAAGCGCTTCCACGAATAGAAGGTAATATTTATTTTGTAAGAGGCTATATAAATATCTATGAAGCTAGGTCTCTTTTCTCGGAAATAATCGCTTTTTGGCGAATAGACGGAAATATTTAAACTCTCTACCTTCCTATATCATGCCAAGTAGGTTCAAATTAATCTCTATTATCTCTATTATATTTTACTTTTTATATACTTTTTTTAGCTATATATGTCCCACTGCTGGGTTAAAGCCTTCCCTCCCCTTTCCACTTTGCTCTATCTCTTGCCACCTCTCTCCAAGTTTTATCAAGAGCAGTTAAGTCGTTTGTCATTCTTGTTTTTGGTTTGCCTCTTGACCGTTTCCCGTCAGTATGTACCAATGTTGATCTATAAGCCCATCTTCCCTTATCATACTTATATTGTAAGTATTTTAAACCTGTTTTAACGCAGTATTTATTACGATTTACGCGTTTTAATCCCAAACTCAATCATGATTCATTATAGTTTGATTCAACCGGTCTATTTCAATGTATTTACGATTACGTTTACCGCGAACCATTAATTCGCATATTACATTATTCTGATTCACAAACGCTAATGTTTTCAAGGGGCACGTGTTATCCTGGCGGCTTGAATCTGTGCCAAAACAACAATCAAGCTCTTAAAAATATGAACTAACCTTCCGCCGGCGTCGGCTTCCCACACTGCGACATTCGTCAATAAAACTATAAATTCTTACGTTCTCACAAAGTCACAAACACATGCAATCGCGGTTAATAACTATTACGTGCCGTGGAGTGAAGTGAGTACGTGTGCGCCGGCGGGCGGTATGCGCGTGCGACTGTTGTGTTTTGTGGCGGCAGGCCGCGGTCTGCATTACATGTAGGGTTGCCACCATTTGCTACCTATTGCCTCCGGTAACTTTAATTCCGGATTATTTTAATATATATACATATAAACAAATCACACAGATTGAGCTACAAAGTTTGAGACTTTTGTTATGGGATACTAACTCAATGATATCATATAACATATACATCCAAGACCTAGGCCAATCTGAAAAAAATCATTTTCCATCTTGGCCTGACCGGGAATTGAACCCGGGATCTGATGTGGCAGCCTGGCAAGATGAACAGGCCCGCGAGCTCGACAGAGATTTTAAACGAGGATTAACTTTAGTACCTTGTTTAACCCATTATCGGAACAAAATAAGTCAACAATCATTACTTTGACGTTTTCTCAACTGTCATTTTCAATTTGTTATAGACGACTAATGGTCTAAAGTTTAAACCGAAAACTAACTTTAATCCGCGTTTTATAATAAGAGGTATTATGTCCAAGAGGATTCCATTTCTAATGCTATATGGGGCTTTCTAAAATAGCTAAGTGATGGTAGCACCAGTGACATCGGTTTATCGAACCCTACAATTCAGTGCTGCCATCTGGTGACCTTCATTGGTCTTGTAGTTCTCTAGATTACTTGGCTTTACAAATGGGAACTGCTTGGCCTGTGGGTTTTGGTCTCCAGCTCCTTGGTGCCTCGGAAGACAGCTTCCGAGGCACCAAGGAGCTGGAGACCAAAACCTTGCAGGCACTGTCCAGGTTCTGGTCGCAGCTAAACTTATTGATATTTAGCAAATATCAAGTAAGTTTAGCTGCGACCAGAACCTGCGACCGACTTTTACTATATTCATTCTTCCATGCTGGTCTGGAAGAAAAAGAAAACCGTAGAATGTGCCAGCTGCTTCTCTTGCCGCGCAGATCGTAAAAGCCGATTGAGGGAATGGGCGAAAATCTGCGGAATCATGTCAATAGGCGATGCGGCTAGCAACCCGTCACTATTTTGATTCTGTTTTCCACCTACATGCCTTCAAACATGCTAAATGTGGCTATAAGGTCTTATAGACCTAGGCTCTGTCTACCCCGCAAGGGAAAAGACGTGATACTATGTAATATAGGTACTATAATCAGTCCACAATAAGGATTTTTTAATGAAAATTGCAATTCACAAATTTATTGCGCACAACACGCAATACGCAGACAGCAAATCCAGTTTCGGAATATTCCAATTTTTAATCTCTACCGGTTTTTTCTCTATCTTAATCACAAAGGGCCTTTGTCATCTAAGACCTAGTAGCCCTACACTAGCGTTGCCTTGAAACCTTCCTTTATCGACTATACTCCTTGCCTAAACGCCTTAAGGCTCAAAATGCGATGGCAAAACGAACATGAGGTAAAACAAACAGTCAAACACTAACCCAGACGCTGTCGTAATTTTTGTTGGAAAGGGATTCACGAATCTACCTGCCCTTGCATATAGGGTTACTAGCTTTTGCCCGCGACTTCGTCCGCGGCAATTTCGGTTATATTATCGTTAATTAGTTTATTCCTTGGTATAGATGAATAATTTACCCCCGTTATCAAAACATTTTTTATTGATGCTTCGCTCCTATTTGTCGCCGCGTGATGTTTTATAGCCTAAAGCCTTCCTCAATAAATGGACTAGCCAACGCAAAAAGAATTTTCCAATTTGAACCAGCAGTTCCTGAGATTAGCGCGTTCAAGCAAACAAACAAACTCTTCAGCTTTATAATATTAGTATAGATAACTTATGTGTCTATGTCTATGTATATCGTGTTTACCTCCACAACCAAATTTCAACTCCGAGGCACTATAGTGCTACGATTAGTACTTGTTTTGTTTTTCTTGTGCGTTAGTTACTTATTCTTTGGCATTGTTTGGCGAGCTCCGTGGGACGCCAGACTGCCACACGAGGGCCCCGGGTTCGATCCCCGGTCAGGTCAAGTGACTGTGTTATTTGTCCGTATATATTTATATTTATTTATTCGTAGGTGTTAGTAGCCAACACTGGGGTCAGATTTTGTAAAGGTTGCTTATAGGCATGTGACATAGTGTAACGGCTGTCATCGATGATGACAGCCGGGACCATAACGGCTTAACGTGCCTCCCGAAGCACGGAGAATCTCGGGATAACTTAATGCCACTTACGATCACCCATCCAAATACCGCGACGAGGGTTGCTTAAAATAAGTTATACGTTACTGGACCATCGTGCACTCAATATTAGTACTAATCACGTCTTATCCCTAGCGGGGTAGACATAGTCTACAGCCAATTAATGTAACGGTGGGCGTTTAGGATGGAAAGGGTGGGTTGCTGACCCGCATCACCTATTGACATATTCCAGTCATGATTGCCTGAAGGGTATAGAAACTAACTCTGAAATCGAGTACCGTGTTCCGTATATTTGAGTTTGCTTTGATCATACGAGGATTTCATCATCATCATCATTAGGTATTTTTAGTCTCCACTGCAGGAGCATGACCCTCTCTGTATTACCAGAGCCATACTTAGCCAGAGCAGACAGAGGATTTGGCCTACACTCTCCTCGCTGGCCAGACGGGTTAGAGAGGTCACATTGATGTTTATGTGCTTTGTTTAGCTTGTATTTCCTAAGTCGCCTCTTACGTCCATGGGAAGACTTGGAGTGCTAGGATGTTAGCTCTATCGCTTGTTCCGCGCTCTTGCTAGCCAATGAACGTGACAATTTTTCGTGCAGCCGGCCTTCATCGATCTATACGTAATCACATCAAAAATTAAATTAAGTTCGAAGTTATGATGGCTATGGTCACAGAGTCACAGAGGTTAGCATTTCTAGAACAAATCTCAAAATTTCTCGTGAATTGTTGGCACTTCATCCCCAACATGCCGGTGGTGGCGGCTACTGCCTGTATTCGAAATGTCCATGTACTCCGTGTACAGGGGGCTGTGGCTGTCCACCACAAGAAGTTTGCTGTCCACTGTCTGGTTAAAATATCAGATTCGGTATCTGTGTCCAGAATCTTGTAAACACCGGCAGTGGTTTGTGCCTGTTTTATTTTGTTTAAATCTATACAAATATTATACAGCTGAAGAGTTTGTTTGTTTGAACGCGCTAATCTCAGGGACTATTGTGGTGGATAGTCCATTTATTGAGAAAGGCTTTAGGCTATAACACATCACGCTGCGACCAATAGGAGCGAAGCATCAATAAACAATGTTTTGAAATCAGGGAAAAATTATTTATCTATACTAATAAATCATAATTTCAGAAATTGCCGCGGACGAAGTCGCGGGAAACAGCTAGTAATAAATAAAGTTAGCATTTTAAAAGGTAATAGACAGAGTGACTACGGTACAGTCGTGCTGCAGTGGCACCTTTTACCGCGGGGTCACGCAATCGCCATTATTCATTTAAATGCCTCAGCAGTAATACCGCGATCAGTTGGCAACCAAACACACATTTGTTGTTATTGCACAAAACTAAGAATTTACCAAACAAATATTGTTTTTTTGTGAATAACAAGTCTTTATTTTCAAGTTTCTAGTTTTGGCGAGCTCCGTGGCGCAGTGGTTAACACGCCAGCCTGCGACACGATCCCGGTCAGGTCAAGATGGAAAATTACCTTTTTAGATTGGCCTGGGTCTTGGATGTTTATCTGTATATGTATTTGCTATAAAATATAGTATCGTTGAGTTAGTATAGTATCCCATAACACAATTCTCGAACTTACTTTGGGGCTAGCTCGATCTGTGTGATTTGTCTGTATATATTTATTTATGATTAATTTAAACTAAATACATTATATTTTGAAAACGGATCGCTCACGTCACGTGCAATTTTGTCGGGATTGCTGACTATGGTTTCGGAATCCTCAGGATTGCATTTTTTAGGCGAGTGCGGGATGCGCTACACCTAAGAATCCCGGAAACTATATCGGCCGACACATATATTTAACTTTTTGAAGGTAGTATTAATAGGAAGAAACGCTCAAACTACTCCCAAATAACACGTGAGGGACCCGTTATCAAAATATAACAATTTTTCAGCTTATTTCTTACACCTTTTCTGACAGTGTTAGTATAGAGTCGAGTGTACATACTTCAAGATAAAGATACAACAACTACGCAAGTTGGATAAATATATATTTTTTAATGTGTATAATGTATATTAAAAAGTTATATTAAATTTGAAAAGCCCCGACATGAAAATTCATCTATCTCGTTAAACAGCTGGGTCGGTTTTGATAAAACATGTCTTGAACTATCGCTAGAAAACTTACTTTCAAATAAAAAACCCCATCCAAATCGGTTCACTCGAGCTACAGACAGACATCAAGACACACAAAGCGGTCGCACTTATTACACCGCTCTTTATGCGTCGGGGTTAAGTCCGTACCTGAGTTTTTCGGGATTCAGTGCTTGCTCCCATTTAAATTTAAAAAATAAATAATTTACACGGTTTATTACAAAATTTTGAAGTAGGTATAGTCTTCCATATCACCTGATGGTAAGTGACGATGAAGACGAGGATGTTACATGCCTATCCAAGAGATACCCGTTTATTCTTCTTTAAATTGTCCCGGGACTGTACTTGTATGAAAACGAAGATAACTTTAAAAAAGTTGTATTGCAGCGGCCTAGATAATCCTACAAACTATTTTATGAACCAATTTAGAAGTCTGAAGGCTTAACAAATAACAAATATATACGGACAAATCACACAGATTGAGCTAGCTCCAAAGTAAGTTCAAGACTTGTGTTATGGGATACTAAATCAACGATACTATATTTTATAACAAATACATATATAGAATACACATCCAAGACCCAGACCAATCTGAAAAAGATCATTTTCCATCTTGACCTGGCCGGGGATCGAACTCGGTCACTCCGTGTCGCAGGCAGGCGTGTTGACCGCTGCGCCACGGAGCTAGACGAAACTAGTTAGGGGCAAATAAGGTGTGGAGGCACCCTAGCCCCAAATTATTTTCCAAAGAAAATGAACAGGTTTTTTCAGTCGTGTTTTCCATTACATAATTTATTGTGAAACCAAGTACTTATGGATTCTTTTAATATTTTGTTTGTACAAAGTACTGTTGGTAAAGGTAAAACGCCAAGAAAATATCAAAGGAAAAGTTGTTTACTGAATTTGAATTTTTTTGCGTAGTCTATCGTGGCGGCCCCGGGGCTGTAGCCCCGGTTGCCCTTCCCTAATCCGGCCCAGTTATGACGCATTTTTACTGTTTAAAATAAAGCTAGTAAGTATACATTTAATTACTAGCAATTTCGCCGCGACTTTGCCCCCTTAAATTATAGCATAGTCAGTATATTTATTTATTCATTATCATCATTTCAAGTAGGTGTCACGGTCAATCGACCATGCACACCCTAGTGTTAGAGTTCTTCGGAACCGCCTCACGGTCTCTGACGTGGTTCCTTTAACGACTACCAGATGGCAACCGGGTCCACCGGCTTAACGTGCCTTCCGAAGCACGGAATCATCTTTATTATCAGCCAATCAGGTTATTATCATCAACCAATGTCCTAATCAAACTGGAAACAACTAAACAAAGTATGCTTCCGGTGGGAATCGAACCCACGACCCCCGGGTCAACAGGCAAACGCCTTAACGACTGGACCACGGAGGCCGTCCGATTTATTTATTTATTAGTAGGTACCTATATGCTACCCGTTAATAATATACAGCTCTGTATCGGCGCAAGAATTGATTAAATCGTTTTAAAAGTTTTTGAGTTTATCCATTACACACAAACACATGATCAAATCTTTCACTTTTATAATCATCATTTCTTATGGCAGGTTCACAGCAAGAATCATATATACTCGTATTTAATTTCAAATTCTTTAGCCAGTTCTTGGAGTAAAGGAGTGAAGTTCGCTCAGTCCTCCGGGGAAGCGATGTAGTCTGTAGGCACTTTTTTTAATGACATAGTGCGGTAATCGAGCAAGCGGGTCACCTGATGGTGAGTGATCACCGCTGCCCATAGACAACTGCAACACCTGGGGTGTGACAAGAGCGTTGCCGGCCTTTTAAGAAAACTTAGACTCGGTATTGAAGGTTCCAATGCCGTATCGATTCGGGAATACCCCCCAGGAGGGACGGACCTCGGCTTTGGGCGTTGCCTGTGTGTGCAAGGCTTGGAGAGACAGCAAACTCTCATATTGCCTGATGGGCCGCGTATACGTGCATGCAAGCCTGAAGGGCCAATCTGAGAAACAATGGCAAAAGCCTTTAGAGAGCAGCAACTCTCATCTTTTGCCTTATGGGCCGAAAGCTACGTTGCCAGAAGGGCCTATCCTGGGTGCAAGTCACCCGGGACCGCCGGGCGGTCACCAGTAATCGGAGCTAATCCTACTCTACGCACTCTATTCCGGTGGCGAGTGCGACGGGGTCGGATAGTGGGATTCCTCTGGCTATTCGGAGCCGAAGAGGGGTCGGGGCGGGCTTGTGCGATGTCAATAGGATCATCGGGATCGTCAAGTACGTTCCTAGGACGTCTACGACGTAAGGTCGTATCGTGTAAGTAGTTAGCAGCTTGCACTACTAACGGGTTGGGGTGGCGTGCGGCTTTCTCAAAGTAACGCTTGGAGGCGTTTTTGAGATAGCCGCGAATGGATGGGAGGCAGTTCATTCCACAGTTCGGTCGTACGTGGCTGGAAGTTTCTGTTAAAACGTACGGTGGTTGACTGCCAGTTATCCAAGTGGTAGGGATGAAATTGCAATATGCCACAGAGCTTAGTCTGGTGTCCCGCAATCGCAATCTTTTTTCTAATAGTAGTAGATCTTGTCGTTTCGAAATAATTCCAGTTAGAATAGACAAGAGTAAGACATGGGCTGCAACAAACCACTACTTAGCTACGTTTCTTTCAGTAGTAACAGAAATGAGGCCTACTCCGCCACGTTTGTTATTGTTCACAGGCATTGAATCAACAAACAGCCAGACATAACATGGCATTGGAGCTTAATAATACCAAATCAACAGTTGCTTTCATTCCTACACATTGACCAACAGGCACGTGTAACTGAATTAATTGTTGTCCGAATTCCGAGAGATAGGGATAATCATAATCATAATAAAATTGGTTAGACATAGAAGTCTGTATTAAATATTTTTTCCACGTTTCCAAAATCTATACTATAAAGCTGAAGAGTTAAATAAAGCTAATATTATTAAGCTGAAGAGTTTGTTTGTTTGATTGTTTGTTTGTTTGAACGCGCTAATGTCAGGAATTACTGGTTCTAATTGGAAAATTCGGTAACAGATTCGGTAACTTCGACATCTGTGTCCAGAATCTTGTAAACACCGGCAGTGGTTTGTGCCTGTTTTATTTTGTTTAAATCTATACTAATATTATAAAGCTGAAGAGTTTGTTTGTTTGAACGCGCTAATCTCAGGAACTACTGGTTCAAATTGGAAAATTATTTGTGTTGGATAGTACATTTATTGAGGAAGGCTTTAGGCTATAAAACATCACGCTGCGACCAATAGAAGCGAAGCATCAATAAAAAATGTTTTGAAAACGGGGGAAAATTATTCATCTATTGTATACTAATCTATACTAATATTATAAAGCTGAAGAGTTTGTTTGTTTGTTTGAACGCGCTAATCTCAGGAACTACTGGCTCAAATTGGAAAATTCTTTTTGTATTGGATAGTCCATTTATTGAGGAAGGCTTTAGGCTATAAAACATCACGCTGCGACCAATAGAAGCGAAGCATCAATAAAAAATGTTTTGAAAACGGGAGAAAATCCTAACTAATATTATAAATGCGAAAGTGAGTTTGTTTGTTACGCATTCAAGTTGTCACTACTGAACCGGTCATCGTGAAATTTTGCATACACGTTATCTGGGGTACGGAGAAGGACATAGGGTACATTTTATCCCGGGAAAAAGTACTATTCCCGAGGGAACGACATTGACTCGGGCGGAGCCGCGGGCGAAAGCTAGTTATTCATAGCTGAGGACATCCGACGTGTGCGATGCGTGAACGGTACAAGTTACCCAAAAAATGTGTATTAAAGAATTATTCCTCTTTAAACAAACTAAAAATTGTCCACGACAGTACAACGACGAAGTCGGGGGCAACAGCTAGTAGGATATAATCTTGGAAGAAAAAACCATTCGCCGGTTCACTGGAAGAGATCCCATCTTGGTATAAGTCCGCCCTTGTAGATTGATCTTTTTAACTGTATTTTTTATAACTTGTTTCTATGTACAATAAATATATCACAAACAAACAAACCAATATATTCTAATTCCATACTATTATTACAAATGCGAATGTATATCTGCCTGTTATAAGTGGGCCTTAGCATTGTTGGTATGGTACTTTTTATCCAAAAATTCAACTGGTATCGGGGATCTACATTAATCTACAAAATGCGAAAGTAAGTTTGTTTGTTTGCTTGTTTGTTACGCTTTCACGCCGTGACTACTGAACCGATCATCATGTAATTTTGCATACAAGTTCTCTGGAGTACGGAGAAGGACATAGGCTACCTTTTATCCCGGGAAAAAGTACAAATCCCGAGGGATCGACATTGACGCGGGCGGAGCCGCGGGCGAAAGCTAGTAAAATATATTTCAAAGTAACAATACTTGTTTATTTCACCAGTACGCTGAGCTTGCTGTCGTGTCATGAAACAAACGTACAGACGGTCTATCAAGCGTTCTGAGAATAAATACCGTTCATATCTGCTTCATTATAATTAGACTCTGTGTTTAGAGTGTTCTCAGTAGAGGTTTGTACGAAGAAGTGTCCAGGGAGAGCTTCACGTGTGACGTATCGTATAACTAACACGTCATATATTCGGATAGCAGATAGACAATAGGCATATTTCCTAAAAAATACCAATTAAAATAATAAGTCCGTCTTTTAGATTACCGAAAAATATTATATACGTATTTTTTCTTTTTTCAATCAAACAAAAGATTTTTTTATTATTGATTATTGAAGTAGGCATTTGTCTCCCATCTCACCTGATGGTAAGTGACGATGAAGACGAGGATGTTACATATCTATTCAAGAGATACACATTTATTTTACTTGTGAATGTCCCGGGATTGTACTTGTCTGGGAATATAGAAGCAGGCAATTCATTCCACACCTTAGCTACTCGAACCAAAAAGGAACTGTCAAAGCGTTTAGTTCGACTCTTTGATAAAAAAAGATGATAAAGTTAAAGCGCATCAAAGTTCAGGAGTGGGGCCTCATGACGCAACAGGCCGGTAAAAAGTGTACCGGATAGTGACGTCACGGGAAACTTTAACGGGTTATATCTTTATAAATTTTTGTTTGATTAACAAAAGAAAAAATACGTATCTTATATTTATTGATAATCTATAAGAAGGACTAATTTTTTAAATGGTATTATTTAGGATACAAGCATATTACTATTTTTACGAAAAGTACGTAATTAGAGTTCCCAACTCAAAGGGTAAAAACGGGACCCTATTAATTTCGCTCCGTTGTCCGTCTGTCTGTCCGTCTGTCTGTCCGTCTGTCTGTCCGTCTGTCACCAGGCTGTATCTCATGAAGCGTGATAGTTAGACAGTTAAAATTTTCACAGATGATGTATTTCTATTGCCGCTATAATAAAAAATACTAAAAAATAGAATAAAATAAATATTTAAGGGGGCTCCCATACAACAGACACGATTTTTTTGTCTGTTTTATAGATAACGGTACGGAACCCTTCGTCCGACTCGCACTTGGCCGGTTTTTTCTTCTAAACCTCATTATGTGCGTTACATATCATACTGTTAAGTTCTTTTCAAGACAATCGATTGGTCCAATTACAAATGAAAGAGTTCCTATGGTCATCTTTTGATTTAAAGTTTAAATTTTAAACCTCTGTGACCTACACCGATAAAATGTTGACATCATACTTGGCATACTTTTCTTTATCCTAATGATATTTACACTTAAATAAATATATGCAGACAAATCACACAGACTGAGCTAGCCCCAAAGTTAGTTCGAGACTTGTGTTATGGGATACTAACTCAACGATACTATATTTATAACAAATACATATATAGATAAACATCCAAGACACAGGTCAATCTGAAAAAGATCATTTTCCATCTTGACCTGGCCGGGGATCGAATCCGGGCACTCCCGTGTCGCAGGCTGGCGTGTTGACCGCTGCGCCACGGAGCTAGCCAAATAACTTACTAACCGTCTACGCATATTTTAAGTGATGTTTTTGCGACGTTGTGTTCTTGTTATTTTGGGTAAAAATGTTAAACACACGAACATGTAAATAAATCCTGTAATTTTTTTACCATTCTTCGATCATTTATTAGATCGATGCCACCATTTGACTTTTTCCAATGCAATTCTCCATTTCCGAGATGGTTTTTAGGGTTCTGTAACTCAAACGAAAAAACGGGACCCTTATAGGATAACTTTGATGTCAGTCTGTCTTGTCTGTCTGTCAAGACCTTTTTTCTCAGGAACGCGTTGTGTTATCAAGCTGAAAAAAAGCTCCCCTAGAGCGGCGAAAAAATCTAACTTCTAAACCAACGCGATCAAAAGATACAGCCGTTTACGCCGCAAATTTACGAGTTTTTTCGACATTCGCGAGGGTGTCGAAACCTTTCCGTGAACTTAGAATCTTGAAATTTGGCACGAAGCAACTTCCTATAGAACAGATAAAGGAAAAATTGCGAAATGTATAATTTTTTAATTACATCAAATTATAAAAAATATATTAAACTTATTATAGATAATGGTACGGAACTCTTCGTGCGCGAGTCCGAATCGCACCTGGCCGGTTTTTTTATAGCACGAACTGCTATAAAAAACCAGCCAGGTGCGAGTAGCCAGTGCCTTATCTACAATAAGTTGATTCTTTCTACAAATAATGATAGGTTTTGTAATATATTATGTTTTAGATTTAGATTTTTTAACGATGAGCTTGTCAACCAAGACCTGTCGATTTGTACTGTACATATTTCGTATAGCTTAATACCCACTTACTATCACCTGATTTACACAAGACAGATAACCTGAGGTTACGTCTAGAGATTAAGCAGCTTCCAATGTGACGTAGTATTGTAACCCTTACGTCCTAAGTAATAAACACGAGAATCCAATCGGGATCTATTCTTATCAGGGCAATAGTTCTTTATATCAGTGATACCTTGACCTTGTTCTTCCCTTCCCGTAACGGTGGCCTTTTTGAGTTATCTAGTTTTTAAAACAAATAATTTATGTTTTAGCAAAAAAATATGATTAAAAAAGGGGAGAAATCAATACTAATAATAAATCTGTAAGGGTTGGTCATGGAGTAAGTTAGTTTGTTTTCAGAGATATCGTGTTTCGAAGTAAGTTCGACTAAATCGAGGATTGATAAGTTTTTTTTTGCTGTATGTATGTATGTTGGTCTCCTGTCATGATAAGACGTGGCCCCCATACAAACATAACATAAGGTACGCAAACGAAGTCGCGGGCACTGCTAGTAAAAAATAAAATTCAGTATCCACTCACAGATGATTTAGACACCCTCAGTCTACGGAGAGACGTTGGCTCTCTGTGTGTATTTTACCGTCTATACTATGGGGAGTGTTCTGAAGAACTTTTTGAATTGGTGCCACCGTCACCTTTCTACCACCGCACCGCTCGCCACAGGAGTAAAGTTCATCCCCACATCTATGACACTTGGGTCTCCAAAAATGTCAGAGCGTCACGTGGCTTTTTTCCTCGTACAGCAAGATTGTGGAATGGACTCCCTTCCGAGGTTTTCCCTGTGTGCTATGACTTGAGGTCCTTCAAAAGGCGTGTTTACAGGTATCTTAAGAGTCGGCAACGCATCAGCAGCTCCTCTGGTGTTGCAGATGTCCATGGGCGACGGTGACCACTTTCCATCAGGTGGCTCGTCTGCTCGTTTGCCGTCGGATATACATAAAAAAAAAAACTAATCTTCTACGGTAAATTAGGTCATTGTGCATTGTATCATAGGCTACAATTACCCAAGTCTGTAGAGACTAGATCTAGTCGGGCCCATGCCCCGAGTGGCAGAATCAAGGGGCAGGGGGCAGCAAACATCAGGTGAGATCGTGATCAATCGCTGGATCATCCAAAATAAAAAAAAAAAATAACCCCCATTACGTCGGGCGCACATTGCGCCAGTAACGCCATTTTTATTTTCTCGCTTCAGGTCCAAAAACCTCTATAACCGGGATGCACGAAGATTTTTTTCCTATCTGGTAGAGACAATCTAAGCATATATAATTACATAGTATAAAACAAAGTAGCTTCCCGCTGTCTGTCCGTCCCTATGTATGCTTAGATCTTTAAAACTACGCAACGGATTTTGTTGCGTTTTTTTTTAATAGATAGAGTGATTCAAGAGTAGGGTTTAATGTACATTGCACCCGTGCGAAGCCGGGGTCCGGGTCGCTAGTTTAGAATTATAAAAACATTGTTTTTGTTTTGCAAATATTACATTTTGTGTCAAGCTCTCTAATAGAAACGAATTCTCACTATAAATAGTTTTCTAAGACAAATCAAATGAGCCTAAATACGATTGGTGTACCTCTTACCGACTCTATCATCAAAACAGCGCAACGATTCTATATTGTATTGACCATGAATTTTCTAACGGTAACCGGGAAGTGTATGAAATTTACCTTGCAAGATTTGATTACAGACAAACATCGGGTCAGGTGAAACTAAAAAAAAGCTTGTATTTACAGCGCACTCTATGTGCTGTTCGTTTCAGGCAACCAACTACCAGCAGCGCAGCAGTCGAACATATAACCTAATTTTGTATCTCTAATTCTCTATACTCACGGAGAGTATTGATAAAGAAAAAAATTGTGAAAGCTTTTGCTAGAGAAATGTTTATTTGTTTTACTATAGACAGATCAAAGTAGTCCAAAATAGATTTGTTTATTTTCTGTGTTCAAATGTTCCTACGGCCTTTGACTTCATCGACAGACCAGCGCATATTTGCCAACTCAGTGTGCGTTTTGATAGTCATTTTTTAATACATTGCGGCTTTCGCATGATTGACTATTTTTATTTAAGATATTTAAAACGTAATGTATTTTGAAGTGTACATCAAAACACTGTTGTACACTGAGTTAGCAATTAGGCTGGCAGTTCCAGGAAGAAAGTTCCTTTCAAAACGTACTCTACGCATCCGTTTAGGATCTAAGGCGTAGGCATTAACATCCTGTCGATGACGTGAAGTGCGGTGATAGAAGGTGGCCGTAGGATGGCGTATGCGTACTTTTAAAATGGACTTGCCCGTCTAATTTTAACCAAACTCATCGCTCCTTCCAATATCAAATTAAAAATGTGCATAACACTTTATTAGACAGATGCTTACGTCATCAGAAATGTGTTTCTAAATGTACCCACCATGCAGATAAGCCATGCAGGTCCCGATTTTTTTTACTAACCATCTCACCTGATGGTAAGTGACGATGAAGCCGAGGATGTTACATGCCTATCCAAGAGACATCCATTTATTCTACTTTTGAATGTCCCGGGACTGTACTTGTCTGGGAATTCATTCTACACCTTAGCTACTCGAACCAAAAAGGAACTGTCAAAGCGTTTAGTTCGACTCTTTGATAATTCAACGACATAAGGGTGAAATTTCTGGGTGTCGTAGGCCGATGAAGGAATGGTGAGGTGTTTCTCATAACATTAAGCTTTCCATCATACACCGGTGTATCCCGATTTTCTAAATCAGTTCACTGTATGCATTTGTTTATTTAATTCAATCGTCGCTCCGTCTGTTTCTATGTTACTCATGAACTTTGTTTATAATTTGAAAGTTCATGTTAGGTGCGTGGCTACTTTTGGATAAGTATTTATATTTAAACTAAAAAGTTGATTGTAACCACAATAGGTATATCTATTTGTTATTTGATATAATTATCTTTATAGGGTCATATTATACCCTGAATATTATTAAATTGTTATAAATGTCTATTACTACCTGTTAAAAGTAAATTATACCTATTTTTTATCCAAACTCACTTTTTATGCATTCTTTGTTTACAATAATTATTATTGCCATAAGAACTGCTCACTGTAGTCTGTTTATTTATTTTATTTATTTATTTTCATATCATCATGTCACCTTACAGACTAGCCAATACATAACATAACACATCTAAGACTAATTACCTTCGCTATTGTTACACAGATATGTCAATAATCTATTTCAGTGTACACTGGCGGAATTTGATAGAACAGTATCAAATTCCGCCAGTGTACACTGAAATAGATCAATATCTCGGGACAATTTATTCATTATTTTTATAGCCCCATAATATCTGTTATTTTGAATTGTACAATTGTATATAATTTTCTATCGAAAATGTTACTGAAAATCTAAATTCTTAAAATTTTACGTAGGTACATACGCATCGTGATTTATGAAGCAGTTTGTCTAAGTTTAGAATTCATATGTATTTATTAATTCTGCAATCTCATTGTGTGTGTCATGAAAATATTGTACTCATTGTGTATTGTTGTAATAAAGATTTATCAATTCTTACCTGTTTTACTGTTATGATTAACAAGCATTAACATACATTTACTTTACATACATTAACATATTTGTATACATTCACGAAAATATAAAGACTTGTTTGTCTTTAATATGCGTACATACAGGATGTATTAACATATTTGTATACATTCACGAAAATATAAAGACTTGTTTGTCTTTAATATGCGTACTTACATACAGGATGTATTTTAATGTGAGTTCGAAACATACGAGTACGTACTTTGGTAACTTTGCCCGTGAATATGAACATACCGAATTAAGCATTAAGAGAAAGATACAAGCATCCAAATTTTAATAAAAATGTTAGGACAACTTTTTGGAATCACTAATGTTTTCTCTGTTATCTGAATACTTTCGTCGAGTTTTTCGATATCTTGTCATTTGTTCAGATAGATTGTCCATATTGACGAACAGAGGTGCTTTAAACGATTATTCTTATAAACAACTATTTAAATGTCGCTATTCAGCGTAAACAACGCCGCCAGTACCTATTATTGGAATGTAGCCTCGGTTAATGGGTTGGAAGATCAGTCTTATTTGCAAATGTATTTCAAATTCTTTGTGAAATTCTTGCAAAAAATAATTTTTGAATTGAAAACTTATTAAGCGGTGTTGTGCACTTTTTGAGATGTGTGAATATTGTTAAACTCGCGTCAGGTAACCTCTCTCTAGAAGAAGATGCTGCTGAAAATCACTTGGGTCGGCCCGGACGCTGGTCCGCTCACCCCGCGCTGTATAGTTCGGCCGGGGTGGGAGGACCAACTTCTAGTTCAACCCTTTGTTACCATCGAGACTACGACTTAGGAAGACTAAGGAAGAATTATGTATATTAACGGGGCTTAGCAAGAACCTTTGTGTCTTACGTAAAAGTTCATGTTACGTCCCGCCAACATAGGTAAATGGACTTGTGCGATATTACCAGAATTTACAAAAATTGTAAGTAGAACTTGATAATTTTTTTTGAGTTATAATCAACTCTAGACATTTAACTGGTAACATCGCATTTTTTTCCATGGCAATCTTGCATTATATTCATACATTGTTAGTCAAGTTCCCAACTTCGACTGCCACTAGCTAGTAATAGCCTGAGGAAAGCGGCGAGGGTGCCGATCCTAGGACAGAATGTTGACTTTAAAATCCCAGATTTGATATCATAGAAAAAGTTCATATTGGCGGTAGGCAAGGCAGGGGAAACAGGAAAGCCCCCTTGGCTCCTGTTTACGGGGTTTTAGACATAAATCGAAACGGATTTTTTACTAGAAATCTACGTTTAAACAATGGGAAAAGATTTCATATGGAAGAGTCGTCTTCTTAAGTGTCGAATGTTTTCGTACATCCTGTTAGGAATGTTGGTGCGGCAGGCGACTGTCCGTCTACCGAGTTGTGTTTCCACTTCCCACGAAGTCGTATTTGTGAACTTTGCCTTTTAGTGTGGCCGCTCCTAGCGTTTGTGATCTGACGTCACGCTTTGGTATGCAGCCTTTACACGCCAGTAAAGTAAATGCATTGTAAATAACTATAGGTAGGAGGTCTTAGACCATACAATAGCTGTTTTCATGAGCTGCATATTGATGTTATTGGTCTAGTTTCTTTTTATTAACCTCTAAAGGCAGAGGCAGAGGCTGCTCTCCTTAAGTTTCCATGCCTATATTCTGTCTGTCATCATCATCATCAGGTCTTTATAGTCTGCACTGCAGGAGCATGACCCTCTTTGTACTGCCGGAGCTATACTTGGCCACAGCAGACAGCGGATTTGGCCTACATTCTCCTAAAAGTCAAAGTCAAAGTCAAAGATTTTTATTCAAAATTGGATACATGTATCTCTTTTTGAACGTCGTATTTTTATTTCTTATATGTTTTTTAATATATGCAAAATTTAAATACTACTAGCGTTTCGGAACGACCACTGGTGAGAAGAATACGCCGAAAGAAACTCAATCCAGACTTGGTCCCTACTTGGTGGTCCTCGCTGGCCAGACGGGTTGGAGAGGTCTCATTGATGTTTATGAGCTTTGTTTAGCTTGTATTTCCCAGGTCGTATCTTACGTCCTCCATGGGAAGACTAGGAGTGGTCCTATTCTACTGTGCCGGAAACCACATGGCTGGAAACAACATATCCAATATTGCCTAGCAATCCCTAGAAATTGCGAACGTGATGAATACTTGGCATTTCCACTCGTGGGGAAAATGAGGTTTCCGTCGGACCGTGTCTTATTTTTAAATAAAACAATTATATACACATTCAACATTTATTTTGATTAACATCAATTGTTGTGTATTATACATTCGACTATGCCATGAAACATGTCTCAGTTCTATGCGCAGTGTCATAATTCTGAGATCACAAAGTGGACATCAATAATTCAATATACAGACAGTCCTTTCGACTAGATAGTGTCTGGTACACCTTTAAATGCATTGTTCACTGCAGCTCGAAATAAGCAACAGAATTGATACAAAACACTACCTAAGCGAACAGACTTTATTCTAACAGCAATGACAATCAATTATATTTATAGAAATATGACTACTTTTAACATTGGAAATATATGACGAAACATGCTATTTCAATATTCCCATACTTCGATATATAACTTTTGATTTCATCTGGATTTTACTCGAATTTCAGTACTCGTATTCTCGTTATATATTGCCAATTTGAATGACAGTTAATTTATTTTACGTTGACAATGATTATGCTACGTCTATGTACATATATGTATGCATACAAGAGTTTAAATTTAAATTTGGGAAAGATATCTAACATCCAAATTTCCTACTCTTAATGTTAATTACGTACGTATTCTTGATATATCTAGAAACTACGAAAATCTCACTTTTTGCCTTTCAGTAAAGATATAAGTATCTTTTACAATTGTTATAGTAAATATTATATTAATCCAATTGTGCCTCATTTCCTATAAATTTTATATATAAAACCCTACATTGTGTCGCGTTTCCAATTAGATAACAATTTTCTCACATTTGCTCAGCCTTTCCATTACATTTTCAAATTCATCATTCATTCAAAAATACTACATATATTAATGTATATCATAGAATAAGTATGTATGTAAGAAGATAATTTTCATTAATTCATATCATATAGTTATAACATACATTTTACTACACAAATTACATAATATATGAATAATTTTAGACAGATTCTACTTTAACATTTATCTGAAAATATTAATATTATCAACTGCATTCCTGCCTATATCTTTTAAAGCTTAACCGATTCGTGTAGATTTTAATTTTTAATTTCCCTCTAATTAGTTTTAACCAATGAGAAATACAGCACGACCAGAGTATACAAACACTCTACCTCTCTTTCTTTACTAATCAATATAGTAATAAATATAAATAAATATATACGGACAAATCACACAGATTGAGCTAGCCCCAAAGTAAGTTCGAGACTTGTGTTATGGGATACTAACTCAACGATACTATATTTTATAACAAATACATATATAGATACACATCCAAGACCCAGGCCAATCTGACAAAGATCATTTCCCATCTTGACCTGGCCTCGGGGATCGAACCCGGTCACTCCGTGTCGCAGGCTGGCGTGTTGACCGCTGCGCCACGGAGCTAGTCTGAAGATAAAAGAAGTAGTAATTGAAGATATAAATCTACCTACTGCAATCTCCAAGATAACACAAGCTCCTCGATTATCTCTAAGACACCGAATTGGACATACGTACGTACTAGAGTAGTGATGAATGAGCGGTGTTCGATGACCGTCCATGAACTACTTTAGTTAAAGCTCTGTTACCATCGCTCACATCTTAATCTAACATCGAATCAACGAAATCACCGACACACTATTTAAGACAACACAGAACTAATGTACCCAATAAATAGTTCCTAGAACTTGCTGTTGTCTGGGTCTTAAACCGCCCAATACTAATTTCAGTTTCAGTTTTGTGTGAATTAAACTCTGATATACTAACATACAAATACTTGTAGCGATCATATTCAGATTGTCAAGTAGTCTTGTAATAAATATCTTTCCTTATCGAATATATTTATAAATTACTCTCGATTTTTACTACAAACTTTAACAGATCTTGGATTTATTCTATATTTATATTAATTATAATGGTCTCGCAAGGACCAACATTATATAAATGACATTGTTAAATCTATGGCTTTCAAAGCTACAGTCGAACACTTTTACAACTTTATAAACTTATATTATTATTATACATCTAAATAGTGACTTTACATCAGCAGTATCGCCTGCTGCAATAAATAACTATATCTTCATACATCTAGAAATATGGCATGGTAAATCACTTGGTCAAGAAAAACGGATTTTATAAGAATATATTCTTTGCATATTTCACGCACTGTACAATTTTGTCATGTAAAGTTTTTTAAGAAATATGAACCTCACTTCAGTTTAGTATGTCTAAAATAAAAACCTACTCTCACTAACCTTTGGGACGACAAAATGTTTAATTTATTCAAGACTTCTTTAGATAAAACTTTAAAATCAGCAAGGTCTAAAACTCTTTTATAATGTGAACAATATTCCACGCTTGGTAATTCATGTCGAATATTTGGATACATAAAATAAAGCGGCATTTTCTTAGTGTACACATGTTAGATGCTGGTTAATAGATCTGAAGTGTAGTGTTCGGACAAGTGGAGTACTTTTGAAGTTAAAAAGCTTTCTGACTACATTCTGTGCTACAATGTGCCACGTGATGCACCGATGGGCAATGAACATTACTTTTACATTATTTACAAAACAAACCTAAATCTATTATCTGCAATCCGGCAAGTCGCAATTTGGGTTTGCGCATTCATCGGGTTCCTCTTCGTACCATCGTATCAGACAAAAAATAAACCAACTTAATATCACAGCAAAAAAACGTTGAAACATCGCCATACGAGGCGGTGCCTCGGCGGCCGGCGGCGGCGTGGGGTCCGATGATGGCGTCGGGCTCGGCGGCGGGGGCGGCGGCGGCGGCGGCGGCGACTGGTTCCCGCGGCGGCGCTGGCGCAGTCTCTGGTGTCTTTCATCAGCTCGGCGGGTGTAAACCCGCCAAGCTGGAAACCTGTCTCAGCCACGCGGTTGGTTCGAAGGCCCTTCGCCTGGGTCATTCTCAGCTTGATCGGCTGGTGCCTGCGGTAGTGGCCTATTCATCATTCTCCCCGATGTGTTTGAAGAATTTGACTTATTCGATTTAAGCGACATGTGGCACGGGTTGACGATGTAATTTACATTGGGCACGATTTTGGGCGCGCCGATGTACTGTTTGGAAGCCAGGTTAGGTGAGCCGGTGCCCATCTTCTCGCGCACGGCTCGAAGGTACGGCCCACGCGGCGCGGCCTGGTCGCTGACCACATCGGGCATGGCGCCCAACAAAGTCCTCTTATGATCATTGTTGGCTATTTCCGCATACAAGTGGACGGCAAAATCTTTCGGCTCGAAATATTCATGCGCTAAAGCAGTTTGCCTGTTGTATGGCGAGAAAGGCAATAATTTGTCTAGCGACGGAGTTCTCGTCCCGACGCTGATCATCTTCTTTTTATTCTTCCCTATTCTGGGCTGAGTATTTTGGAACGGCAATTCGTATATGTTTTCCTCCGGTCTCGATGACCGACTTCTGTTGGTGTTACAGCTTTCCTCAACTTTTATAAGTTCGTACAAATGCTCAATCATTTCTCTAGCTTCTACGTAGTTTTCGGGATCTTCTAATTTATTTTTCAAATTTTCCAATAATTCCTTCGTTAGTTCTTCTGGCAAGGTTTGGGTTGTCTTGTCCTCAGTGAGCGATGGTTCTTCGAACGCGCCGGGCAGCGCCGTGGCCTCCGTTACGGCCGCCGGCGCCGGCTCGTTGAGTCTGTGGCGCTCGGAGTACTCGTTGACGGACATTTGGGAGATGGAACGTGCGTTATCCAAACCGTTGCTAGGGCCGCAGGTGCAGATTCTGTCACAGAACGACCCGCATGATGAATGAGAAGATATCAACATATTTTTTATACAAAGACAATATCCTTTTCTTTTCATCCATTTATACAAACTAAATATCAATGCAATCAGTATACACCCGAAAACTGTTACTATAACAATACCTATAACTTTCTTGTTTCTGTCGGTTGCACCAAAATCTTCGGAGCTCATCTTATGAGGAAACCTAGGATTCTTTATTTCAGTTTTCTCCTCAAACTGCTCGCACTGAATCGCATCCGCCTTGCACATGTCTTCTATAAACTTGCGCAGTAGCATATTCTGGTCAGGAACGTTGAAGCAGCGGGCCACGAACTCGTCCACGGTGCAGAAGCTTTCGTTGTCGTAAAAATCCGAGCTGTCTACATCCAGGGCTTGGTTCAGCGGTTGGGTGATATTGCAGTAGCATCTTTGACCGTAGTAATTGCTTTTATAGACAATGTTGCTATAGGAAGCGGCTTGACCTATGAACCCCAGACTGCCCGGATTGATAGTTTCAATTTCGTTGTCGGCGAAGATGAGTTCGTGGATGGAGGCGCCCGGCACTACGACCGCGTGCCCTGGCAGCTCATCGAACGAATTGTTCTCCATTTGGAGTCTGTTCAGAGACGATAACTCGAAGCCTTTCTCCATAAATTTGTGAAACTCATTGTATAGAATCGCTACGGACACCACGGTGGAGTTAATTGCACCTGTCTCGATATAGTTGAATCTGAAAACGACAAAAGTTATGATGTTAGGCATGTTTGCTATATTGTCATCTTAAAGTGTACCAATAGAAAAGGTAACTACCTCGAATATGAGATGTTCAGGTTGGTGACCGCTGAGAGCAAGGCCTTCGAAGCGAGCTGGTGCACTTTGCAGCGTTGAATGTTCAGGAAGCCGATCTGCGTCTTGGCGCTGAAGGCTTCAGCGCTGATGTGTCGGAAGACGCAGTCAGACGCCGTCAAGTTGCTTATTGTGTTGCCCGAGAAAGCTTCGGAACTGATCTCGTCCACGTCCACGCTCTCCATAGTTATCTTCGCCGCAGAATGCCCGAACGTCTGCCCGGGGATCTTGGTGATGGTTAAGTTCTTTAGTTCGATCTGGAACAAAATGATCATTCGTAAATACTATGTCGGTCTTAGAAGGTTGACTTCCGCACTGCCAACATCTAGGAAGTGAGAGAAAATATTTCGTTTTGCTGCTTTTGCTTCAAGCAATGCAAGTCGCCGAGTCTTTTCACAATTATTAGGAAATGATGTTCTAAAATACGTTTGCAAAGCATCGATTCTATTTAGCTATTGGGCAAAACGAAACAATCACACACTGCTTTCGCAAAACGTTTTATTTGTTCGCAAAAGCAGAAGTTGCATATTAAAACAAAATGATATCCTCGCGAAAACCAACCTTCATGTCGGGGCCGTGTTTGCTGCCAGGGTTGGCAGCCAGGTCGCGCATGAACACCTCTGGGGCCAGCTCCAGCTGTCCCACGTCGCTTATATTCATCTCCAGGAGCCACGAGAACGCAGGTCCCTCCAGTGCCGCCCGGTCGCAGCCCGAGATGTTGACGGATAGTGGTCCTGAAACCAATATGATGTTAATCGTCAAACAAACATTAAGGAAAAAAGGACAAGAACGAACTTGGCTTGAATATACACAGGAAAATATACAGTCTCTATTAGATCCAGGTAGGATAATGAGCGAACGGTGTCTATTGACTGATAAGTGGTGTTGGTGGTGCAAATCTGGTTTCTGAAACATGCCTTTCGAATTTTTCGTCTGATCATTGTTAATTAAAGATACTTTTGATTATCAGTGGCTTTGTTTCCGTTTAAGTAACTGATGTTTATATTTTCTGCGCATGTGTTTAGTGTCGTTATATACAAAGATACATTGTGAGTTAACTTGCTTTTAATTAGAAAAAGGACAATCGCAAAGAAATTTATGTTACTAAAGTATATTTTATAGTAAATCAGCTATCCTTCGCGGCTGCGCTCCCGTGAATATAAGTTCTCATTTGTCTTTCACCTGGCCTTAAACTAATTTAATACCAAATTTAATCTGAATCGGTTCAGTGGTTGAAGCATGAAGGGACAATAGACAAACAGAAATAGTTACTTTCGCATTTAACATTAGAAATGATCTGTCGCATAATAATTAGGACATGACCGACATAACTATCTCTCTCCCAATACGAAAAAAAGATTGCCCAACACACGTTAACCTCGGAATGTGGAAACCGATCGCCGAAATTGAAAAATTAAACAACACCGGTTGTTTGAGTTGGAAGTAATAACAGAGAACTGAACACTCGCCTATTGTCTAAGATACATTCACGTTGTACTACGCTCTCTCGTCATGAGTCATTATCCTAAGCAGACTCGGGGAAACGAGTATTTTTAGAGACGGTCCGCGGACGCCGGCCACCTATCCTCCGGAGATGTCCTCAATTTGGAATCGAAATAACCAACTCTAGCTGTCGAACGATATACGTTCAATTAAATCTATATTTGTATTTTTATTGTTAATATCAAAGAAGACAGATGCCGATACTGACGCGGTTTTGTTTTTGCCAAATCTCAACTAATTTTTAAGAGGACTAGTCATCGGACCCTTAATTACATGAGAGTTATTGAAGTCTTTGCCAATGCTTGCTCCCTTAAAAATATTGAAGATCTTTTTAATGTAAGCCAAATTCAATATATTGCGAAAGACAGTGAGAAAACTGGCATACGAAACTGCATCAAAATACACTCAATAAATTAACAAGTAGATAAAACTCGAATAACGGTGCTTAAGATCAGTTGAATGGGCACTGTTGCAGCGGCCAGATTTTGGGACCTCTCTGTGCTCTTTCCCATGGAGCAGTATCTATATACTTCGATAACTGCGATAGTCCTTGATTCGTTGGTCACTGGTCTGGATATGATGGCAGGCGAGGAACAGGTTCCAATGATATCGACTTCACGTGTTCACGGGTATTTTTTTATAGTTATTTGATTTCATATCGTTTTTGTAGATAAGCAAATGGATTAGGGTTTTGCTTGGTTTGGTTTTGAATAGAGTCATTTATTCACAATCGATCGATAAAAGTAATCGATAAAAGTATATATGTAATATAATTTTTTTCTCTAGCCAGCGTGGTAACACAGATCTGAAAAGTGACGTCTTTTAAGATAGGTCGCAGTGAAACAATGAAACATTAAGATCTTTTACAAAAGATCTTAATATTTACATCCTGTGTTCCACAATAAATTGATTTGATGAAAAACCTCCGTCATCATTTTGAAATCAGTATTGTACTTGTTCCCATTGTTATTCAATATGAAATCCTGCAGTTCAAAGATTTGTAGCCGTCTCTCATTATCACTAAGTCGTCGTTATGCTACGTTAGATGCGAAATCAGCAGCATGAAAATTCCGACATATGTATTGGCCAATTACACTCTCTATAAACAAACAAACATTATCAAAAAGTTATTCTGTGTGTGTTCGTACAAATTCGGGCTGCGGGAGTGTAAAGTTGCGAACGCGGGGACACAAATAGTCTAGAATTAGTCATCAAATGCGCCTAACCGTATTTACATCAGTGCGATTGTAAGGGACAATACCATCTAAGTTGAAAGTCATAAAGTTGGTTATTCCCTAAAGACGGCATTAGAATCAAAGCGATTTGGCTTGCTGCGAATGTAATTAGTCAGATTTGGCTGAGCTCGGGTCAAGTACTGGGTATTCTCATAAAAATATTTAGATAAATTATACATTCAACGAATAAGAAGACATTCAAAAACACGACAATACTTAGTTTGTATTTGATTTTGTAACTTCTAATTTTTTTTAATAATAATAAATAATTAAATAAATATATACGGACAAATCACACAGATTGAGCTAGCCCCAAAGTAAGTTCAAGACTTGTGTTATGGGATACTAACTCAACGATACTATATTTTATAACAAATACATATATAGATACACATCCAAGACCCAGGCCAATCTGAAAAAGATCATTTTCCATCTTGACCTGGCCGGGGATCGAACCCGGTCACTCCGTGTCGCAGGCAGGCGTGTTGACCGCTGCGCCACGGAGCTATTCAAAATAATTTGCAATACTTAAATGAGCGAAATGCAAAAAATAATCAAAAGTAGAATAAATGGATATCTCTTGGAGAGGCAAGTAACATCCCCGTCTTCATGGTCACTTACATGGCTCTATTCGTCATTTTATTATTTAACTCCTAAATCAGATCAAATTCATTTATTTCGAGTAGGTGTCACGGTCAATCGACCATGCACACCCTGGTGTCAGAGTTCTTCGGAACCGCCTCTCGGCCTCTGACGTGGTTCCTTTAACGACTACCAGATGGCAGCCGGGACCACCGGCTTAACGTGCCTTCCGAAGCACGGAATCATCTTTATTATCAGACAATCAGGTGATTCAAGCCTGCACTGTCCTAACCAAACTGGAAACAACTAAAAGTATGCTTCCGGTAGGAATCGAACCCACGACCCCCGGGTCAACAGGCAAACGCCTTAACCACTGGACCACGGAGGCTGTTATCAGATCAAATAACCTTTCAAATAAAAAAACATCTTTTTATTTGAAGTCTGTTAAAAGAAGTTTATCTTATACACTGTATTTGAACACTGTAAATGACACTATATTTTTTTGTTATGTTGTAAATAAATATTATAGTGTTTATTTAGTTGTGTTTAACCACAAATGTTGTGCCTCGTATTCTCAATTTACGAAAGGAAACATAATTTCGTCTGTTAGTAAAATATGATATGATAGAGCATAAAAAACTAGATTTTGGAATTATGTTAGAAATAAGCGTAGGTAAATAAATTAGGTATGTATCGATACATTTTTTAACACAAAAAACCTTGATATGTATTTTAATATGAAATTTTGAGATTCTGATACGCCATAAATAAATTAATAAATGTCATTTGTTGTATCTCCTTAAATTACACATATCTGTGGTGATCAACAAAAACATGTTTTTTTCTAAATAACATACATACATGTCACGTCTTTTCCCTTACGGGGTAGATAGAGCCCAAGTCTATAAGACCTTATGCCCACATTGAGCATGTTGGAGGGCGTGTAGATGAAAAACAGAATCAAAATAGTGATGGGTTGATAGCCGCATCTTCTATTGACATGATTACGCAGATTCGCCCACCTCGATCGGCTTTTACGATCTGCACGAGAAGAGAAACTGGCACATTAATTTTTTTTCTCCCAGACGAGCACGGAAGACTTTTTAAATAAGATGCATACAAACATACGTCATAAGAGTCACAGCGCAGCTTCCAAGCATATGTCGGCGTAATTTTGTTATTTATCAAACGCTCGTAAACATCGCTAGATTACACCACTTCCGTCGGCCGCTGACGCAAAAGACGCACTTTTGATCTCAAGCTCCACGACTAATAGCTTTAGCTGTTACTAAGGTCCGTTCAAGCTTCCTACTTCAGAGAGCTCCGTGAGCTCGCAAGCCTGCGACACGAGTGCCCCGGTTCGATCCCCGGTCAGATCATAATGGAAACGATCTTGTTCAGATTGACCTGGGTCTTGGATGTTTATCTATATAAGTATCTATTATAAAATACAGTACCGTTGAGTTAGTATCATACGACACAAGTTCACAACTTACTGTGGGGCTAGCTCAATTTGTGTGATATGTCCCTATATATTTATTTACTTCTAACCCTAGTGAAACTGCTAAGTTTCCTAACTATATTTTCAACCAACCTATATAAAAGGAGGTTCTAATTTATTGGAATATTTTATTTTTAACCGACTTAAAAAAAGTCTTAATTCGGATGTTTTTAGGGTTCCGTACCCAAAGGGTGAAAACGGGACCCGTTTTTTTTACTCGATATTGGTAAGGAAGGTGCTCGAAATATTCAAAGTTGATTGAGTTATATTATTCAATTTAAAAATAAATTATTCAATTAAAATAAAATCAACAATTAAGATTTTTATGCCGATAAATAAAAGCTTGTAATATAAATAGTAATGTTGTGATGGTATTATTTGTTAATATAGCGGCTATAGACATATTCTGTCACTTACCATCAGGGGAGATGGGAGACAAATGCCTAATACAACATTTCGTAAAAAAAAGAAATTAAAGTTTAATAGATACAGCTCTGTGACGGATGGACGGATGGTCGGGCGCACGGATATCGGAGGGCCTCGTTTTTACGCTTCAGGCACCGGTAGAGTATTTTAAAAAACCTTTCGGTTAACAAAGTGTACGGTCTCATTGAGCATGTAGGTATCGAATTACCGATTCGCTATGCGGGTGCGGGCATGCGCCGGCGCCGGCTCAACGGGCTCATCAGAAGAATAACCCGTTTTTCATGGAAATGTAGAGATTATTACTCAACAGTAAACATAGGTAGTAAATAGATTCAGGGTGTTACTTTGCGGAAATCAAAGCTACATTTACATTGAGACAATTTTTTTTTACTAATTATTATAGTAGGCATTTGTCTCCCATCTCACCTGATGGTAAGTGACGATGAAGACGAGGATGGTACATGCCTATTCAAGAGATACCCATTTATTCTACTATTGAATGTCCCGGGATTGTACTTTTACTAATTTACTTTGCGTGCTTCCGCCACCAGTTAGCCAGCAATAGTTTGCATGAACTTACTGGTGGCGGAAGCACGCAAAGTAAATTGTCTCAAGGTTAAACTAAACATAAGATTAGCTGTCATGTTTTAATACTACGTACTGAATTAAAAATGTAATATTTTCTGCGCGTTCTGCTAGTTGCGTGACCGCTATGTGTTTGTCTGTCTGTGGCATCGTAGCTTTTAAACGGGTGAACCGATTTGGATGTAGATTTTTATTTGAAAACAGTTATTTCTAGCAGTGGTAATTTTAATATTATTATTTTGATCCAGTAAAAAAGCCTGTTCGGTTCGTTGCTTAATTGAAGTCTGATTAAATTTCTTAAAATCATTATGTCCAAAAATTTAGACGATTGTGTAACATCAGTTTAAGAAGCGGAAATTTTCCATAAATGGTTTAAACTAGCCTGCCTCTGAAAACAAAGGCAAAGTCTGATAAAATTTCTTAAAATTATAATGTCTACAAATTTAAACGATTGTGGAACATCAGTTCAAGAAGCGGAAATTTTCCATAAACGGTTTAAAATAGCCTGCCTCTGAAGACAAAGGCAATGTATCGATTTCCCATTGGCATTCAGTTATGCGTTTGCGAAGCTGTTCCCATTACCGTCATTAGCAATCATAATCCTGTGCCTGTGACGGTGGCGGATTGACGTCTGCGGCGACCCACTTTCTCCATAACACGTGATCACTTTAAATTCACAGTTGTCTTAATTTTATTGTCCAACATCGTCCCACAAAGTGAAGAATCGATAGAGGAAACGTTTGAATATCTCTGAACTAGCTTTTGCCCACGTCTTCGCTCGCGTCAAGAAGTATAGAAGTTTCATACAAATTTTAATCCCCTATTTTATCCCTTGGGGGTAGAATTGATCAATATCCTTTCTTAGCGGATGCCTACATCATAACATCTACCTGCATGCCAAATTTCAGCCCGATCAGTCCAGTGGTTTGGGCTGTGCGTTGATAGATTATTATGTCAGTCAGTCAGTCACCTTTGAGTTATATATATTTAGACTAGTGTTTTGGGTGGGGGCGCGGGCTGCGAGCAGCCCGCGAGGCGGTCGTGCGGCTGTATGGGCGGGGTCAGTAAGGTTTGCAGTCTTAGATGCGTCAGGTGCCTTGTGGTGGTTGAAAAAGCCGTATTAGGATTGACAGTCAGTTGAAATTCCACTAAAACAGAGGGGGGAGGGGGGAAGTTTGACACTTTAAAACGGCTCGGGCTTCGCCCTCGCCTTGGAGCTCGGCCTCCGGCCTCGCGGACCCAAGTGGTCGGCAGTTCGGCCTGCGGCCTCACTGCAGCCCACTTGGGGGGGTTGGTGGGAGGGTGTTCTCACTCTTTGACGGCTCGGGCTTCGCCCTCGCCTTGGAGC
Organism: Elegia similella; assembly: GCA_947532085.1. Taxonomy (NCBI): domain Eukaryota; kingdom Metazoa; phylum Arthropoda; class Insecta; order Lepidoptera; family Pyralidae; genus Elegia; species Elegia similella. The sequence continues at coordinate 54,000,587 of OX383925.1, read as the reverse complement.
TCGGCCTTCGGCCTCGCAGACCCAAGTGGTCGGCAGTTCGGCCTTCGGCCTCACTGCAGCCCACTTGGGGGGTGGTGGGGGAGGTTGGACTTACTCTTGTTAACGAGTTCTATACAATATGTAAAGAAAATCCTGTCCGATCTTTAAAGAGGTGATTCAGCCCGGCGATAGGAACAACTTTTCCTATGGGACTATTGCCGGGGCAGCTGAAATTTTATTGAAGTTTCCATGCAAATTGACTTTTTCGTTTGGAAATGTCCTTTTTTTGAATTCCCAGCTTTGACCTCATAGGTAAAGTTGTTCATATGGACGGGCTGAATCACTCCTTCATATACTATGGGTAAAGGATGGGTCTTTCTATTTTCTTCCAGCACTGGTAGGTTGGTTTAAAAACTCTTAAATTGCTTTGCTAAGGCAGGGAAACGGTAAAATATCGGTTCTATTTCGTAGTTGTAAGGGCTCGCGAGGTCTACTGTTCTCACAGAACCAGTAGTAAATATTGAGTACACAATCACATATCGTAAATTTCAGAATGCTTGTAGTAGAATGTCGGAAGTTTGTCACAAACTTTACAAGCTTTTATTTAGTTTCACCTGTCCCGATGTTTGTTTATATTCCACTTCCCGGTTAACGATTAAGCTGAGATTTTGCATGCATGTGTAAATCAGATGACAATACAATATTATAGAATCGTTGCGCTGATCTGATGATGAAGTCAAAAGGCCATAGGAACTCTTAAACTAAACAAGGTACTCCAACGTGTTTTGGCTCATTTGATTTGTCTTGCAGTGTCGATTTGTTTTTAATAAAGGTTTGTCACGAAAAAAATATTTTTTTCTATGGAACTTGTTTTTATCAATAAAGCACTGCGGTACTTATGTAACGAAGTATGCGCTGCCGCATAGCGCTTACATTCGCGTTTTTGCCAAGCAATCCATCTAAATAACATGGACACTAGAAATTGGACGGTGAGTCGATAATCGGTCTCGTCCGGCTGCAGCGAGACCAAACCGGTCGCCTGGGTAATGTTTTACAGTCATCACCACCACACCATGCTGGCCTCGACTGCCGAAGCATTAGCTACAACTGCATCGTATTTTCTAGTCTCCACTTCGTCTGATCCGCCATATTTTGTTAGCTTTTATCTCGCGACTTTGTTAAGTTAGATTGCTAAGTTTCGTCTAAATGCTTCTAGTAGTTTAAATAAGCTTTTATAAAAAAATGGACTTCAATCAAACTACTGAACCGATTGTGATGAAATTTTAATGGACCAACCTGAAATTATACCATTTAAACCAAAAAAAAAAGTTAAATGAGTTCTGAAGTAACAAGGCAGTTGAGGATGACAGGCTGATATTATCTATACATATAATAAAACAGTAAAAATATTTTGTCTGTACATTTAGAATTTTTGACTGAAATGGATAGAGGGACACTTAAAAAGAATAATAGAAAGCAAAAACAAATTTTTCGAATTTCTTGTCTGTCTGTCTGTCTGTCTGTTTGTCTGTCTGTCTGTCTGTCTGTCTGTCTGTCTGTCTGTCTGTCTGTATGTATGATCACGATTATCTCCGAAAATACTGAACCGATTTACTTCAAACTTTCACCAATTGCTTTGTTTTAACTCAGTTTAACATTTAAAGTTTGTTTCATCAAAATCGGTTCATTAAAAAAAAAGTTATCGTCATTTGAATGAACTCAAGGCATGAGTTTGCCTGCAAACATATAGCAAAAATAAAATAAAAAATAAGTGACATAAGAAAATTTAAATCCAAAGTCAATTCATCATCATTATACGTACGACAGCATTATACCTATCCACACTATCCATAGTAATCCATACTAAAAAAAAAAGGAGAAGCTGACTGACTGACTGACATATCAACGCAGGGCCTAAACTATAAGGGTTAGGAACTTGAAATTTTGCACAGGGGTTCCTTTTAAAACGTAAGGGAGCACTAAGAAAGGATTTTTGGAAATTCATCTCCTGAGGGGGTAAAACGGGTTGCAAAGTTAGTATGAAACTTTGTCGTTTTTGAAGTTATTCGAATGAAATTCAGCATGAAGGTTCTTTACTGAAAGGTATGAAACACGAGTAAAATATTTTACTCAAAAATCATCCCTTAAGGGGATGCAAAATATAACGGGGATGCAAAGTTAGGATGGACATTTTATAATTTCTGGACGTTCTAGATTACAATTAAAAAGATATATGTAGGTAAAACCGGCGAAATTTTCGCCTGAAGGGATAAAATAGGGGAGTAAAGTTAGTATGGTTTTTTTTTCATTTCTAGACTTAGAAGTATGAAAATAAGTATATACGTTCTAGATTCCAATTAAAAAAGATCTGTGTAGGTGAAATGGGCAAAATCCCCTCCTTAAGGGCTAAAGATATATGCAGGTGAAATGTATTAAATTCCCCCTTAAGGGGAAAAAGCAGAGGGGGAGGGGTTTGTATGGAATTTTTATCATTTCTACTGTTCCCGAGGGAACGACTTTAACGCGGGCGGAGCCGCGGGCAACAGCTAGTCTTTTAATATACTTTGAATCATTTTTTAAAAAACAAAACCATTAAATTGTTCACATTTTCTGTCACTTAACCCGTATTTTTGGACATCACTTCCGCAATCGTCATAACTTTAATTACTCTTAAATAAACGGACGGGTGTAGAATATAAACGTTCAGGATCGAGCCTTCGGAGTCATTAATGAACTTCGAAGGACTTCAGGCATTCCCGTCACGCGTACAGACGCTTCCACAGCACACCTTTCGACTCCTTATACAACAGTATCAGTGCCCATATCACGCCGCGCACATGGAATATCTTGGCGGTAAAAAATTGACGCTTGAAAATCTCTACCAACGAATTTAATTTGTTAACGAATAGTCTTATAGCCATTCATCATCATTTCGAGTAGGTGTCACGGTCAATCGACCATGCACACCCTGGTGTCATAGTTCTTCGGAACCGCCTCTCGGCCTCTGACGTGGTTCCTTTAACGACTACCAGATGGCAGCCGGGACCACCGGCTTAACGTGCCTTCCGAAGCACGGAATCATCTTTATTATCAGACAATCAGGTGATCCAAGCCTGCAATGTCCTAACCAAACTGGAAGCAACTAAACAAAGTATGCTTCCGGTGGGAATCGAATCCACGACCCCCGGGTCAACAGGCAAACGCCTTAACCACTGGACCACGGAGGCTGTTATAGCCATTGAAAAGATACATTATACATGGTGAATTTTTTATCGTTTTGGACCCTCAAAGGGGTGACTCAGATCATCAAAATGAACAACTTTTCCTATAGGAAAAACGCTGGGAACTCAAAAAAAAAAATCGACATTCCCATACAAACTGCCCGGGCGGCCAACCTTTTTTGTATGGAAATGACGAAATTTTTTTTTTGTGTTTCCAGCTTTGGTCCCATAGAAAAAGTTGTTCAAATTGATGGTCTGAGTCACCTCTTTAAGGGTCCAAAACGATTAAAATTTCATTATATATATTTTTTTTTTCGATATAGGACGGCAAACGAGCAAGCGGGACACCTGATGGTAAGCGATCAGTGCTGCCCATGGACAACTGCAACACCAAGGTGTAACAGGAGCGTTGCCGGCCTTTCCAGCTGGGGGGGCTGGGACATGGGGGGCTGGGACATGGGGGGAGGAAATAGGGGAAGGATGGGCCTCCGGCTCTCTCACTCACCAATAAAAGCATAGAAGCGGTAAAGCTTCTACTCAAACGTCGATTTTCTGTTAGTTTATTATATTATTATATAATTACTTTTGTCGGTAGCGTGGCTCTAAAATATCTGAACAATTACTTTTTTAACCGACTTCAAAAAAGGAGGTTTAAGTTATTAATTCTGTGGTTTTTTTATGTTTGTTACTTCAGAACTCAGTCATTTATTTGAAAAATTCAATTTTAAGAGTTAATTTAAAGTTGATCTCATTTAAATTTCATCACAATCGGTTCAGTTGTTCGATTGACGTCGGTTTTCTTTATGAAAGATTATATAAGGTCAATTTAAATTAAGCGCAAATATTTTAAAGGCTAACAACTCCCATAGGCTAGAAAAATACTTTAGAAGCAAAATAAAAAAAAATCGGCACGCTAGTTTTTGAGATATCTAGACCTGAACATTTAAAATAAAAAATGAAAAAAGCACCCTGTGTACAAATTAACACTTTCTTGGCCAACAACTTTTTACTATTATCTACTATGGATACTAGGTCACAGACCTCGACGATCAAAACAGCTGATTTATCGATTTTAATAAAAAACAATTATTTTGTATGAAAAAGTAAAAAAAAAATCTAGCGTGTCGATTTCTTAAAATTTGCTACTAAAGCATTTCTTTGACCTATGGGACCTAGCCCTTAAAATATTTGCGCTTCATTTAAATGGACCTTGTATAAATATGTATTCGAATTTGTACTATGATGACTCGTCAGTTTCGACTGACGAATGATAAAAAACCATTACAGAGTACAATCAGTTGCACTTCGGAAAACTTAATTGTGGCCAATGTTGAGTTATCGATTTCTCGTAGGCGTGAAGAGAGGAACCATGTGGTTTTTAGCGGGTGTGAGTCCCGCATAACTGTTCTGTATCCCTGTAGCAGATCAGTATGAATAACGCATTTTAATGTCTCCCACTCTCTTATCGAACTCAAAGAAGAAATTATACTTCTTACTTAATTAAAATACCTATATCCGCATTTGGAATGATATATTTTTCTTGGTTTATATGTTTGCAAAATAGATAAATTTAGATTTCAGCATTATAACATGTACACCGCCGGTTTTAGGCTTGGACTTGGCTTGACGAGCCTTCACGTGTCTATTTGCCGATTTTGTATGTTCAAACTTGTACCACGTTCTTGGACGGACTAAACTCAACAGCGATTACGAACAAGATAACTGCGTACAATACCGTCGACGTGCAAATAATTCGCTTAGCATCTGCGACTGCGAGAGTCACTCTGGTTCAAGAATCATGCCACTCGCTGTTAGCACCACAATGGACAATTTGCAACTCAATTCAGAGGATTCGCACAGCGACTAAAATAGCCAAAGGAATAAGACTTATCATCAGACATCCGATATTCCAGTGCATATTTACCTAAAGTTGATTCTTGGCTAACATATTATAGCAACGGCTTCTTTAAATATTTTTATCATAAATAAAATCCCAGTATTTAGCTTTTATTTACAAAGTACTTATATTTCCTGAGTTTTATTAGGCCCGATTGCACACTATTACAAGTTAACAAGGTTTTAGTTTCGTTAAAAATCACTGATAGTAAATTCAGCGAAAATCAACCCCATTACTTTGGAGCAGGGCAATAAGTGTATGCAGTGAGGTGTACTCACTCCTTACAATTAAATTTGTGGGATTTTTCAATATAAAAGCGCTTTCTATAATTGCCAACTTTTGAACTTTAGGTAAATATGCACTAGAATATAGGATCTCTACTTATCACACTAGTGCACCCAGCTACTCTGCCATCACTAGTTCAGCTTGAAACATCAGTCACGAGTGATGACCACTTTCACTCATCATAAACAAACAAACAGCCATACAAAGAATGATATGAATATGAATGACAATACTGGCAGACATCATCTTCGATTTAGTTCTGTAAACCATTAGCGTATTGGATATCTCCGATGTACTTACCTCTGTTGCACCTATGCTGTTTTGACTTTTACATTTTCCCCCAAGCTATTTAGGTACACACAGGTGCAGGATTTAATAGTCTCCCTTATACAATGTCTATTTAAATTAAACGCAAATATTTTAAGAAATCGACACGCCAGCTTTTTTAATGCTAAGTGTTTTTTTTTTATTAAAAAGAATAAATCAGTTGTTTTGAATTTTGGCTATCATAAGTATAGTTGGCCAAGATAGTGTATTTTTTTTGTAAACTGAGTGCTTTATTCGTCTGTTTTTCTAAATGTATACACATGTAACATTAAATGTATAACATGTAATGTATACACATTCTTGGTGTGCGATCTAGCACAGAGTAGTATAAATAAGTATGTATATGTTCATGTATGAGATTCTAAACTGTGGTGTATGCTTAATAATTAAAATTAATTAATTAATGTTCAGTTTTCTCGAAAATTTGCGTGTCGACTTTTTACTCTGCTTCTAAATCTTACGTGTACGCTTTAAAAGGAACTTTATTCCACGTACGCTTAAATTGTGGAACGAACTCCCAGCCATGGCTTTCCCGAGTGACTACAACATGGGGTTCTTTAAAAAGGGTGTGAAAAGATTTCTTCAGGGTCGGCAGCGCGCGAGTGGCACCCCTGGTGTTGCAGGCGTCCATAGGCTTCGGTAACCGCTTTCCATCAGGTGGGCCGTATGCGTGTTTGCCTATTAAGTAGTATAAAAAAAAAGCTATATCGGTTGCCAGTTAAAATATTTACGTGTAATTGAAATCGACCTTATATAACTCACTATAAGGCATTTTTTTATGTGGCACTTGATGGAAAGTGGTCACCATCGCCCATGGACATCTGCAACACCTGAGGTGCTGATGCGTTGCCGACTCTTTAAGATACCTGTAAACACGCGTTTTGAAGGACCAAGTCATAGCACACAGGGAAAACCTCGCATTCAATCAAATACCAGTATGTCTTCATGTATCAAAACCAAATCCCAAAATCGAGGCTGAGAAACAACAGCGTTACCATGACGTCACAAAAGCAGCATAAGAACACTGACCTTTTATGTTGACGAAGGCATTCGGCTCAATTCGGAGGACGTCGCAGTTCTCGATGTCAAGGAGACCTCGGAGCAGGTTCAGCTCCACGGCGGCTGACCTCTTGATGACGATGATAGAGCAGCCTTGGAGGAAGATCTTCCTCAAGTCCCACAGGCCGCTCAAGGAGTTAGATTGAAACTCCAAGTATCTAGCTCCGCTGAAGACCAGGTTGGTGGTAGACGGCGGGATGTCTCCGTCTCGTATGTAGAGCGTCTGCAAAGACGAAAGAAGTTATAACACCAAAAAATTGCGTATGTCATTCGGGATACCCGGATTTGTCGAGTTGTTTGGGCGACATGCGGTCCTCAGTGCTTTCAGGAAGACGAAACCGTATTGTCGCCATACCTAACACTTGATGATGGTCTTCGTAACAGACCGAACTAGTCGGCGAATCCGACAAATAAGACATGAGTAAAACCGTGAATCTACAACGACTTAAAATACGCGTTTAAATATTATTATTGATTTTATATCATACTAGCTGTTGCCCGCGGCTCCGCCCGCGTTAGTGTCGATCCCTCGGGAACAGTAGAATTTTCCGGAATCAAACATACCCTATGTCCTTCCTCGGGCCTCACACCTCCATACCAAATTTCATCCAAATCAGTTCAATGGTTGAAGCGTAAAAAAACGACAGACGGAGTTACTTTCGCATTTATAATATTAGTATTAGTATGGAAGTATGGATATTATTTATACTTCTAAGTCCAGAAATGAGAAAATTTCCATAAAACCTTTACCCTCCCATTTTACCCCTTTAGGAGTGAATTTTGTCCATTTCACCCACATATATGTTTTTTAATTGTAATCGAGAACTTACATACGTATTTATTTTCATACTTCATAGTCCAGAAATGAGAAAATTTCCAACAAACTCCCTTCGGGGGGATTTTTTTCCAGTTGACCTACACAGATCTTTTTCAATTGTAATCGTGAATTTATTTACCTATTTTCATACTTACTATTTACATACTTCTAAGTCTAGAAATAAGTAAATTCCTATACAATCTTTACCCCGCTATTTTACCCCTTCAGGGGAAAATATCGTCCATTTTACCTACACAGATATTTTTAATTGTAACCTAGAACTTATATACTTATTTTCATACGTCTAAGTCCAAAAATGAGAAAATTTCCATACAAAGTTTATAAAACCCACCGACCCCCATTTTACGCCTTAAGGGGGGAATTTTGTAAATTTCATCTACCTACACACATCTTTTTTAATGTTAATCGAGAACTTATATACCTACTTTCATACTTCTAAGTCCAGAAATGAGAAAATTCCATATAAATTTTACACCTTTAGAAGTAAAATTTCTTAATATAATTTCTTAGCGCTCACACACATCAATAAAAGAACCCCTGTACCGAATTTCAAGTTTCTAGGCGCAGCAGTTTCGGTTGGTTTGCCGTTTGCCCGCGGCTACGCCGCCGCCGTTAGTGTCCATCCCTCAGGAACGTTTTGGACCCTTAAAGGGGTGACTCAGGTCATCAATATGAACAACCTTTTTTATGGGACCAATGCTGGGAACTCAAAAATAAATCGTCATTTTCATTAAAAAGAGTCCCGCCTCCCGGCCAGTTTGTATGAGAATGTCAAATTTTATTTCGAGTTCCCAGCATTGTTCCCATAGGAAAAGTTGTTCATTTTGATGGTCCGAGTCACCCCTTTAAGGGTCCAAAACGATAAAAAATTCAACGTGTATATTTGCAGGCAAACTAATGCCTTGAGTTCATTCAAATGACGATAACTTTTTTTTAATGAACTGATTTTGATGAAACAAACTTTAGATGTTTTGCTGAGTTAAAACAAAGCAATTGGTGAAAGTTTGAAGTAAATCTGTTCAGTATTTTCGGAGATAATCGTGATCATACATACAGACAGACAGACAGACAGACAAGAAATTCGAAAAAAATTTTTTGCTTTCTATTATTCTTTTTAAGTGTCCCTCTATCTATTTCAGTCAAAAATTCTAAATGTACAGATAAAATATTTTTACTGTTTTATTATATGTATAGATTACTGTTGCAATATCTTTAATAATACTTGCATAATAAGTATCAAGTAACTGCCACCTTACGCTTATTGTTTTAACTCAAGCCTCGATTACTCATTACAGTTATGTTTAAACTAAACGCTTACACTTCCGAGAAGTCGGCTTATAGGGTAACCAGATGTTTTATTTGTCATGACAGCCAGAACTTAGTCAATATTCCGGTATTTTTTTAAGTCATTACGTGTTTATTTCGAAAAGTTTATGTTTCAAATTTAGGCACGCGTTTTTTAAACTTATTTAACATTAAACACACTGAAATTCTTTTTAAAAATTAATAATCCTTACTAATATTATAAATGCGAAAGTGAGTTTGTTTGTTTATTTGTTTGTTTGTTTGATGTTTGTTACGCTTTTACGTCGTCATGAACTAATGAACCGTCATCATGAAATTTTGCATACAAGTTCTCTGGAGTACGGAGAAGGACATAGGCTACCTTTTGTCCCGGGAAAAAGTACTATTCCCGAGGGATCGACATTAACGCGGGCGGAGCCGCGGGCGAAAGCTAGTATTATATAAAGGCCATGCATTATTATTTTCTGAACTAGGTATAATTTGATATTTTCAGCAAATCAATGACTAAGCCTTAATTATTATTATTACAGTAAATATGTACGTCTCTTTTATCTTTTATACAGTGGAGGCATAAGCCTATTACAATAAGCATAAACCTTATTAAAAGGTCCAGTAGGCACCCTTTGGGCACGGAACCCTAATTAGCAGTGAGAGAATTGAAAAATAGGTATTTGTAAAATCTATTGCTGTCGCGCTGTGTACTCAAACAGCCCCAGCAGAGTGCGATAGAGACAACTGCAGCTGGGACCGAAAAACCTATGTAAATGTTTAGTCCCCTGATTTCTTCTTCAAAATTTAACCGTATTAATTTCCTTTTTCATTTAAAATGTAATAAGATATGGCTGTGTTTCTATGTTTTATTTTTCTGAGTAAAAATAGTTTTCTTGGTGTTTGAACACAATTTTCAGGTTTTTGAAATCTCATATCTCGTTTTGGTTCTGGTTCATAATTCAACTATGAAAAATATTAAAACATAGGGCTAGATGCTAATATATCGGTAGATTTTTGTAAAAAAATCATTGCTCTACTACTACGCTTATATGGAAATACGGCCGTCCTTTTTCCTCTTAAGTTTATATCTATAGTGTGTTATGATTGCCTTAAGACAATACTAAGTGGCTCGAGCGCCTTACGGATAACAAACACCTTGTTCTGCATATTTAAATATCGTCATTAAGGATGATTGGCTCGTTCGTGGTGTGTAGTGTACTGTGTACTATATCTTCATCATTCGCCATCGCAGTATACAATGTCAAAGTCAAAGATTTTTATTCAGAATTGGATACATGTATCTCTTTTTGAACGTCATATTTGTATTTGTTATATTTGTTTAATTTATGCAAAATCGAAATACTACTAGCGTTTCGCAACGACCACTGGTGAGAAGAAACTCAATCCAGACTTGGTCCCTATGTGCCTGAAGGGCTCCGATTACATTGTTTACATGTATTATATCATCAAATAAATTTATATTAATTGCCAAGCATTTTTATCAATTATATAATCATACAACATACATTAAGTATACTAACTTAATTACTGTATGTATCATTGAATTATTAACACAGAAAAAACATAAATAATTTAAAGTTAGTGGTAAAATGAACAAAATGATTATAGTTATGTAAATATTAAAATTATATTATTTTAGGTGAATATCCGATGTAAAACCAGAGAGCGGTATAATTTTTCTTGACTAGTAGTACCAATCTATACTTCTATACTAATATTTTAAAGATGATAATGATTTGATTGTTTGTTTGTTTGCATCGAACAGGCTCTGAAACTACTGGACCGATTTGCAAAACTCTTTCTCCATTAGAATCCTACATTATCCCTGATGAACATAGGCTATTTTAATCCCTATGTCTTCCCGTGCGCAGCCGGGACGGGCCGTTGGTTTTAAATAATTTTGTAGTTTGGTAAATTGAAATGTAGGTCAAACACAATAAACAAAGAAACATTATACTTTCTGATTGCTCTCCTTCATAAAAAAAGATATCTGCTGCACCTTCATTCAGCGCGCACAAAACAAGCATGCATTATGAAATAACTGGCCAGCGAAACTCTATTTTCGGAACAATGTTTGTGTTCACAATTCAAATTATTTTAAGTCCCTCGGGAAAAATACCCAGTTTTCAGGCAAAATTCTTTGTTTTTTTTCCAATAGATGACATAAAAAATTTATTTATGAATCAATAACATTAGGTATGTACTACATTAAATATAAATTCTTTATCTGGGTTAGAGTTTATTACCTACATTAAAACAGTACATTAAAAAAAACAACGGCTTGCACTCCGAGAGTGCTGGCAGCCGGGCGGACTCAAAACCCCTCTCCTACGCCGCGCCGGCGGTCTCAGGTCACGTGTCCGTCCAACGAATTTTCGATCAAGTCACATGTCCTGATGCAAGCTTAAATTTTTTATCCATCCCAAAAAATGCATAACGCCGCTAATAAAGTTGTCACTTCAAAAACTCAATTTACAAAATTGCTTCTAAATTATCCGGCGCGTCTCTCAGTATTGCATTGATGGACGGTTCTCTATGACCATAAGGTCTAGTATTGCATCCAGCAGGAGACAATAGATCGGTGGCGAGTAAACAGTGCGTTGGCGTCTGCCGGGAAGGGGTCAGAACGGATACGGGCTTCTGATTGAATTACGTGTGGAGTGCAGTCGATAAGCTGACACCTACGGTCTCACCGACCCTTTAAGACAGAGATTCTGACCTTAATTTTTTTTTGCCAGAACTACCAACGTAATATAGCTTACATTAAAAAATACTGTTTTACAGTTATCTCTGTTGAATATACAATATGTTATGAAAAGCCTGTCCGAGTCTTGAAGGGTGATTCAGCCCGGAGATATGAACAACTATTCCTATGGGACCAATGTTAGGAACTCAAATTTATTTTAAGGTTCCCCAAACAAATTGACTGGGCGGACGAACACTTTTGTATGGAAATGTAGATTTTTTTTGTATTCCCAAGATTGGTCCCTTAGGAAAAGTTGTTCATATCGGCGGGCTGAATCACCCCTTCAAGGGACGGACAGAGTTTTCTTAACATACTCGTATTGTATATTCAGTAAAGATAACTGTTAAACAGTAATTGTTGATTTAGCTTTGAAATAGTTGTATTATAGGATAAATATACAAAGAACATTTCTAACTAAAGTTGGTCAAATAGTAAATAACAAGTAACAATCAGTGTGGCTGTGTATTATGGTTTTATTTAGTCTACATATATAGTCTCTTTTACTTCCTATCTTAGATTATGCCGATGCCAGCTATTTAGATCTCACGGAGGGCCAGCTTGATAAACTTGAGCGCCTACAGAATTTTTGTATAAGATTCATATTTGGTTTGCGAAAATATGATCACGTGTCCGAATTTAGAACAAAACTCAAGTGGCTTCCCATAAGACTTCGCCGGAATACACATATACTCTCCCTTCTGTATAACATTCTCTTTAACCCCTTTTCTCCGCGCTATCTTAGAGAGCGTTTTCAGTTCCTAGGGGATTCAAATAACTATAGTTTAAGGTCTTCTCATAATCTCACACTGAAAATACCGGTACATCATTCTTCTTTTTACTCGAACTCATTTACCGTACAAGCAGTGAGGTTGTGGAACGCGTTACCCGACTCAATTAAACGAGCTCAGTCACTACCGACTTTTAAAGACAAGGTAAAGCAATTCTACCTGCAAAATAAATAGTTTAATTTTGTTCCAAATAATTGTCAAGTTGATATCGTCATTCATATTTTTATGTATATTATATATGTATATTGTATGTATTTATAAATAACTATTTAAGTAGTATATTTTGAAATACCTAGTTATTTATGTAGTGTATTTTTAAACTATTTTATAATATTTATGTTTATTAGTTGGAGGGTACACCCCGTCTGTTAACGTTCGTCAGTCCTCTCCATCCATTGGTTGTCTGGTAGAGATTGCTTTTAGCAATAAGACCGCCCATTGTACATACTTGCTGTAAAATGTTTTTTTTTGTAAACTTTTATTTATTTGGTGTACAATAAAGTGTTACTTACTTACTTACTTACATAAAACCTCCAAACGATATTACAAATTGTTGCTATACACAGCCACTTTTTTTTATTTTCTCTTTGAATCCCAAAACCAGCCAGTTAAGACATTGAAAATTCCATGAATTTCTAAAGATTCAATTAATACTTTTCCTATTGAAGAAGGCTATGTCCAATAAGGCATTAAGTCCGAACTTGGCTAATTGAAACACTGGAACTCCGCTTTCAGATTCGGGCCGTCGCTTTCTATTCCATTGTCTATTAGTATCTCTGTGACAATAGTTCGAGGAGCCATTTCCTCTGTTATCGCGCGTCTGGTGTATTGCTCTCGACAATTGGCTCTATGCCGTAATCGGTTTGATAGCGCCCGCGTGCCATACTAATATGTAACAGCCCTGATCAGGCTCGGGTGACAGATCTTGCAAAGCGTCTGTCCAGGTTAAGGCGAGGCCTCAAATGTTTGGTACCTTCGCTCGGCAAAGGACTGATCAAGTGCGCACAAGGGATAGCGCTTGGCGGTTCAGCCCGTGAATGATGAGATAGGAGATAGTCTCGAGTCGCTCAAAGAAAAAAACGTAAGCGCCAAATTCGTTATTTCTATTTTATATAAAATCAGACCGGTTAATTGTATTTTCATATTTACATTTTGATGAATTACTAATAACCTATTTTTTAGTCTAAAAATCATTATTTCATTCGTCGCATTTGAGCTACAATAACAAAAACTCTGCGAACGAAGACCATTTTTCAAAAAATATTTCTATCGGGAAAATTTTATCAAAACGTGTTTTCATCTTCAATTTTTGGAGATGAAATAGTCAAAAATCATATTACTTAGATGTGAAACTCCTAATTTAAGTATTTTGCGAGATAAATAAGGTTCAGAACGGCCTTATTTACAGTGGTATCACCTTAAGTTGCCTCTGTGAGGCCCTATCGTTGATAGCTCGATAGAAAAGGCCCAGTCCATGGCCTGGGTCCCTGGCAGCAGACCATGACCACTGTAAGGACGAGGGTCGTGGCGATTGCCCGGCGCGGCACTCGCTTATGCCGCTACTGCTATTAAGTAATACAATGTGTTGTCATAGTCCAGCTCCAACGAAATTATCCAGCTTATCCACGCTGCTCTGGACAAACATTGAATGTACCAGCAGCTACTCTTCCCTCGCAGATCCTCAAAGCCGATCGAGGGAATGTGTAAACATTTCGTAATAGGCTATTCGTTACTATTTAGATTACCTTTTCCATATACACGCCCCACGTCTAGCTAAACTTGGCCATGAGATGTCATTGTCTTTGACTCTGTCTATCCCGTAAGGGATAAAGACGTGATTCGTATTGTATGTACAAACAAAATTTCTTAAAGGAGAAAATGTACTATACATTAGTTTGGATTTCATTCGGGGACCAATGAATTCAATTATATTATTATTAGAGAAACTATATGGTAAGAGTCCAGAAAGCCTACGCCGATTTGTAAAACAAATTATTTGCGTGTCAGCCAATAAATGAGTTCACAAAACCTATTTTGCATGAACCAGCTGCATAAACAGCTTAAATCATAGTTTGTTCAGTTGGTGAAATTAACGCATAATAATTTAAAGTTCAATGTTTCATAGTTTCGGCCTTGGCAAATATCTTTTTTAACTGGCTTACAACTGGTGGTAATATTTTTGAAGAGAAACATTCTTTAGCGGTGTGAAGCACTTTTTGGAATGAGTATAAAATGTTAAAATCGCATCAGGCCTGATCGAAAATTCGTAAGACGGACACGTGACACTTCTGCCGGCACTCGCGGAGTGCAACCCGTAGTTTTTTTTTATTTTTTTGGGTTATTTCCGTTCCTCCGTTCGGTACTCCGATTGGTAGGAGGTTATGTTACCGCCAGTGGTAACGTATTTAGATAAAATTACAGAATTAACAGAGCATTTTTGACGATGACAGTCAAGACTCAGACGGAAAAATACATTTTTTTCGACTTGTCCATTAGAATATCCCTTGGATCGGTTTTCTACTTGAGCCGCAGGACTCACAAAAGGAAGACGCGGAGACGACACGTCCGCTCACACGCACAAATAAAAATAAACGGACAGACCGACACCAATTGGGCACCAGCCACAGCCGACTGTCGAACTTATGGAGCTTATGTCAAATCAATTTGAGACTTTTACTCGTTGAGTCGCTGGCTGCCCGGAATAAATCCTTATTCTTACTAATATTATAAAAGCGAAAGTGAGTTTGTTTGTTACGCTTTCACGCCGTAACTGCTGAACTGATCATCATAAAATTTTGCACACAAGTTCTCTGGAGTACGGAAAAGGACATAGGCTACCTTTTATCCCGGGGAAAAGTACTGTTACCGAGGGATCGACGTTGATGCGGGCGGAGCCGCGGGCGAAAGCTAGTTGAAGTATAAATCTTATGTCAGTCACTATGTTTAGTTATTTGTATGTGTTAGTGGCCAACACTGGTGTCAGATTTTCAAGGTGCCTGAAGTCATAACATAGGAAAATCTATACTTACTTCAGTCTAAAAGTAATTATTAACTAAGTCTAATTCGAAAGATTCAAGAAATATTCTATTAATAGAAGTACCTGTCAACACTATGACAGGCCGCATTTAAAAATGAAGATTCGGAAGTGTTTCTAACTTAAATATTAAAAAAACTAACTTTCGCCCGCGGCTCCATCCGCGGAAAAGGGAAAAAGTACTTTTTCCGCTCGGGAACAGTACTTTTTCCCGGGATAAAATGTCTCCGTACCTCAGATAACGTGTATGCAAAACTTCATGATGATCTGTTCAGTAGTTACAACGTGAAAGCGTCACAAACAAACCCACTTTCGCATTCATAATATTAGTTAGGATTAACTAAACTTTAAAAAGATTAATTAAATGTATAGTAAATATAAAAGCATTAAAACAGATGTCGAACATTACAAAATTCGTGTTTTTTAATTTAAGGCTATAATAAAATGTTTCGATGCATCGGAATGTAGTGTTCGCGCTCCCCTATTTTTCTGTTGCCCGCATAATCATTATCACGACACCGTGATAGTGGAGGGGCGAATTCCCCAGATTGTGTTGTAAAACAATTTTGACTGACGTTCTCGGAATTTGGTCTCAATGTTCTTACGCCCCTGCTCAATGTCCCATTTATTTATTTACTAGCTTTCGCCCGCGGCTCCGCCCGCGTCAATGTCGATCCCTCGGGAATAGTACTTTTTCCCGGGATAAAAGGTAGCCTATGTCCTTCTCCGTACTCCAGAGAACTTGTATACAAAATTTCATGATGAAAGCGTAACAAACAAACAAATAAACAAACAAACAAACTCACTTTTGCATTTATAATATTAGTAAGGATTCGTATGGAAGAATTAGCAGTCGTTCTTAAAATATTTAAAGTCTAAAATTTTATGTCATCCACAAGATTGCGTCATTTTCCAAGGTGTACAGGTCTTATGTCCCATTCATGATAAGGAAATCATTTGAAAAATGAAGAGATTAAAAGTTCTTATAAATCCATTGATAACGTGAATAGTAAGTAAGTAGTAGTATTAACAGTAAGAGTCGAACTAAACGCTTCGACAGTTCCTTTTTGGTTCGAGTAGCTAAGGTGTGGAATGAATTGCCTGCGTCTATATTCCCAGACAAGTACAGTCCCGAGACATTAAAAAGTAGAATAAATGGGTATCTCTTGGATAGGCATGTGACATCCTCGTCTTCATCGTCACTTACGGGAGACAAACGCCTACTTCAATAATTAGTAAAAAAAAAGAAGTAAGCAAATTAGAAATGTATTTTTCAAAAAAAGAACGAATTCAGAATGTAAAATACATGGGAAGACAGATCAAATGAGCCCGAACGACAAGGATTTATCTCCTATAAGGAGTTCCAAAGGCCACCTTTCGACGCCATCATTAGAGCATCTCATTCTATTGTATTGATCTCCATAATATTGTATTGTTGTCTGAATGACGTGGGTATGCAAAATTCCAACTCAATTGAAACTAGAAAACATTTAGAACAAAATTTCTATTGAAATAATTGCTACTTTTTTCAATAGAAATTTCTTCCAGCAGACCTGAGAAAGGAAATGTTTTCTATCATATTCATATGTAAGTACTTAAGTTTCCTTCTGTAACATTGTTCGATTTAATATATATTGTGTAAATGAATAAATAAATAAAACTATTATACTTAATTCAGTTTCCAAAACTTGACCCACACAGACAGATTAACAAGTTAAATAAAAGCATGGAAAAATTCTAAATAAGAGCATTGTAATATATATAACACTAGCTTTCGCCCGCGGCTCCGCCCGCGTCAATGTCGATCCCGATAAAAGGTAGCCTATGCCCTTCTCCTTACTCCAGAGAAAATGTATGCAAAATTTCATGATCGGTTCAGTAGTTAGGGCGTGAAAGTGTAACAAACAAACAAACTCACATATAATATCAGTAAAGATAAGGATTAAGTGTGAAACAGCAGCACTGGCACTATTAACATGTATTGCCTTTTTAATTTTCATTCAGTGCGCGTGAGTCACAGACAGCCAGTGTTTTGTTTTGCAACTAGCCGCCTTTTACGGCGCGCCGATGGTCGCGCGCGCATGGTTAACGTGCCGGAGTAACTCGACATGTTACAAGTGTAGTAATGTTGCCAGATACTGTGCTCTTGTCAGTTGAGCTTTGTGATGCCTGTCTCTCTTCTGCCTGTTTTTGGACTTATCCTGTCAATCGCGGAAACGCAAACACAAAGGAGTTTTAATTGTTATGCGGTCGGATCTGGCCTCTCGGTAGCTGAAGTAGTATTTTTTGTAACATTCCTTTAAGGAGGACTTTTCAAATGAGAAACTAAAAGTTTCAGTTACGTCGATAAAAAGGCAAGTGTCAATGTCATACAAATGGATAATAAAATATCCATCTAGAGGGATAAATAAATTGTTAAAATTTCACTTTATAAACCTCTCATTAAGACAATAATAAGTACCTAATATTTTGAGGTCATAACAAATTGATTAATTGGCTTGTCTTTTAAAACAAAGAAACGAATTAGGCTATAACTCTAAATATTTTTATGTAATAGCATCTTAGTATTGTTTTCTAAGTAAACTTATAAAACACAACAAATAAATAATCATCATCAGGTCTTTTAGTCTCCACTGCAGGAGCATGACCCTCTGTACTACCGGAGCCATACTTGGCTAGAGCAGACAGAGGATTTGGCCTACACTCTCCTCGCTGGCCAGACGGGTTGGAGAGGTCTCATTGATATTTATGAGCTTTGTTTAGCTTGTATTTCCTAAGTCGCCTCTTACGACCTCCATGGGAAGACTAGGAGTTGTCCTATTCTACTCAGCCGGAAACCACACGGCTAGTGAATAGTAATAAACAATGATAGATTAGTATTCTGAATTAATCTATCCATCGACTGTATGAGCGTTCTTACTATGAAAGTTCGTTTTAGAAAAATGAGAAACTGGCAATACTAAGAGCTTTCAGTCTTGAACTGTGGTATTTAACTGCATCTCCGTGTTAACGTCTGCGGCTGACAGTATTATCTCGTATTTATGTCATTTTGTTGCAAAACCTTTCACGATTCGAAATATATTTTAAGTCACGCGTGGTGGCCGGCACATAAAGAGCTTCAACTCGACCTTTAGTTATCCAAATTTAGTTTAATAATTTGTATTTACTGGCTTTACTCTCTTAGAATATTGGAGTTTAAAAGATTATTTGCATTAAGGTTACTTTCTTTGCCTAATCTCTTCATCTCAACTTTATACGTGAATAATGTCTGTACGTGTACAGTCAATATTGAAATGGAAATCAGTTCATTCAAATTGCTTTATTAAGTTGAAAGAAAGACGAAGAAAAGAAAATGGCCGTAGGTTTGGACACTGCTTTTATTCTCGTAGAACTATGTGAGGTTTAAGGGGAACGCAGACTTGAGCGTCACCGCACGCAAAAGTAACAAAAGCTATTGCGGCGTGTGCGGTGAGGCCTAGTCTGCGTTCACCTTTAAAATTTTAAATCACGCACTGTTTTACAGATATATATCAAAAACATCTGCATGGTCAGTAAACGAATATAGTTATTAGTGGTTAGTAATGATAGTTAAATTTGAGTCTAAATGGATTTCAAACAAATAACATGTAAAGATAATGATATAGAATAATATAAATTAAAAAAAGAAGATTTTGACAACACGACACTTCAAGAGATTAAGTGTTACATATTACGTATAAGTCATATGCAAATACGATACTCTATAACAAAGTAAAATAGTATTTTCTCGGACATTGTAATTTTTTCGATATAGGTATTACAATTTTTTTACTAAACTGTTCAATACACAAAATTAGTACAATGTATCCCGTCCCGTGTATTTTGTTATTACATTATCTAAGGCACTATCATAGCTTAATCTTTTAACTTATTATTTTGAATACCTACCTACTGTGACACGAGACTGTGAGACAAACTGTGAGAATATCTTTTTACTTTATTTGTTTATCTATCTTCCTTGAAAATCCAGTTTTTCAACATAAGCAATTTAGAACTTTAAATGAAATGGAACATAGATTTAAAAAAATATTGCGTCTTCAGAAATCTAGTATCGGCAATTTTTTGTTTTATAATCATTTGTTTTGTGCCAAAATAAATGAAAAAATAAAACTTCAGTTAAATCATACTACTTGTATGTTAAAATTATAGTGTTAATTCCCTATGGGTCGCGACGTTTCCCTCTCTGCACAGTCTAGTATCGTATTGAACAATCTCCCGCGTGATAACTTGTTTATATTAGATAATGCGGCGAGAATCAGAGGTGTATTCGCACGCAAACCACTCGGAAACTGCCATTATGCTAACAAATTAACTTCCAGACAAACCTGTTTGGTGCGTAGACGAGCAACAAGCATGTGTTTATGCGATCATATGACTTGAGGGATATATAAACTACGAGACGTACAGACAGACGCATTTTGAAGCAACTTTCTAGAGAACAACTTTTTTGTGTTATACATTTTAAACCTATGAGGTAGAAAAATAAAAAAAAAAACCTCCCACACTAATTCGCCGATCATCTGGGCGAGTTTCTATTCTTGTATTTGCATTTCCTTTACGAGTAGGAAGGCTAATCCTTCCCTATGGGAGGTTTTTTCTTTTATTTTATACCTCATAGGTTCAAAATCACGCTGATAGAGTGGAGCAAATTCATGTGTAGGTGACTGTGGTTTCAATATATGAAGACAAGATTTAGATTACTCTGTAATGCATCTCGACCATGACTTTGCGTGGATTTGGTGCGGTGCCATATTATACCAGACCCGATTCAATAGGCTTACGCGAATCTATTACTCAGGTACGAGTATAATAATAGCTAAATATATAGTCATATAGAGTTTATAAACTTATATTAGAACAATTTTTTCTTATTTATTGAATACTAGCTTTCGCCCGCGGGCCCAGCCCGCGTCAATGTCGATCCCTCGGGAATAGTACTTTTTCCCGGGATAAAAGGCAGCCTATGTCCTTCTCCGTACTCCAGAGAACTTGTATGCAAAATTTCATGATGATCGATTCGGTAGTTACGGCGTGAAAGCGTAACAAACAAACCAATAAACAAACAAACAAACTCACTTTCGCATTTATAATATTAGTAAGGATAAGGATTGATTTACATTAAATTCCTTTAAAAATAATAAACTCTTTCGTACAATATTGTACTTTTATATTGGTAGGGGACCGTTCAAGTATTACGCTTACATAATACTTGAACCGTCTATACTATATCGGTAATTTTCAACCCCCTCCTCCCCCTTGTCAGCAAAAGTAAGAAAAGCTCTTCCCCCTCCCCCCAAGTTTACGTAAACATTGCTATATTTTTTTACAAAATATGTGTATTTTTTTGCAAAATACTGCTGACGTCATCACCGTGCAGACCCAAGGGGGTGGAACCCCTTTTGTCAGCAAAAATAAGCCTAGCCCAGACCCCCCCACCCCCCATTCGCTGCTTACATAATATTTGAATGACCCTAGGTACCATGCCCATTTAAAGATCCATTAAAGTTCGCATTACCAGTCTACGGAACCGTAGCACAGAGATACAATGCCGGCAAATTTGGCCGGCTGATGGGGCATAAGTCAATTGGAACAATGGGTGGGTGCGATCGAGATTCTATCCCGTTACGTTTTGTTTTCGCTGTTTTGGTTTCGTGTTTGTTTGTGGTACTGTCCCATGAAGCAGATACTCTGTGATCAAAATTAGCGTTTTAATTTCTATATACATGTATTTATACAGCGTGTAACATAACAATGACGTTCCCGAACAACTTTTTTTATGGGACAAATGCCAGGAAAAAAAAAAAAAATTTTTTGTATGAAAATGTCATTTTTTTTTTAATTCTCAGCATTGGTCCCCTAGGGACCGTTGGGTATGTTACACGCTGTATTATGGGGACACTAGATCATCCTTGAACCAAAACTGCTATTTATTATTTAATAATGACCTGAATTTTGCCTCTCTTAAAACTAATGCAAGATAGTTGATAACATCATTCAGTTTTAGGGTTCCGTATCCAAAGGGTAACAACGTAATGAGTCCCGTAGTTTGCCTCCGCTCTCCGCCCGTCCGTATGTTACATGGCTGTATCTATTGAACTCTAATAGGTAAGGTAAACAAGAAACCTGTTTTAGAGCTTTCCGTAGCTAAATATTGTCGGTACGGAATCGGTCGCGTGCGATTGCAACTCACTGTTGCCCGGTTTGTAAATAATACAACTCAAAATATTTTTAGTCGTGTTTGTTTTTCTCAGGAGTAGGTTTTCATGAAAGAAAATATTAAGAAAGATACTACAACGTGATTTTGAACCCCCTAGCTTTATTGAAGTCTGGGAATCAGAATACCAAATGGAACACACAATTGCAAGAAAAAAAAGGTGAAAAACGAAAAAGAAAATTAGGTTTCCCATACAAAGTCGCCGATCAGCTGGGCGAATTTCTATGAGAGGTAAATTTTTTTTTTGTTTTTTACCTTTTTTTCTTACAATTATGTATTCCATAAGGGATTCTGATTCCCAGATTTCAATATAGCTAGGGAGTTCAAAATCAGGCTGTATATAGATGATAGTACAGAAACTTAAAAACTGACTAAACTAAAATAAAAAAAAGCGCTACGAAGCTCGCCTGCTGGGACTGCTAGTTCACAATAAAAGCTTCTATTTGAGTGCCGTAATGCCTTTCAATGTCACGATCGCTTCTCCAATAAGTTCAGTACTTCGATTACTTAATCTGGATGCAGGCTTGGTAGGAGTAAAGACTGATGCGAAACGAGATAACAAGCTTTTTAAAAGAATCTAGCTTTCGCGTCGACAAGTGAGAAGCCGTTCTATTTATATTATTGGCTGGCATGTTGAGGCGCATCGAAAAATTTCTGTTTGAATATCACATGTTTTGCATCGCCTGACATTGCCCCCTGTAGATTGTATGAATGAATGAACTTATTTATGAATTATCTCTTATATTTCTATATTTACTGTTATTGAATTCTTCATTCAAAATTAGGCGTAAGTACAGATATTATTTTTCCTAGTGCTGCCCCCATTTGTAATTCATTTTGGAAGGAAACAAAAATATCATTTAGGATTTTGTATAGCGGGTAGTGATGTTTCAGATAGAACGTATCTGTAAATTTGCTGGAAATTTCCATGAATTCTCGATAATCGGGTAGTGATGTTTAAGATAGAACGTATCTGTAAATTTGCAGGAAATTTCCATGAATGCTCGATAATTTCTCAATAATTCCCGCACTTGAGAGGAAGAAGAAAATCTCGGGAAAAATTTCCGACCCGTTCTCACCGTTCTCGAAAATTTCGACCACGGCATAACACTAATTGCGAGGCTCTAGACAACTCTTCAAACTATTTAATGAACTGCTATTATCAGTTTCATAAATATAAATAAATAAATATATACGGACAAATCACACAGATTGAGATAGCCCCAAAGTAAGTTCGAGACTTGTGTTATGGGATACTAACTCACCGATACTATAATTTATAACAAATACATATATAGACACATACAAGACCCAGGCCAATCTGAAAAAGATCATTTTCCATCTTGACCTATCTCGTCACTCCGTGTCGCAGGCTGGCGTATTGACCGCTGCGCCACGGAGCTAGTCGCAGTTTAAAGTAGGAACGTGAAGATTTTCTAAGCATTTCGCCAAAAGTAGCCGTTTTTACATAAATGCTCTATATCACAGAGGCCTCCGCGGTATAATCAACCGGTTCGTACGCTATACTCGGCCTGTCGTCTCCTTTATTGATATCTTATTGAGCCTCAATTAGTCAGATTTGCTTGGCGAAGTGTTAACCTATTTCGCTGATACACTCATGTCTCGTCTCTATGTCTTTTGAGTTAAGGACTAAAATTGAATGGCATATATATTTATTAATGTAGGTATTTTCAGTTAAAAATCTTTTAAATAGCGACCTCGTTGATAAACAAAATATAATTTTATGTATTTATCTTCTCATCAAAATGTTTCAGCAAAATGTTTTTCACGGGCATTAACACATTTTATCAACAATATTCCTTTTGTATTATAAAGCGTATTGTAATAATTAATTTACGGAGCAAATGCTTCACGAGTACCGGCAGTTTTGTTAAAATTTGCGTCCTTGCTCAAAACAA
Source organism: Elegia similella (assembly GCA_947532085.1). Classification (NCBI taxonomy): domain Eukaryota; kingdom Metazoa; phylum Arthropoda; class Insecta; order Lepidoptera; family Pyralidae; genus Elegia; species Elegia similella. Next base: position 53,976,924 of record OX383925.1, on the reverse strand, counting down.
TGGCGCGTTCCCATATACTGTCTCATTGTTAGTCATCGGCAACAGGATCGCTCAGAAATGGTAAAACAACGAGTGTAATTTGTTATTGAGGTCGCCTGTTTAGAGTTAGACGATCTACATAAAACAATTTATTTTTAAAAACATTTATGAAACATTAGTTGAAGACGTGTTTAGACAGCTTTCCTGTTAACTAGCTGATGCAAAAAGTGAGAATTTGCTTAGGATTTTCCATCATACTCACTTTTTGAAATTTTCAGAGATGTAGAAAAAATCAGACAAGCCGAACTTTGTGTTGCTGAAGCAATGTACAAATCACATGCAAATTAAATAGTAACTATAGCTCAGTCGGTCGTAATCGTAAGTCATAGTGCATAGTGTGTTGTTATCTGTGCTATAAATATGCTGTTTAACATATCAGTCGAGGTCTGCGGCAGTTGATGTTGAGCGACGTTACCTACGAGTACAGTCTTAGGGCAATGATTATTATACTAGTTACTACATAATTAACGTACTTGGAACGCTAAGATATTCTCAAAGACTGGTTCTGTATTAACCTGAACGGCGAAATGACTGTTATACTCGTTACCAGTTGTGTAATTGTATCTTAGTTGGCTATGAATGTCTGATAATTAAGTACAGTTTAGACAAGTTTAAACCTCGCAGGCGGATAAGATTTGGTTTCTATCAGCGAAACTAATTATGGAATCACTACAGCAATTTTGTCTCTCTCGCCTAGTTAAGATAATGCATGATTAACACCATAAAGACAAGAGCAGAAGAAATAAACGCGTCATTATGGCTTTCGAATCTCGACTTGCACAAACTTCAAAATATTTATTTGGTTATTAGCTATCTGGAACTAGTTTAGGGCACTATGACATGCCTTAAACTAAGCGAAGAGAACTCAATTAATAATTTTAAAATAAATTGGTTTATGTAAATCGACTCTTTCCAAATAGACGACCTGAATAACAAATTACACTTTATTTACTGTTGCGCCTTTAAATATACTACTATCTCAGCTTAGCTTCGGTTTGTCCTATCTAACAAACGCTTAGCTTAATTGTAATCATCGTAGATAAGCAGCATAAACAAAACGTTTCCTATGTATCTTAATGCAATCGCAAATATTTACCATGTCCTACTAAATTTACAAGTGAATAGTGGACCGATAGATATTGAGATTGGCCGGATCACCGAACTTGTGCAGTTTGATTGGCGTCAGCCATCTGTCGACACTGTCCGTTTCCGGATTACCGAAGCCTATTTGCTGACCTGATTCAGCTACCGGTGCAAACCTAATTTCATACAAGGCATCCGAGAATTGTTGTTACTAGCTGCAATATCAACAGTACTGACATACGTGTTTATTCTGCCTAATATTGAAATTGTGTCGTTATTTACATGTTCGAGCCTTGCAACATTTCTGAAAGTCTATAAGATTTTAGCTTGTTCGAAATTTAAGTTTTATCGGATCGATCAGTGCTGATATAACTTGTGAATTTCATTGCGACTGCAGTACAATAAACTCTCTCCTTAGGCATCAACATCACCATCCATTTGTTTTTCTATTCATCGTTACAGATAACTGTCCAAACAATAACAAATGCCATCTAACTAAACACAATATTTACTCGCATGTAACGATTACCGACAACTCCGTTACAAGTGTTTTGATGGCACGTACTGCAGTTTGCTTTGCCACGGGACGTTTGCTCTCCGTGATTGGTGTTGACACGGTATGAGCACCTGCAATCCGTGTCAATGTCAAATTCTGCAAATTCAATTTCAGGATTGTAAGCTTGACCATCGGATTTGTGTTGGCTCTATAGGCTTAATCTTTTCAGTGGGAAACGTGCGCCTAGTTATTTACAGTGACAATGATGAAACTATAGACCTATTCCTAACTATGTTTCTTTTGAACTATACAATACCGGGAGTTTAAACTGTCCAGAGTCCGCAGTAGCCTAATTTTATCAATGTTTCTCACCATAAATGCATTAAATGCTCATGCGGTATGTGCCCCGATGAAATCAGTAGCATAAGGTAAAATGGAAGCGACACAACAATCGGGATGTCGAGTCAACCACCACAGAGCTATTAGCCGGCTGTCACCGCGGCGCCGGCACTATGCCGTTCAATTTTAATATTAGACTTTATTCCCGGAATATGAGTGAACCACATGAATGAGCGAGATCGGGATGCGCTCCAAATTAGTAACGCATTGCTGTGATACTTTCGTTGCTTGGAATCTTTTGAAATGACACACGGAACTTACTGTTCTTCCTTTCGTGCAGACCTTTGCAAATAAAAGCGATGAGGGAATCCTAAATAGCATTTAAACCTGTCAATTTCCCCAGTGGTCTTCCGTTTTCGCCTTTTATAGTTAAGTTGCCAAAAGCAAATCTGCCGTATAGGGTTGTGGCACTTGAATTCACTCGAAGCTAAGAGTCGACTCTGGTGTTGTTGCCAGCAGTCGTTTCGATGTCGTCTTATCTATCCATGCGATTACAATTTTCATCATTCTAATTTAAAACCGATGACCGCTGGCGGTCTGCCGTGTTTACGACTCGGGAGAATGGCCTTTATCCGTTTGGAAATAAAGGTAGACGTTTATGATCGACCACCGGCGATTCTAAATGATCTCATCGTTTAAATTATGAATTAGCTTTTTCGTCTGTTTTTACAAGCTTTCATCCATTTATCTCTATAGCATATAGATTGTGAAAACAAACTTTGAATTCTTTCAAACCAGAGGAATATAAGGTTTACAACACTTATTAAATGTATAGCTTCTTCAATTTGAAGAACTCTTACGTTATTAATACATTTCATAGAATTGAAAAAAAAAATGCTGATTCATACATTTTATTACGCTTTTTACACTTCTCTTCAACAACTACTCAAATTAGTATGGATCAGCATTTTTTTTAAGTGAAAACTTTTGGAATGGGTAAAAAATGTTAAAATCGCATCAGGACACGTGCATGATCGAAAATTCTTTTTTTCATTATAACAAACAAAAAGTTTCTTGAGTTAACCTTGCGCTATTAAAGAGTAAAGCTGCTGCCCTTGGTTGAGTAGTATTAGCCCGTATTAGCCCTTTGTGATCGGACGCAAAGCTTTGGCATTCCGAATAATAATTGGTAAACTAACCTAAAGCCGATTGAAAAAACCGTTATGTGAATGTGACAGTAGAATCAAGGGGAATAATTGGATGGATTACAGTGGTTATACAATCTGCTGAGCCATTTTTTTTTCTTTTTAACTAACCGTATAAAGAGTTATTTGTTTTGGGTTTATGATTGTTTCTGGTACGTGGTACTATTTTGTGACTGTCTGTTGCCAACTGTGTATTTGACAGTGTCACTGATGGTTTTGTTATTTGTTTTTTATTTTACCTACATCAGTTGTTTATTTTTTTTTTCAAATACACAGCGGGCCCCTTTTATGAACAAGTAGATGATGAGAACACGAAGATTTTCCACACAATTCCGCAGGTGAGTCATATTTATGGCTCTAAATCTCCGGCTCAAAATAATCTGTTTGTATATTGACATTGTTCACAGAGCGCTGCGGACGCGCCCGATTGATAAAATTCGTCATTACTCGTTATCTTATCGCCAACGGCGTAGTCATTGAGCTATTGTCATGTCTTTCTGTAATAGCCATTGTATAAGGAATGAATGTGTTCAAACTTAACTTAGTGAATACTGAATGTTGGTGCACTGGAATTCCTTTTATCTATCTTCGGCTTGTGTGTTCGTTATTGTTTTTCTCGTAGTGAGGCTTCTTAATTAAATTTTGTTTTAATATAGCATTCAAACTGGTACTTGGCGGGCCATGTTTGCCGAATGGTGCCGGAAAGATGGGCTTATAGAACAACCTCATGGGTACCTACTGATGGGAAACGGTCAAGAGGCAAACCAAAAACAAGATGGACAGACGACTTTACTGTATTCGATAAAACTTGGAGAGAGATGGCAAGAGATAGAGCAAAGTGGAAACATAAAGGGGAGGCTTTTGCCCAGCAGTGGGATTAATAGCTAGTAAAAAAAATAGCATTCAAATATTACAACGAAAATTATAAGTAATTTTTGAATTGTAATGTTTTTATTATGGTTCATGTATGTACCATTGTATGTAACTATGTGTGAATGAGAGTACCTTTCGTCACTACGCACACTGTTAGTCTATGAGGACAAATTTGAAGTACTTTTACTACTTATGTTAGTCGGATGACAATGCAATATTATAGTAGCATCAGCAGCAGTCCTGATCTGATGTTGGAGTTGGAAGGTCGAAAAGAAAGAAGAGAAACTAATCGTGTTTTGGCTCGATTGATTCTTGGCAAGCATTTTACAGCATGAACCGCTCATAATAAAAGGTTGCAACAAAAATATTATTTTTTAAATAACTTATTTCATTTTAAGAGCGTATGACTATATTGTGAATGCATTATTACCTCGGTACAGACCTGATCTGATGTTGGAGTCGGAAAGTCGAGAAGAAAGAAGATAAAATAATCGTGTTTGGGCTCGATTGATTCTTAGCAAGCATTTTACAGCATGAACGCTCATAATTAAAGCTTGCAACAAAAATTTAATTTTTTAAATAACTTATTTTATTTTAAGAGCGTGTGACTATATTGTGAAGGCATTATTACCTCGGTACAGTAGGTTGACCGCGTGTGTGAAATGAATCAGCAGGAGTTGGCGAAAGTTCGCTTCGTGACGCAACGGTTCGCGCTGTTACGTCACTAATTGCAATTATCGGGCGCATTGCGAAATCGTTAGATTCTCCCGAACTAACAGTCATGTTAAGCTTTTCATACTACTTTACATACACAAAACAGAGTTCTTAGAAAATTATTTTGTACAGCTTTCATTTTACTGTAAAGGTGCACTAACGTGCAAAGGTTAGACTAAATTCTTTTACTTATGAAATGTTCAGCGGGTTCTAAGAAAGTATTGTTCGGACGACATTTTAATCAAACTATTTTAATGCAGGTATTGTAACGAGAACTCAATAGAGCCTGAAATAAGTTTTCTTTAAAGCTCTGCCGTCATTCATAACTTCGATGAGATGCCGTACAATTCGCTCTGCAGCGGGCAGATCTATGAATTCCAAACTATTCCCTTAGTCCCGTCAAAGATGGAAGTTTGATTTTAAAAGTTTGTTGCCCATCTGCTCCAGTTCATTCGCCGTAGAAATTGAGGTGTTTATTTTCTTACTTTAATTTCCGAACGCCGTTACATCTCTTACCAAGAAACGTGAGTTTGTTGCCCTTGAGACTTAGTATATCTTTTCACCCAATAGTTTCTTTCTATACAAAAACCAAATAACAGAAAATTTCACATTTGTACTAGGTATATGAATTGTAATGTAATAGTTACGTACATTATACTTATACCAAGGACATGTTATACTAACTAGTCGTGTATTATAAGATTTTGTCCGCCGTAACAAAGGCCAACACAGCCGATCTTATCTCATTGAATCCTCAACGTAACGTTGTCAGCGTGCGATGCACACATGTAAACAATATGTTAAACATGTCTTCTTCTTACTAATGAATATTTGTGTGGTCCTTAATCGCCAACCATGCGTAATTCACATGATATTTTTATTTCTTCGTTGACGTTTGAGGCAATTTTAATAGTATTGGTCTTACTTTTTGTACAGTTTTAGGTTGATATAGGCACATTGTAACTTGGTGACATGTAATTTTTGTAGATCAGTAAAATGGACGAAAACTAACTGGCAAGTTGATGGATTAGTCAAAGAGTGTATCTCGTCGTAGAATCCCGCATGAGAGTTTCGCCTCGGCCGGCGCCCGCAGGAAGCGATCTCTCACTACTTTTTTTATGGCTTGTCCGTTGCTCCCGGCTCGCATGTTGTGGCGATGCGCAGCCAACGCATGATTATAGTTTTTTTGGGAACTTCAAAGTTTCGTTTATACCGTTACCCATTAATGCACGCACATAACGCGCGTTCGTCCCGAATTCTTCCTGATTAATAATAAGATGTTATTGTGTGGCGTTTGGGTAAGGGACCGTTCAAGTATTACGTAAGCACTATCACTCCTATATCAGTTATTTTCAACCCCCTCCCCCCCTTGTCAGCAAAAGTAAAAAAATAGCTTTTCCCCCCTCCCCTCAACTTACATAAACATTGCTATAATTTTGTACATCATGTTTGTTTATTTTGCTAAATGTTGCTGACGTCACGACCGTGTAGACCACCTTTGTCAGCAAAAATAAGCCTAGCCCAGACCCCTCACCCCCCATTCGCTGCTTACGTAATGTAGTAAACAGAGGTTTTTTGTCGCCAGATGAAGCTACCCCGCGGCTCCACAGGTGCGGCGGGGACGTCGATCCCTCACGTTTTGTGTACAGTTTTTTGGCTATACGATAACGAACCCTTATGATGCTGGCCTGTTTTCTCTCCATTATTTTGCTTTTTACAAGTCAAGTTAAAATTAACTCTAACGTAGTAATTATAGAACTGATATTTCGTTGCTCGGTCCGTTACTGTTGAGATGCTTTGAGTTTAAAAAGTACCATTATTTTGGTTGTTTAATCTATTAGAAGTGAAATAAATCAGTGACAGTAAGATCTTGTTAATATTCCACGCGACTACGCGACGTTTTCAATGTGTCTTCGGAGTCAAGTATTCTTGTTCAATTGTGTGTATGCTCAGCCTCGCTCCATTTGACACGGACATTTATGTATTAATTTTTTATGCATTGCTGATTCCCATGATCGCAGTACCACAAATATTTTACACTGAGAAATAATCACGATATGATTAATTAAAACTATAATAATTATTTTGACTTTATTTCGTAACTAGCTTTTTTCGGGACAAAATGTAGCCTATGTCCTTCTCCGTATTCAAGAGAAATTATATGCAAAATTTCATAGTGATCGGTAGTAGTTACGGCGTGAAAAAGTTGCAAACAGACAAACTCACTTTCGTATTTATAATATTAGTAAGGATATCGTTCAAAACCATATTGTCATTGAATATGGATTTTTAAAACATCATCATGAATCATCTTGACTTACAAACATAATCTCTACATCGATTTGAGGTAACGTAAAATTAACTAGAAAATCAGAAACGGGTCGTCAAACAGGCAAAATTAATAATTTTTTTCTTACTAAATGTAGGATTTGGCATTTGTCTCCCATCTCACCTGATGGTAAGTGACGATGACGACGAGGATGTTACATGCCTATCCAAGAGATACCCATTTATTCTACTTTGCATCCTTTCATGAAAACTAATGGTCCCCATTTCATTGAACGTTATCCCAAAACCCTTCCAATTCAAACAACAGCACGATTGTATCCCAGCGAACTAAAACAGGCTACGTTGCTGCATTGTCGCCCTGCGTTGTCCCCTGCAAAGTGCACGCAGATGGTCTCCGGACAATAGTTGTGCAGTGCGTGCTCTCATGACAGCAGTAATTAACTTCCGGCTACGGGACCTTGGCCCCGGTCATGCCACTAAACTAGCGGGGAGATGTTGGACAATGCGTGGAGTTTGACACTGTTTAGTAAGGGGAATAATTCGGTAAACTTTCTGTTTGATAGATATTTTACTTGATAGCGTAGTATTTTATGCAGTTTTTGTCTCAAGTTTCTTTTTCTTTTACTTCCCCAAACTGTCCACAAGACGTGGAGTGGATGGTCTTTGATTCTTATATTAGCTTTGGGGCCGTTCAAGTATTACGTAATATATCAGCTATTTTTAATCCCCTCCTCCCCCTTGTCAGCAAAAGCCCCCGCCCCCGCCCACCATGTCAGCAAAAATAAGCTTAGTCCAGACTACCCCCTTTTGCTGCTTACGTCATATTTAAATGACCTCTTTTACCCGCGACTTCGTCCACGTGTACTTTAGTTATTAGGGCATATGTTTTAATTAACCCTCGTGTTAATTGTGACATGTGTATCTGAGTTGTACTGTTGTAAAGTTCTTAGGAGGGAATTTGGTCCATTTCACCTACACAGATCATTTAAATTGTAACCGAGAACTTCAATACCTATTTTCATACTTCTAAGTCCAGAAATGAGAAAATTCCATATAAACTTCGTCCCCCTATTTCACCCCTAGAATTTCTAAAAATCCTCTTTTAGTGATCTCTATAATTTCAAATTTCTCGGTACAGTAGTATCGGCTCTGTGTCAATATATAAGTGAGTGACTGAGGTTTGCCTTTTATATAATAAAGATCAAAGTTGTTATGACTAGTACTTCGATACTGCGACTGTCAACTTATTGACACTTATTTTCCCTTTATTGTTAAATGCGTAATTGCAGTTTTAAGATAAAGTAATAATATCAAGAAAATAATACCAACGTTGGTTCTCTTGCACATTTTATTTTATTCAATGATACAAATAATATTTTGACAATTTACTTAAATTCAATCTAACATATTCTAACACATTGTCTTGTGTTTTCGTTTAAATGTCGCCCAGCTTCGGTCGTTATTGTCCGCGCGACAAGTGTGCCACCATATTTTTCAGGAAATCAACGGGCTAGTTTTTTTTACTTTGATAAATCAAATGCTTTGATTATCGACATCAGTGATTTAGTATCAACAGTAGATAATAGCAAAAAGTTGATCGCCAAGAAAGTGATTTTTTGTACACAGGGTGTTTTTTTCATCTGTTTTTCTAAATATTTAGATCCAGATATCTCGAAAACCAGCGTATTTTGTTCTAAAATATTCCTCAAAATATTTGCGCTTAATTTAAATTAACCTTATACACTTTCATTCCAATGAAGTATTGTCGAAAAACCGCAATGTCATATATTTCCGGTCGACTGTTGCCTAGCTCTGGAGTTCAATTTTTAAACTGGTTGAATGATTCCGTCTCTCGTTATGACGTTAGCACTCACTGCGCATCAATTGAAGCAAAAATGATAGGATATAAATAAGCAAAAATAGGTTTCTTTGTTTACCATTCTGTTGTTTCGATTAGACTCACGTGAATGTAATTTATTATTATTTTTGAGGACTCAGGAAGCACAAATTCATATGCGCTAAAATCTGTGTCTACACAATGAACTTTGAGCATTACAACAAACTGTCAAATTTGACTTTGACATACACTTTTGTCAAAGTCAAATTTGACATTTTGTACGCGTGTTTTAGTACGAATTTGGAAAACAAACACATTCAAAAATATAAGTAAGTTCATATGCGGATGCTTGACATCTGGTGGATCTCATTCTACCAGTTCAAAAGTTGAACCCCTGGTCGTCATTGTGGCGCGACAAGTGTGCCACTATGATTATGGGTTAGCGCACGGCACCGGTCAACGACACATTTGCTATTTTCTCCAAATGTTGAACCGTGGCCAATGCTGTTGAACTTTGTCATATGACAACTCAATGTGCCGATACATTTTGTAAAGTCGTGGTACAGTCTATAGGAAGACTATAGACGTTTGAGATATTTCTAAAAAAGGAGTCGAACCTTGATGAAGCACCACGTCATGCCTATCGACACATTGCATTAAATTCTAGATAATTTGAGTCACAAACTCATCTTGAAGTTCGTTTTGAATCCTCATCCAATTCGATCTCATTTGTTTATGTTATTCGATCTCATACGCGTTACGCCAGCAAATATACCGGTTTCAAGGTTTTATTCTTCTCATTGGAGTGGCCCGTAATTTAGGATAGAGGTTTTAAACCTCTATAATCAGCGTCATGAAGTATTAAATTCTTTGAAGCCCATTTCTTTTTTAGCACACTGCTAAGAAGGGTTTTGTGTCGCGTATCATTTGTTTTATTTATAACTACGTATCTTCCAAAGAACTGGATTGATTTAGACAGTTATGGTTCGTCGCAAAAACCCAAGTGTACGTAATATGTTTTTTAAAAGCAAGTAACGTTTAAATACTCCTTGTCATTATAAAGTTTTTCAATCAATTTCGGTGGCTAAAGTCCGTATCGGTTTTACACATAGCCTCATATTTGCGAAGGCTGTCCTGCCTTATTCGAGTCTATTTAGATTCAAATAAGGAAGTGCGCGACATTCCGTTTATGTCTTATTGTTCGTGCGTTATTTAGGTTAGTTCAGCAATCACGATCAATTGATTGGCTGTAATTGAAGGGACAGTGGAGGGCTGGGGAGCTGGCTGGTGGGTGGTCGTAAGGGGGTATTTTTTCACCTGAATTCTCAAAAGTCTTAAGACTCGTGCTATCTGTGTCTTACAAGATTATTGTCTAGAGAATGACAGCACTAGATTTGGGGATATGTTTAGTTAAATTACTTTTGAGTATTCGAGCGCCGGCTTTTAGCTCAGGCCTAAACTGTTCTTTTTCGTCAAAATCAACGGGTTGTTTAGCGAACACTAAACTTATTATATCAGCCTTGTGTACCCAATCATTCTTCTCCATCCTTATGATCTTAAGAAAAATAGCTCCTTCGGAACTTCTTCTGAAAATATTTTGCTTTTATAATAAAATCTCATAACTAATAAGAATGCCTATAAAACAAATTTCGATTTCTGACGTGTTATTGAACTCGTATTATCTTATCAGTGAACTAATTCTGTGATATAACATTACTAATAGTCCTTTATATACCCGTATGTATACGATGTCTCGTTGGTAGATATGCTACGAGTTGAGGACCCTAACTCTATTGAACTTTAGAATTAGGCAGGAACTCAAATAATCTTAGATTTTTTTAAATTTTAAAGTAAGCATGGTAAGTCCTCTTCTTCCAATCCGAGTGTATCTTCGATAGCTTCTTCAGGTGTGGTGTTTTGAGGCTCGGAGTCTTCTATTTTGGCAGTCAAATATTTTATACTTTTCATTCAGTAAAATTACATACTATTTTTACCTCCAGCTGTCCGTTTCACGCCAGTCCTGCTTATGCGGTGTATGTTGCAAAGTTTTGTCCTTCAGTCAACTTGTACGTCCTACTAGTCGGCCTATTTGCTAACTTAGGTGTACAACGTTTTGATAGTCTCTACAAAATACATTACGTTTTATATATCTAAAAAAATAGTCAATCATAGGAAAGCCGCAATGTTTTTTTCATTTGAAGTTACTATCAAAACGTTGAACACTAAGGCCGGTAGGACTCTAGTCTTTACCTGGGCTGGAAACCAAACAGTTCGGAACTCCTGTCCGGTTGTACCGTGAGAGAATGCGTTTGGCTGTAGGATTAGTTTATGGCTAGTGAATTTCGCGAGCACGCCGCCGCCGCAAATAGCCCAGGCAGCCGCCGCCGCGTCACAGACATGTCATATCATGACGCCGGCACCAAAACAGAGAGGATTGAGGACTAATTACTGCGATTACAGTAGACATTACTAGTTTGAAATATGTAAAATTAGCTAATGTGCGTTAATGTTGATCCCTCGGGACTAGTAGAATTTCCCGGAATAACAGGTATTCTCTGTCCTTCCATGGGCCTCAAACGTGGACGTGAAAAGGTGACAGACAGACAGAGTTATGTACTTTCGCATTTTAATATTAGTATGGATAGGTAATCATTTATTTTTATTTATTTTGAAATAACTTACAGATATTAGAACTCGAAAAGAAGAAGATTTTGAAATTATCAAAATCATGCAAAGGAACGAAGGAATCATGTGCTTTTTCATAATTTTATTTCGTAGTTGTAGAATTTTAAAGATTGTTGATTACAATTACGAAAAAAAAACATCTTAGTTCTTTTGTATTTTTCTTATTTGTATTTCTGTATTCTCTTTTCGTATCTGAGTTGAATTTTAGACTAATTTTTAAAGCCATATCTTCGAAACACGACTTTAAGAATTACGTAGGTCAAGAATTCTACCTGAAATATTTATAATAAATAATAATAATAATAAATAATTTCCTCGTTTGTCCAAGGATCTGCATACATCTTCGATTCATGAGTCAATAAGACACTAAAGTTATGAATCAACTGCTACCTAATGAGTTCATTTATTATACATAAAGAGATCATTATTTTTACTTATTCATAGTCAAATATGGTTAATTAAATCGTCAAATATTTTTTAGATAATACATATCAATAAATAATAATAAAACTTATTTAATACAACTTAAAAAGACGAAACTTATTATTTTAGTTTCGTCTTTTTACGTTGTATTAAATAAGTATTATTATTACTATTCATTGACATGTATTATATATTTTTTTAATAAAAAAAAATATTCTCCCGTAAAATATATGTATATTTACAAATCGTATAGTCCCTCCAACTGCCCACTTCTGGGCATCGTGTCCAAAAGACTACTTATTTTTACTTTTTTTTTTATTTTATTTTTACATATTAATTTCCGTTTAAGTTAGAAGTTGAGTATTATAGGTACCACTTTTTATTAATAAAGTGTGTGGAAATGTTAAATATTAAACCCATGATATATGACAGTTGTCCTTTTACAATGCATTGATCACGTCAAAAATGTGCACATTCGTGGCAGCTTTAAAGTCAGACCTATAAAGGATAAACTGACCGAAAGCCGACTCAGATGGTACGGCCATGTCATGCGGCGACCACCTGAGCACATGAGTAGAAACGTGCTGGAGATGAGTGAGCACCCCAGAGGCCCTGGAAGACCCACACTTACTTGGATGGGGCTTGTCAAAAGGGATATGAAAGATGCCCAAATACCGCCGCTGACGACCCAGGATAGTAATTCCTGGCGACGCCATATTAGGAGAGCCGACCCCAAGTAAATGGGATAAGGCTAGGCGAAAGAAGAAGTCCTTTTACAATGCATAAGGGTTTATTTTCTTTTTTTTTACAATTAGTGATTTTTTTACGAAGCTAAAAAATTCATAATAGGTTTTACTTAGTTTCAATAAAGGTTTTCTCTTTTTTATTCAGAGATTTTTTATGAACTAAATATAACCATACTAGGTTTTACTTAGTTTCAATAAATTCTTTTCTCTTTTTTATTCAGAGATTTTTTACGAACCAAAAATAACCATACTAGGTTTTACTGAGTTTCAATAAATTCTTTTCTCTTTTTTATTCAGAGATTACGAAGTAAAAAATTTTAAGTAGGTTTACTTAGTTTCAATAAGGGCTTTTCTCTTTTTTAATCAGTGATTTTTTCCGAAGCAAAAAAAAATCATACTAGGTTTGATTTTGTAAGGGCTTAAGAAAACTCGGGGAGTTTATTGTATTTTGTAAATGTGCGAGAGAGACGCCAAATTATTTATGACATTTTGTAGTAAGAAGCTTTCTTAACATGCTAGCTAAAAATAACTTGAGATAAATATGCAGGTCTCTACACATAATAGGTACAAAAACTCGGCGCTCTTTGTTTTGAGCACTCGGCACCCGTTTGTCATAATAACACGTGGCTCTACATTTACTTCATCTTTGTTTGCGGTCAGACAGGACTCTTTTATGAGCAACTTGTTGCATGTTTTAGCCTTGACTCGGTATACAGATTTTATATACTGCGTCTTTCGAGTTTTCAACAGTTTTATTAGTTTAAATACAACGTAAATAAATGTAATCAATATACATAGACAAACTCTTATTAAATTAAGAAATAAAATATGGCGAAAAAATTCCATCCCGCCCGCTTGAAATTCACCGCTTGTTCACCATATTTTATTTCTTAATTTAATAAGAGTATATCAAAATAGCATTGTGAATGCAAAATAAGTATAAACACTTAAAAATACATAGACAAATTCAAAAATACTGTCAGTCCTACCAGGCTTTAAACTGTAGCAAATTTGACTGTAATTTTTTTTATTGCTGTGGATAATAAAAAATATACATAAACAATCATGTAGGAACAAATCACACACATTTGTGACATTGAATTTCTCCGATATCCTGTAAAAATAAAGAGAAGTCCTATATCGCCAGCGCAGAGCACTCTTTGTTTGAATAAAGTGTACAGTCGGACTGTTTGGTTACGGCGTTCTGATTTGCACTATTTATAAGTGTTTTCTGTACAGCCGGCCGCGATTTACGCTACAAGTTAATTCCGAGGAGGTATGTGATGTGACTTCCCCTCGTTATTCGTGTCTCGCTTCAAAAGCTCTACTTTTTGTTGAAAAGTTTCATGAAAATACTTATAAATATTATTTTCCTCTGATTTGATGTTTGACGACATGATTATTTCTTTCTGTAAGTTTGACAAAGGAAACTTCTCTCGTTATAACGCGAGTATTGACAACTTTTTTACATGTGTAATGCCTAGAAACGAGTTGCGAGTGTCCGGTGCGTAATCGTAACACATCTGGTATGGCGAACGTTCACTTTTGTTGTAATAAACTTATGGGGAACGTACCTGGTCTGGTGGAACTGTGCAGTTCATGTTCAGCCATTTGGGGTGTTGAGCTGGGAGGCAGGTGCAGTAGGGTTCTAGACATAGGCCCTGTTCGGTTCTAGCGAAGGAGTTAGCCCCGAGCGCTAGTAACACTAGGAATCGGTACATAGTACCGCGTGCCGCGCTCGGCGCGCCAGAGTCGACCGCGCGCGCTCACTGTCGTGCTCCGACTGGCTCTCTGGCTGCCGTGTCGCTGCCGCTTCTCCTGCCGTACGGCACGTCTAGTGCCGCTCTTTTATTGACGCCCCCAATTATCGATATAGGTGATTCGATTACATTAGCGCTGTTCGCACTCGATACTCTAATTTTTAACGAATATTTTGATCATTACAATTATTACGCTAACTCTTCTGAATAGTCTAATTGTACATTCCTACTTATATTAGACTAAATGGTAATGGACTTTATTATCTTGGACTTTTGGTAGTAAAATTAAAACGAAATGTATTGAGTAAACTAAAAAAAAAAAATATGGTTGTCTGTAAAGTCGGTTATCGGACGATATGTAATTTTTCGTGATAACGGTGGAAGAGAGATAGATGCGTCACAAGCTGAACGCTTACGTCGATCGTGCTTCTCTATCGCTTGTTCCGCGCTTTCGCTTGCACACGGAACATGTAATTTGCCGTGCGTGCCTATTGAGCTTTTTGATTGAGGGTTCTACGCGCTATGTGCCCCGCCCACTGCCATTTCAAAGAGCTGTGACAGTGACTTTGGTTTTTCTACTACTATTTAAAAAAAAAATAGGATCCAGATAGAATAATGGATGATGTTCAGCCATCAATAAGAAGATGAAGAATAACTCTTCATCAAATCCCGGTTGCATCCTTAGCTTTCTGTGCTGCGTCGGAGATAAATTATATTAAGTACTCACACTGTATTTAATATAATTTGGCAAAGTTTTTACGTCCGACCGCTTGCCTGACGTCAAGTATTGGGTTTAGACGAAACAAAATCCAATTCGCCAGCTGTTCTGTACTTATGTTTACGACACAAACAGTTTTCTTTTTATTTTTGATTTTGATAACTAAAGGAGTCGAATTAGTACGAAAAGTGAGTTTGGCAAAGTACATACCTAGTCAGTAGCCGTGTGGTATCCGGCAGAGTAGAATAGGACCACTCCAAGTCTTCCCGTGGATGTCGTAGAAGGCGACTTAGGAAATACAAGCTAAACAAAGCTTATAAACATCTAAGAAACCTCTCCAACCCGTCTGGCCAGCGTGGAGAGTGTAGGCCAAGTCCTCTGGCTGCTCTGGCTAAGTATGGCCCTAGTAGTACAGAGAGGGTCGTGCTCCTGTAGTGGAGACTAAAATGGACCTGATGATGATGATATCTAGTAAAGGATCGTGCGGTGGGCATTGTTGTGCCGACGCCTGCGACGCCGTAATCTTAGCATAATAAACTAATGAGCATTCGATTTTATTCTTACAACAGGCCATTAGTAATGGATCGCTTCGACTAATTAGTAAGACGAACTTCTGTTGCGATGCCGTCATCAATTCCCAAAATTATCCTTATTATATTTTTTCGTATTCATCTATGTTATTTATCATACTTTCTGGGAATAACGTCTTAAACGTTATGTTTCTCACTAGCTCCCAACCGCGGCTTCACCCGTCTAAACTTCGAACAGCACTTTTAATACATAAAATGTACCTTTCCTTCTCCATACCAATGAAAAATGTATATCTACGATGGCCGAATAAGGGTTAAGTTCCTTCGAGGTGCAGCCGGTTTAAGCGGATAGCAATTTAAAATATCCTTTTCCTTACTAATATTATAAATGCGACATAATATTTAAAAATACTGTTACCTACTCAACCCTTTATCAGGCGCCATAGGTTTAATTTCTCTAGTAGCATCTTTTATATAAAATGTACCTTTCCTTCTCCATACCCCAGACAAGTGGTATGCACATTTTCACGACGATCAGTTCAGTAGATAGGGCGTGAAGGCGACACAAACAAACTGTCGCATTTATAATATTAGTAAGGAAAAGGATATTTTGGATTGCTATTCGCTCAAACCGGCTGCACCTCGAAGAAACTTAACCCTTATTCGGCCATCGTAGATATACATTTTTCATTGGTTTAAAACCTTATGCTAAAGTCATAAGGTTCAATTTAACGTGATTTGATTAAGGGCGTCGTTGTATAAGTACCCTGTATTTTATTGCAGCATATGATCAACTCTTTCTCCTGCTCAACTCGCCAGCCAAGCTTGGTAAGGCAATATCCTCCCATAATATAAAAAAATATATACGGACTAATCACACAGATTGAGCTAGCCCCAAAGTAAGTTCGAGACTTGTGTTATGGGATACGAACGCAACGATACTATATTTATAACAAATACAATAGATAAACATCCAAGACCCAGGCCAATCTGAAAAAGATCACTTTCCATCTTGACCTGGCCGGGGATCGAACCTGGTCACTCCGTGTCGCAGGCTGGCGTGTTGACCGCTGCGCCACGGAGCTAGTCAGTCCCATGAAACGAAGCATCCTTGGGAGATGCCTTAGTCTAGTAGTAGACTTTACTGCTGAAATGAATGACAGTTCCATGCTATACGAAAGGCGTTAGGTTCAAATCTCGGTGCGGGAAAATACTTTTACCTACTCAACCTTTTTACCAGGCGCCGTAAGTAATTTTTCATTGGTTTTGACCCTTATTTTAGGGACAGAAGGTTTAATTTCTCTAGTAGCATCTTTTATATAATATGTTTTAAGCAATCTGATGTATTTTGTAACTGTTTCAAATCAAATTTAAAGTCGACTCTATATGTCCTCTTCGGGGAGCGTTGGCGTTGGGTAGGTGTCCGGCTGTAAAAACTTAGCCAAATCATATCACAGCATTATTTCTGTCGAATCGAACGGACGAACAACAAACATCTAAACTTCCACATTTACGTGTGTATGTATAAATGTAAGACGCGCCTAATGATTTCCTTTGAAATTATTTTCCATCACAAAGGTATTTTTCCGAAATCGTTATGGAAGCCATGAATAGACTACTTCGTACCCACGCGTGTGTTGTGTTGCCTGTTGACAACACGCCTCCGTACCATTCTTATTCTTACGAGTACTTTAACATATTTCAAATTGACAAATGTATATATTTTTATTGTTTGATATTTTTCTCTTGCCTAGTCTGCTACTTTCATACAACGGCAATATCAATTTATATAAAAGTTAAAAGTAAAAATATTTATAACAACAATCTTTTTTGTAATGTTTTGAGTTATTTTCAACGAGCCCTATTAATTTGATACCAATACTGTCGAAGTGCATCAAAAAGAGCTAGTCCGCCATCAGGTGTTCCGCCATGATGGATTTGGAATGACGTCACACAGCTTACCATGCATCATGTATGTCATCCAAACTAACCAAGTATACAAAATATCAGTTCAAACGGTGGAATATATCTGCTTTAAAATTGAGTTGAAAATTTTCACCCAAACAAACATAGTTACTTACATACATACATTGCAAGTTAATAAAAAGCTTGTAAAAAAATATAATTATGTGCCTATATACTTATACTTAATCATCCCAGCCCATCTGCTTCATAATAATACTAAGCCTAACGGTTTGCATACAATTCTGAAGTTGACTAATTTTGGTCACACTGTACTAATCAATATTCAGTTACGATGTATCGATAACGGAGCGATGCATCGATTCGATAACCTTTGAACGGCGGCCGAGCCTAATACGCAGGTCCTAACGCTTTGCCGCCGCTGCAACATTGCGTTGCACGCATAAACTGCACTTCTTGGCTTGATTTGGCGCGGGTCGGCGGCTTCATCAGGGCGGACCTTAATCAGAATTCATTTATTGTTAACAGCCTCCGTGGTTAAGGCGTTTGCCTGTTGCCCGGGTCGTGGGTTCGATTCCCACCGGAAGCATGCTTTGTTTAGTTGTTTCCAGTTTGGTTAGGACATTGCAGGCTTGAATCACCTGATTGTCTGATAATAAAGATGATTCCGTGCTTCGGAAGGCACGTTAAGCCGGTGGTCCCGGCTGCCATCTGGTCGTTAAAGGAACCACGTCAGAGGCCGAGAGGCGGTTCCGAAGAACTCTGACACCAGGGTGTGCATGGTCGATTGACCGTGACACCTACTCGAAATGATGATGATTTATTGTTATACTGGGTGGTTATTAAAACGTTACATTAGTTTGTGTATCACAGTTTTTACCTTATATATCAGACATACAATAGTCAGTCAAAATTAAAATCATAATTAATAATCAAAAATTATGTAAAATAAGCAGGTCAGGTCAAGATGGAATATGATTTTGTTTCAGATTGGCCTGGGTCTTGGATGTTTATCTATATATGTATTTGTTATAAAATATAGTATCGTTGAGTTAGTATCCCATAACACAAGTCTCGAACTTACTTTGGGGCTAGCTTAATTTGTGTGATTTGTCCGTATATATATATTTGTTTATATAAGCAAAGATTAAAAAAAAAATAATATAAATAAGGGGTTAATTGTTTTGGCTAAATTATAAAATACACTTTCAGTTAACCATTTTCTGAAAGCTCGCTTACATAGAATATTATTAAGATTTTTTATATCAATTGGAATTTTATTTAAAATGTGAAAAACTGCATGAAAAGGCCTATTTTCTGATTCTTATTGCGGCTGTAGTAGGCGTTCACAACGGTTGGTGCGCTATTCCACAGGGTTTTATTTACTGGTTGACCGATTCTGTAATGTATTTATTTTCATTATTAATGTTTACATATTGGAAATCTGAGCTTCATTCTTTATTCGAGATTCTGTAATTACGTTATGTGGCTGCAATCTTCTAAAGTTAATCTTTTTTGTGCCCTCTGAATAAATCTTTGAATCTAAAAACAGAATAAAATAATTACTTAAGGGTGGCTTCCATACAACAAACGTGATTTTTTGCTCGTTTTTGCTCGATATTGTTAGCGGCAACCGGCAACAGGTAGACGCTTGGAATATTTATAGAATATTTAGTACCTATAAAAATATATATTTTTTTTTATTTTATATATACGCACAAATCACACAGATTGAGCTAGCCCCAAAGTAAGTTCGAGACTTGTGTTATGGGATACTAACTCAACGATACTATATTTTATAACAAATACATATATAGATACACATCCAAGACCCAGGCCAATCTGAAAAAGATCATTTTCCATCTTGACCTGGCCGGGGATCGAACCCGGTCACTCCGTGTCGCAGGCTGTCGTGTTGACCGTTGCGCCACGGAGCTAGTAAAATTAAAACAAAATTAATATTTAATTCCCATACAACAGACATGATTTATTTATCGGTTTTTTATAGACAATGGTACGGAACCCTTCGTGCGCGGGTTCGACTCGCTCTTGGCCGTCATTTATTCGTATAATTTGCTCATATTATAGCGGCAATAGATACATCAATTCTGTAAACATTTCAAGTCTATCATCTATTGTTCAATAGCAACACCCCTGCGTGACACACGGACGGACAGCGGAGCCCTAGTTATAGGGTCCCGTTTTCAACCTTTGAGTACGAAACGCACGGGACCGAGCTGGAACGCCTCTATGTATATTCGTCAGATATTTATAATCTAAAAAACGTAGAATGTACCAGATGCTTCTATTCCCGCGCAGATCGTAAAAGCCGATCGAGGGAATGGGTAAAATGTGAAGAATCACGTTAATAGGCGATGCAGCTTGAAACCCATCACTATTTGGATTCTGTTTCGGGTCTTATAGACCTAGGCTCTGTCTATCCCTCAAGGGAAAAAGACGTGATACTATGTATTTAAAATCTATACTAATATTATAAAGCTGACGAGTTTGTTTGAACGCGCTAATCTCAGGAACTACTGGTTCAAATTGGAAAATTCTTTTTGTGTTGGATAGTCCATTTATTGAGGAAGGCTTTAGGCTATAAAACATCACGCTGCGACCAATAGGAGCGAAGCATCAATAAAAAATGTTTTGAAAACGGGGAAAAATTATTCATCTACGCTAATTAATCATAATAACAGAAATTGCCGCGGACGAAGTCGCGGGCAACAGCTAGTCTATAAATAAGAAAGAAACGAAATATTATTTTTGTATAAGAATAATGGAGTGAGTGGTGTGTCATTACCTACACTCCCTTTTACGTTTATTAAAGTAACATACTCGGCACGTGGCTTCGTGAGGCATTGTCGTAACGAACAACGTCAAAACAAAGAAATTAATTAAAATTACACCATCATTTCATCGTTGCACCACTCCGGTTAAAATTACCATTTTTAAAGCGTTCTGCCAAAGCTTTTACACAAGCAGTCTATGGGTGCAATATAAGCGCCGGACCGTTGGAGACCTGCGGCTCCAATACAATAACATCTTTAGGATGTTGTTGGGGTCGCCACGTAGATGCAGTGCGTCAGGCATGTTTGCGGAGGCACGTACAGACGGCTTTCATGCCATAGTACGGAAAAAGGCCGCATCTCTGTTGCAACGTGTGCGGAACAGCAACAACAGCATTCTAAGGATGATATCTTCGCGTCCTGACTGCCCTATTCTAAAAAACTGCATGTTGGTTATAGGGGGCTGCATTTAATATTTTATTGTTTTTATTGTGTGTAATGTGTATCTCTATAATATGGAATAATCCGAAATAAAGAATTTATTATTATTATTATTTCTTTGATAAAACAAGAACAACTAGCCAACTGGCGAAGTAAATTAAGAAAGGTTCTAAAGAACTCGTGTCCAGGACTTACAGCGCTTTAGAGCCACTATAAAAAAGCGGCCAAGTGCCAGTCGGACTCGCCCATGAAAGGTCCCGTAGCCAACAAGTAACATAATATAAAAGTTCTTGATATATTTGAGTTGATTGAATGAAAGGTAAATTGCGGTTTACGATTTATGACGTATTAAAAAACTACTTACTAGATCTCGTTCAAACCAATTTTCGGTGGAAGTTTGCATGGTAATGTACACCATATACATTTTTTTAGTTTATTTCAGACCATGATCCATAGAGTATAAGTAAAAAAACAAACAAAATACTTATCCTAATGTTAGTACATTGCGAGCCAGAAAACATTTAATTTGTAATGTGGACACCTCTATGCACGAGCAGATCCGCCCAATGCCTCACAAAAGGCCCATCAATTTTGGCTGCTATGCAGTGACGTGCACAGACATTTATCATAGGGTAGACATAATTATAAAACTTACCTTACAAACATACCACCTATATACCTTACCTTACTATACGGCTAGTTATCTACAATTCGTTTAATATTATGATAGTCTTTCGATCTTCGACCGCAAAAGTATTCAAAACAAGCGAAAGATAAGAGATATGATTACAACCTGCGAGCCACGAACACGTATCATACGGTTTAAGATTAAACTTTAGAATAACTAACCATAACTAACCGGTTACCTATTTGATTTGTTCAAAAGCGTGTTCACAAAACAGTTTAATATTTCGATTTCGGCATGCAAACACTAAGCGACACAACTTTCACATGAAAATATTTTTGTCACAAATGAAATTTAACTGATAAAGCATTTAATTTTTAAATAAAACTTTCCTCTTGGATTGTTTGTAAACACGTTAATCAATGATATGATATTGTTTATGACATTGACATAAGTATGAAAAATATCTATAATGACATTGACAGGTGACGATGCATTAACATCGCGCGCGGCAGCCAATAGAAACCTCGCAGACAGTGTCTCAAATTCACACACACAGCGCCAATTTGCTTTGCATGTGTGAGCCGATGAAAGATGTTTACTTGTACTACTACAAAAGCGATTTCCTATAGGTGTATAATAATTTTCTATGTGTGCGTGAAAAGTCAGACCTTTGAAATTTTGTCTTACGGACCGCGGCCGCAGCGCGGTACTTGAACAAAATCGACTATAAAGTATTTGCTAGCAGAATTTTGCAGGCGCACCGAATATAACTACTTTTTGTAAGAAAAAAAATTGTATTTATTTGGCGACTGCAGGGTAGACAGTGTCTAACAGTCTATATGGACTGCACGTCACTGCTGCTAGGGTATTAAGGATGCTGGTAGAACTGAAAGAGTCTCTGCAGCGCCGAGGCAGCCCGCTTACGAATTATGGCATAAAAATCGTCCATTCGTGCTTCGGTTTTATCATTCTCTTATTTTAGAAGTTACAGGACACATTATAGTGGAAGAGAGATATGCGTCACAAGGCGAACGTTACCGATAGATGCGTCTCTATCCCTTGTTCCGCGCTCTCGCTTGCACACGGAACATGACGCTTTTCTACAGTGCCGCTGGCGTGCATCTATTTATAAGAAGTTATCACGTCTTAAATATCAACAGATTACTAGTGAATAAAAGAAATCTAAATACTATTTTTTTAGTCTAATTTTTCACGTTGGAAAGTACCTTATTGTCAGACTATCGGATCGGTTTATTCCGTAATCATTCCATGCATTCTCATCCCACCTGTTAAAAAATTCTTCACTCATCCCATATTTTAATTCCATACTCATCCTTTCTTTACTCATCCCATGGTTTTGTATTCCTTATTCTTAACTCATTCAAAAACAAAATTTTTTTTTATTTAATTAATGCGTGACTACCTAATATTTTTTGGCTCTGCCCAATGAAAAGTAATATAGCCAGCCGAAACTACTGAAACTATTTGAAAAATTCTTTACCATTAGAATCCTACATTATCGCTGATGCACATCATCATCATCATCAGGTCTTTTGAGTCTCCTCTGTAGAGCATGACCCTCTCTGTACTACTAGAGCCATACTTGGCCAGAGCAGACAGAGGATTTGGCTACACGCTCCTCGCTGGCCAGACGGGTTGGAGAAGTCTCATTGATGTTTATGAGCTTTGTTTAGCTTGTATTTCCTAAATCGCCTCTTACGACATCAATAGGAAGACTTGGAGTGGTTCTATTGAACATAGGCTATTACAATATGTAAAAAAAGTTAGGGATCCGTATGAAAACTTCGATAGTGTAACCTAAGGTGTGAAACAATACTAAAAAAATACAAATGCCTGTATGTGCCTGTGCGAAGACGAAGCGGGCCGCTAGTTTAAGGCGAGGCCTCAAATGTTTGGTACCTTCGCTCGGCAAAGGACTGATCAAGTGCGCGCAAGGGATAGCGCTTGGCGGTTTAGCCCGTGAATGATGAGATAGGAGATAGTCTCGAGTCGCTCAAAGAAAAAAACGTCAGCGCCAAATTCGTTATTTCTATTTTATATAAAATCAGACCGGTTAATTGTATTTTCATATTTACATTTTGATGAAATACTAATAACCTATCTTTTAGTCTAAAAATCATTATTTCATTCGTCGCATTTTAAACTACAATAACAAACTGCGAACGAAGACCATTTTTCAAAAAATATTTCTATCGAGAAAATTTTATCAAAACGTGTTTTCATCTTCAATTTTTGAAGATGAAATAGTCAAAACTCATATTACTTAGATTTGAAACTCCTAATTTATGTATTTTGCGAGATAAATAAGGTTCAGAACGACCTTATTTACAGTGGTATCGCCTTAATAATATTGACGAACAGCTGTTGTTGTTTTGTTTAGTCGATACCCGTCGTGAGAAATTCGAACCGGTAATTGGAAGATCCTTATCAATAACCCGTTGCATTGATAAATGCAAAACCTTAATCCAATTGTCTAGCCACTTTGTGTAATGTCAAGTTATGCAATCCTTTTGCGTCATACGTGCCGAAATTAGATACTAGTAATTGTCACTACATAGTATAAAACGTAGTTAACACGCTGTCTGTCAATATGTATGCTTAGATCTTTAAAACTACAGAACGGATTTTTATGCAGTTTTCTTTAATAGATACAGAGGAAAAGTAATTAATAATTTGATTATAATTTAATGAGTATTATTTAAAACTCGCTGTTGCCCGAGACTTCGTCCGCGGCAATTTCTGTTATTATGATTAATTAGTATAGATGAATAATTTTTCCCCGATTTCAAAACGTTTTTTATTGATGCTTCGCTCGTATTAGTCGCAGCGTGATGTTTTATAGCCTAAAGCCTTCCTCAATAAATGGACTATCCTACACAAAAAGAATTTTCCAATTTGAACCAGTAGTTCCTAAGATTAACGCGTTCAAACAAACAAACCAACTCTTCAGCTTTATAATATTAGTATAGATGTGAATTGACGTGAAAAAAAAAAAAAATTTGAATAGTTCGACAGCTTCCGTGGTCCAGTGGTTAAGGCGTTTGCCTGTA
Source organism: Elegia similella (assembly GCA_947532085.1). Taxonomy (NCBI): domain Eukaryota; kingdom Metazoa; phylum Arthropoda; class Insecta; order Lepidoptera; family Pyralidae; genus Elegia; species Elegia similella. The sequence continues at coordinate 53,952,332 of OX383925.1, read as the reverse complement.
GACCCGGAGGTCATGGATTCGATTCCCACTGGAAGCATACTTTGTTTAGTTGTTTCCAGTTTGGTTAGGACATTGCAGGCTTGAATCACCTGATTGTCTGATAATAAAGATGATTCCGTGCTTCGGAAGGCACGTTACGCCGGTGGTCCCGGCTGCCACCTGGTAGTCGTTAAAGGAACCACGTCAGAGGCCGAGAGGCGGTTCCGAAGAACTCTGACACCAGGGTGTGCATAGTCGATTGACCGTGACACCTACTCGAAATGATGATGATGTAGAGTTCATCAAATACTAGCTGTTGCCCGCGACTTCGTCCGCGGCAATTTCTGTAATTATGATTTATTAGTATAGATGAATTATTTTTCCCCGATTTCAAAAAAATTTTTTTTTATGCTTCGCTCCTATTGGTCACAGCGTGATGTTTTATAGCCTAAAGCCTTCCTCAATAAATGGACTATCCAACACAAAAATAATTTTCCAATTTGAACTAGTAGTTCCTGAGATTAGCGCCTTCAAATAAACAAACTCTTCAGCTTTATAATATTAGTATAGATATCAAACACACACACAAATCTTTCCTGTTTATAATATTACTACTTACTTACTTCCTGGGCGCTACAACCCTTTGTGGGTCTTGGCCTCCTCTACGATTCTCTTCCATTTCGCTCTATCTCTGGCCTCCCGTCTCCAAGATGTTTTCTTGCCGAGTCTATTCAGGTCCTCCTCTACACAATTGGTAAGTTTATAATATTAGTCTAGATTTTCTTCTCAACTTTGCACTTTTGCTTCTGAATTTCAGCGAGTGCTCCGTCGTCCGTTATACTGTGAAAATCATTGAAACAAGATCAAACATTTCCCGGCAACCTTTGGTGTGGATTTCTGAAGCCGTACATCACACGAACGCTTTTGTGTAGGAAAATGGAAGTTGTTTTGTTGTTCCCCTTTATAATTTTTAATGTGATACCGTTTTATAAATCGATGTATACTGGCGCACGAAAAAAGTCAAATAAATAAATACGGACAAATCACACAGATTGAGCTAGCCCCAAGGTAAGTTCGAGACTTGTGTTATGGGATACTAACTCAACGATACTATATTTTATACAAATACATGTACAAATACATAATGAAAAAGATCATTTTCCATCTTGACGTGGCCGGGGATCGAACCCGGGCACTCCGTGTCGCAAGCTGGCGTGTTAACCACTGCGCCACGGAGCTGTCAAATTTCATAAAGTTTATTTAATATTGGTCATTTAGACACTTATATTATTAACTAGCTGTTGCCCGCGACTTCGTTCGCGGCAATTTGAACCGTTTACGTATCGAACGCGTCGGATGTCCTCAACTATGAATAATTTTCCCCCATTTTCAAAACATTTTTTATTGATGCTTCGCTCCTATTGGTCGCAGCGTGATGTTTTATAGCTTAAAACCTTCCTCAATAAATGGACTATCTAACACAAAAAGAATTTACCAATTTGAACCAGTAGTTCCTGAGATTAGCGCGTTCAAACAAACAAACAAACTCTTCAGCTTTATAATATTAAAGATATTAAAGATATGCAATTTCTTCAAGTCAACCTTTACCTTAGGGTAGATCAATATAAAAGAAATCGAATATGAGCGGCGCAGTAAATTATAGGTACCTACATGGTGAAATTTTAATCGTTCTGGATACGTACGGATCGGGCGGTCGAAATTTTTTGTATGGAATTGCCAATTTTTTTGAGTTCCCGGCATTGGTCCCATAGGAAAAGTTGTTCAAATCGATGCGCTGAATCACCCCTTTAAGGGTCCAGATCGATCAAAATTTCACCGTGTGTCACATAAATAATACAAAAATATTGGACACATATAGAACAATACATATATACAATACAAATATAATACTAACAGTACCACGAGTATGTAATCATTATATAGAACTAGCTTTCGCCCGCGGCTCCGCCCGCGTCAATGTCGAATTCTCGGGAATAGTACTTTTTCCCGGGATAAAAGGTAGCCTATGTCCTTCTCCATACTCCAGAGAACTTGTATGCAAAATTTCATGATGATCGGTTCAGTAGTTACGGCGTGAAAGCGTAACAAACAAACAAACTCACTTTCGCATTTATAATATTAGTAATAGTAAAGTAATTGTAATAAGGATTAAAAAAATACGAGTAACTAAGACGGTATACAAGACAAACTTGAAAGCATTTCAAACCTCAAAGGATTTTTAAAATCTATGAAACGATTTTAAAAATCCTTTGAGGTTTTATAATGACGGAGTTCTGAGGCATCACATCATTTAAAAAATACAAGCGAATTGATAAGCGTTTGTTTGTAATGGATAAACTCTAGAACTATTGGACCAATTCTAAGTTCTAATAAATAAATAAATATATACGGACAAGTCACACAGATTGCGCTAGCCCCAAAGTAAGTTCGAGACTAGTGTTATGGGATACTAACTCAACGATACTATATTTTTTATAACAAATACATATATAAATACACATCCAAGACCCAGGCCAATCTGAAAAAGATCATTTTCCATCTTGACATGGCCGGGGATCGAACCCGGGCACTCTCGTGTCGCAGGCTGGCGTATTGACCGCTGCGCCACGGACCTAGCCTAGTTCTAGATAAAGAAAGCGAATCAGGGTAATATAATTTACTCGAAAGAAATCGGGAAAAAGCGAGTGAATTAATAAAATTTCATAATGAAAATATAAAATCTAAATATATATAACTCAAAGGTGACTGACATATTGATGTATCAACGCACAGCCCAAACCACTGGACGGATCGGGCTGAAAGGCATGCAGGTAGGTTATGACGTAAGCATCCGCAAAGAAAGGATTTTGATCAATTCTACCCCCAAGAGGATAAAATAGGGGATGAAAGTGTGTATTGTTTGTACACACAAGAACATAGTGTACAGTTTATCCTGTCAAAAGTACTGTTCCCGAGGGAACAGTAGTTTTTCCTTGAACAAGGGAAGCTAGTTTGAATATAAGGAAACAAATATTAAAAATGTAAATTTACGTAAAAAAGGGCCTGAAAAAACCTACTTTCTAAATATATCTTTGAATTTGAAAGTGTGAGTTCTGTTGTCGCCTAAATGCATATTTTGCGCCGCCGCCCGGTTCCGATGTGACGATGTTCTATAACTCGCTACAAGTTTCCTCTCCTCCAACTTCGGCGAGCTATACAAGTGCATTTTACAGAATTTCGTCCGATTTTAAACTGTAAATGATTAATATTGATGTAGTAGTGCACATTTAATAATATTAAAATCGAAAATATGTGGCGAAAAACTTCGCCACAGGTAGACCTTCGACATCTGGCCCGTCTTATGAACTTAAGCTCTGTCTACCCCGTAAGGGAATAAAAACGTGATGTTATGTATATATGTATGTATACAGCGTGTAAATTTACCCTCGACGTTCCCTTAAAGGGGTGACTCAGACCATCAATATGAACAACTTTTCCTATGGGACCAATGCTGGGAAAGCAAAAAAATTTCCATACAAAAGAGTTCTGCCGCTCTGCCAGTTTGTATGGGAATGTCAATATTTTTTTTGAGATCCCAGCTTAAGAAAAGTTGTTCATATTGATGGTCTGAGTCACCCCTTTAAGAGAATGTCGAGGGTACGTTCACACGCTGTATAATATAATTCATTTAGTAGTAAAAGTTTATACAATTTTGGTACATAGCAATATTTTACAAACTATAGAATATTTTAGCAGCATCTCTACATCTCAACATCTACGGATGTCACGTGTAGGATGTACTTAGCCTACAAGGTTGCACGCTGCTAGAGCAGACAGCCGCTATCGGAGACTTATTTCCATCCACGCCAGTCACCAAAGCTGTAGATATAGGAAGATTTTCTTTAAAGGCGCATCTGAAAGAAATGCAATGTGTTGACCTTGCTTGGTATATTCATTCTGCGCCCGACCTAGTGATGGGAATATTAGGGTGTACATTGAAGACACATTTTGAAGAGGTTTATTATTCTTAAGAAATAAAATATGGTGAAAAAATTCCACGCGGGCGGCGTTCGAACTATACATACTTGGCTAGAGCAGACAGAGGATATGGCCTACACTCTCCTCGCTGGCCGGACGGGTTGGAGAATGGTGCACTAGGCCTCACAAAAATAATATTTCTCTACTGAGCGTTTTGAGAAAGTAAAAAGTAATTAAAGACTAAAACGGTGTGTTCGGTCTATATATTTGTTTATTGTTATATCTAACATGTCATAATCTGTAATCAGTCATTTATTCACTAAAAATATGAGTACAACTCATCTTAATTAATATAATACCTTACATATTTGTTCTTTATATATCCTTTCATTAATAATTCAACAATAATAACTAGATATATGTCAGTAATAAAGAAATATAAAATAATTAATTAATACAATGTCAATTGATATTTAACATAGTAATAGTGTTTTTTTTAATATTTATCTATTTCTGTCTAAAAATTCCTCAACAGAGTAAAAACATTTTTTTATAAGCCATGCTTTTAATGATTTTAAAAATATTTTTCAGCGAAGTGTTTTAATTTAATATCTCTAAAAAGAGCGTTGAATATTATTCCACACATTAACATAACATTTTGGGTTGGCTAAGAACGTATTTCGCTCTTATTTTAGCTTTGGGAGATCATTTTTGTAGTTGAAAGTTAATTCTGTGACGTAAGACGAATGTCTGAGTGGCCCACCCCTCTCAGCCTTCAGCGGCTGTGAGAACAAAGTGCATTTCCCGGCTTCGTAAGGCTCCTGCCTGTCAGCCGCACATTGACAGCGGGACGGGGCGCTCGTTACGCATTCCTTTTGTATCGCTAATAATGCATCTCCTCGGTCTTTGTTAAGCGATTTGCGCAACCTAGAAAATGTACAGTAAGTTTAATTATTAGATAAACAGACTTTAAATAAACTGCGGAACTGGTTTTGATGAAATCTAAATCAAGACGGGCTGGGAGGATACAATACAATACAATTATTCTTTATTGCACTATAAATAATAAATACAAAAAGCAAGAGAAACATTTAAAACAAATCATGCTACAAAGGCGGACTTATTGCTAGGCAATTTCTTCCAGCCAACCTTTGGGTAGAAGGAGATGTAAGCGGTACACCTACAGCTTATGTATCGTGTGTTTTGGGCATCTTTGCTCTATGAAGACGGGCTATTTGCCTGATTATGATACGTAGAAACTGTAGAATACAATAGATACCATTTACTGCACATCAGAGAAAAACAGAAATCATAGGTACATGAATCATCTTATAAACTAGAAAATGCGCAACAGGCGGCGGCCTCATCGCGAAATCAATTTATTACAGGCGACTTTTTCTGAAATATTACTTGAGAATTCTACGGGTGCGGAGTAGAATAATTACTAGACTTTGTCGTAGGTACAAACTGTGATTTTTTTATCAATAAAACTGTATTTTGTGTTCTGAAATAGGATATTACTGCAGAGGCCGTGAAGTAAGGAATTGCCGGACGAGTAGAGTTTTCAAGGCCGAGGGTCAGCGAGGCCTTGGCAATAAATACCAGTCCGGCAAGCCGATTCCCGGCGAGGCATGTATAGTGCTTTTCTCAATAAATGTGGAAAATAATGAAACACGTTATACTCATCAATCGCGAGAAACGCAGAGAAAATTGATTATCTATTGTTATGTTGCCCGATCGGGGCACTTGGTGGTCGAGCGAGTTATTATAAAAAAGCGATAATATTATTTACATTTTTATTTTCATGTTTCTTTTTTTTTTTTTTTTTACTAAATATTGAATTAGGCATTTGTCTCCCATCTCACCTGATGGTAAGTGACGATGAAGACGAGGATGTTACATGCCTATCCAAGAGATACCCATTTATTCTACTTTTGAATGTCCCGGGACTGTACTTGTTTGGGAATATAGACGCAGGCAGTTCATTCCACACCTTAGCACTAGTTTCTTTTACGGCATTAGGCTTTTTACTAGCCCTTCATATTTTTCAACATGTTATTAACGAAATGATGGTGTAATTAATTTCGTTTCTTTCATTGGCCTAGGCCGGTAAAGTAACGCACGACCCAAGAATTACAAACTTCGTGTCGTCTTTTTGCTACAATGCTTATATTTCCGAGCATGTTTGAGAAAAATAATTTATTTACATAATAACTAATATATACTTATTTGGATTGTCGACAGATGCATTACCACAGAGCGGCAATTCCTCTCCGATTTTGTGAGTGGAGCCGAGACTACAGCCGGTGGCCGATTGGCACACTGGCTCTCACCGGTCTCGCGTGTGGAGCCATCCCGCTGCGAGATGAAAGCCCCGGCCGCGCCCCCTCGCCCTTCATCGCGCGCCACGTTGCCGGTCATCATCCGCGACCAGTACGGAGAAGCCGTGAGCAGCCCCAGTCTCAAGGTTGAGGTACGTCTTTACTCTGGATGTGTGTTGAGCAGAGACTACAGCTCTTATCGGCTTTACGTGTGGAGCCTTGTCGCAGCGAAGAAAGCGCCGGACGCGCCCCCTCGCTCCTCATCTCGCGCCATGCTGCAGATTATTGCGGTGAGCTCCGTGGTGTGCGACACGATGAACGGGTTCGATCCCCGGTCAGGTCATGATGGAAATTGATCTTTTTCAGATTGGTCTGGGTCTTGGATGTTTATCTATATATGTATTTGTTATAAAATATAGTATCGTTGAGTTAGTATCCCATAACACAAGTCTCGAACTTACTTTGGGGCTAGCTCAATCTGTGTGATTTGTCATCAAAATTGTTAAATATCCTATAGCTGCTGTTATAATAGCTTGCTTTGATCAAACCGAAGCTCGGTGTCAGTGTGGTCAAGTCGATCAGACTATGCTGCACCTTCTCTCGTGCCCAATGTGCCCAACCAGCTGCACAATACACGACCTATACTCAGCAACGGAGTGTGGTATAAGACTCGCTACATACTGGAGGGACAAAATTTGATTTTAGTTTAAGTTTTTTGAGCCAATCGACACGCAAAGAAGAAGAAGAGGGGCAAACGCCTCCTAGAACCGTGACAGAAATCACTATTAACTGCTCAAAACAATACTGTCGACCAAGAATTTGAACATAATTACTCCAATTTTTTTTTACAAGTTTTTAACTTTTTTAAACTAATATAACTTCTATACGCTTTCTAACCGGATGTAAGAAATTAGATATTTATGTTCACTAATGAGTGCCCATCCATAGTCCCAAAATGCTATATTATACACAGAACAACAAACACATTAGAAGTGATCACGCGTGATTTCTATTAAAACCAGCGTCGCCTCATTTCAAGCATTCTACTACGCAACACAATACTTTAATACGTTTTAGATACGTTTAAGAGTCTCTTGGACTTCTCACTTTACACGTTAGAATAGCAAACGTCGGTAGCTTTCGATTTTGTTTCATTTGAATCTCACTTTTGTTTCATTTGACGATCGCGGAACAAACAAGTGATTCAAGTGAGCTGATCGAGCGCATTTTCGGCGCGCGTGCCACGCCCCCTCGCCATTTCTAATGTCTTTGTTGTTCTGTGATCTTATACAACAGAAAATCGCGTCGGACGACGGTCTTAAAGGCCCGTAGTACCTCACACTGCTTTGCATGATTGACTGTTATATCAATAATAATTAAATACTCAAGTTGAAATAAAAATGCAGCAAAGTTCAGGACTAACTCTGGTAACTATCTGACTCAAAAACACGATTGCGTTAAATTTTCTCGATAGAAAAAAATTGCAAAGTTGCCTCCAAATCACGTCTAATTTACTCGGTATATAGCATTCATTATTCACCAAATACATTAAAATTAACCTTGAAACTTTTGATTATTATTGCATTACAGATAAGGCAGCCATCATATGTTTTTCTTTTTCGAATAACCCTTGAATATTCCTAAAAAACGAAAATATCCAAAGTAGCCAACGCGTTTAGACCATCCGCGTTTGTATCGCCACGCCGCCTGGCATATGGCGGGCTCTTAAAAGGTCACCCCCATCATTCTCTGCTCTAGCTGGACGTTTGTCTAAAGCGAATAAGGAATCTCATAAGGGACCCTGTCAATATTTCCATTGTTGTCGGTCTCATTGTTCGTGTAAATAATAAATATTTTTCCTTCAATAGAAATTTCTTAAAGCGAAAACTTTTCATTTAATAATGGCTTTTTATTAAAGACAAGCAAGCCAGTTCCCAGTCGCGTTTCAGTCTGGTCTACGTTTTGAAAAATCCCTTAGGGTTTAAAGGGTCGTTGCAAGGTGAATTGAATGCGTTGCTTCGGTCATATTAATTTTAATAAACAATAAGTCTGCAATCTGTTTGTCTATTACGACCTTGGAGCTGACGAGTTTGAAATTCAATTTCAACTTGAAGGGGTGACTCAGCCCGTCATAATAAACAACTTTTCCTATGGGACCATACTTGGAACATATTTCTTTCTCACGGACACGGGCAGCCTCCGTGGTCCAGTGGTTAAGGCGTTTGCCTGTTGACCTGGGGGTCGTGGGTTCTTATACTCGTACTTTGTTTAGTTGTTTCCAGTTTGGTTAGGACATTGCAGGCTTGAATCTCCTGATTGTCTGATAATAAAGATGATTCCGTGCTTCGGAAGGCACGTTAAGCCGCTGGTCCCGGCTGCCATCTGGTAGTCGTTAAAGGAAATATATACGGACAAATCACACAGATTGAGCTAGCGCCAAAGTAAGTTCGAGACTTGTGTTATGGGATACTAACTCAACGATAAGTACTATATTTTATAACAAATACATTATAGATAAACATCCAAGACCCAGGCCAATCTGAAAAAGATTATTTTCGATCTTGAACTGACGGGGGATCGAACCCGGGCACCCTTGTCGCAGGCTGGCATGTTAACCACTGCGTCACGGAGCTTGCCTATGTGTTTATTTTATGTGGTATCACTAAGTATATATATAGTATAAAACAAAGTCGCTTTAGCTGTCTGTCCGTCCGTTCCCTGTGTATGCTTAGATCTTTTAGAATATGCAACGGATATTGATGTGGTTTATTTTAATAGAGTAAGTGATTCAAAAGGAAGGTTTGTATAATTTATCGCACCCGTGCGAAGCCGGGGCGGTTCGCTAGTTTTATATAATTATTTCGCTCATATCGTGTAAAGTATCGTATGTAATTATCATAAATAAATATATTTATATATATTTAATAGGCATGTTTGGAAGGAAATGTGGGAGACCTTTGCCCTGCAGTGGGACAATATAGGTAAAAAAAAAAATAATCGATGCTGCTCTGTTAGAAAAGAAAATACGTAGAATGTCCTAGTTGCTTATCTTCCCATGCAGAACGAATACCGTAGAATTCGGTCAAGGGAATGGGCGAACATCTGAAGAATCGTGACAATAGGCGATGGGGCTAGCAACCCATCACTTAAATTTTAATTCCGTTTTTCGCCTTAACGCCCACGAATGCTAAACGTGGCCTTTCGGTCTTATGACTTTAGGCACTGTCTACCCTGTAAGGCATAAACACGTGATCTTCTATCATTGTCGCCATGGAAAAATAAGTAAATCTATTATACTCATATTCAACTAAGTCTTCTATATTTACGAAAGTTTAGCGACGCGGTTTTTGACGTCACAGCCCCAGTGGTTCCTCGTTCTATAAATTCCAGCGACTCCTTAATCATAGCTACAAAATTAGCGCACTGATCGCAGACAACCTTGTATGCATGAATTCCATCCTTGTCTCTCCAACTCCAGTGGTCCAGTGGTTAAGGCGTTTGCCTGTAGACTCGGGGGTCGTTGTTCGATTTCTACGGGAAGATTATGTTTAGTTGCTTAGAGGCTTGAATCACCTGATTGTCTGATAATTAATATAATTCCGTGCTTCGGAAGGCACGTGTTCCCGGCTGCCATCTGATAGTCGTTAAAGGAACCGCATGGAAATAATTTAAATGAATATTTGAATGTAAGTAAGAAATTTAATTTAATTATTGTAAAATATATTGTTATGTCCGAGCCCTTCAGGCACATAGAGACCAAGACTGGACTGAGTTTCTTTCGGCGTATTCTTCTCAGCAGTGGTCATTCCGAAAGTTTTTCGATTTTACAAACATAAAAGAAAGAATAATAAACCAAACATCAGAAACATATGACGTTCAAAAAGCGATACATGTATCCTATTTATACTCGTATATGACAGCTCCGTGGCGCAGTGGTTAACACGCCAGCCTGCGACACGGAGTGCCCGGGTTCGATCCCCGCCCAGGTCAAGATGGAAAATAATCTTTTTCAGATTGGCCTGGATCTTGGATGTTTATCTATATATGTATTTGTTATAAAATATTACTATATTCATTGAGTTAGTATCCCATAACACAAGTCTCGAACTTACCTTGGGGATAGCTCAATCTGTGTGATTTGTCCGTATATATTTATATTTATTTTGAATAAAAATTATTCATTTTCTCATTCAGTGACGTGGATGTCCTGGTCTTCGATACGTCACAGACTCCATTCGTGATAGACTCATTAAGCGAATGATCACAGGAACGATAACAAGGCTCCTAGGTCCGAGCAAGGCCGGCTTGAAAATTATATGAATTAACGATTTTTCACTGTTGCCAAGCCAGTCAGTACTATCACGTCTTTTTCATTAACGGGGTAGACAGAGTCCAGGCCAAGAACCATGTCTAGGTATGAAACGGTATCAAAATAGTGATGGGTTGCTAGCCGCACCGCCCGCTATTAGATTTTCGCCAATTCTCTAAATCGCCTTTGTGATCTGCGCAAGAAGAGAAGCAGCTGGTCCATTTTTTTTTTCTTTTCTCCAAAACCAGCATAGAAGAAAAAGAAGCAAGCTTTTTCGGCCAGTCAGCTACAAATCATCTTCTTCTTCATCGGAGTGCGAAATAAAGATGATTCCGTGCTTTGGAAGGCACGTTAAGCCGTTGGTTCGGGTGCCATCTGGTAGTCGTTAAAGAAACCACGTCAGAGGCGGTTCCGAAGAACTCTGACACCAGGGTGTGCATGGTCGATTGACCGTGACACCTACTCGAAATGATGATGATCGGAGCGATTTTCTCTGTTACGTCATCAGCTCACTTTTAAAACCCGGGGTCCGCTATTATGACAATATTGATGCTGTGTTATGATTTGGCAAAAGTTTTTCGGCCGGTTGCCTGCTTAACACCAACCCTACTTAGGTAGTAAAAAATCACATACAAACGTGTTAAAATTAAGTATAAGTTTTTGCCAGCACCGGGAATCGAACCCAGTGCCCGTCCTGCATTAGACTGGACCACCGTACCAAAAAGGCCGTCTGTCGGTCAAAACTGCAAAATACCTAAAGGATCAAAGTCGAAACAAAATGAATACGACCCAGCCGTTTAGAACTTTTGACTAGGAGAGAAATATTATGCCGGCACCTCAGCCCACTTGGCTGAGGAGCCGGCATAATACTTCTCTCCAGGTTTATGTCGCAGGTATACGATAAATTAGGACATTTGGTCAATGCCCTAAGTGATTTAATCAAATCACTGAGGGTGTTAAAATAACAACACGATTTTATAATTTCCTTCTTCAAATCTAGCTATTTGAACAAGTACCAGACATGATTCTTAAAATGTTATATTTCATAAAAATTGTTGTATGGTATTTTAAAATATATATAATTTTAATTAAGTTTTTCTATTAAAATACACCTATAAACATGCAAGTACATTAAAAACAGAAAAATAAAATAAAACAAAAATAAGTACAATACATTAAAACCCGTCACTGAATGTTTCCGGTGCAAAGGTGCCCAGAACACTAGCTGCGTTACCGCGTTGGATAGCTATGGCTATCCTTTGCACCAGAAACGAGCCAGAGCGGGAGTCTCCTGTCTTTTCCCCTATGCGGCGACCTATCTCCTTGATCAGACCCTTAGCATCCGATCCCCAACTGCCCATGGTAAGAATGTTTGGTATTTTAAATGTTTATTTGGTAAGACATACGTAATCATAACAATTACGTGTATTATAATACATTGATCTCAAAAATCATTACTAAAACATCGATAAACGAACGAACATAAAAGGGTAAAGTTGGCGTCATTCCTACATTCACGGCCACTCATGAAAGTTCTGTTTAAACAAACCATTTCATTAATTTGGCTAGCTCCGTGGCGCAGTGGTCAACACGCCAGCCTGCGACACGAGAGTGCCCGGATTCGATCCCCGGCCAAGTCAAGATGGAAAACGAACTTTTTCAGATTGGCCTGGGTCTTGGATGTGTATCTATATATGTATTTGTTATAAAATATAGTATCGTTGAGTTAGTATCCCATTACACAAGTCACGAACTTACTTTGGGGCTAGCTTAATCTGTGTGATTTGTCCGTATATATATATATATATATATATATATATATATATATATTTATTTATTAAACAAATCTTTATATCGGACATATATAGCTAAACCATATCAGAGCCAAGTTATAAGACTTTATATTTTCTCTGAAAATCAGTATATAATCTTCAATTTTGTGAAATAAATGTTAAATGATTTATTCCGCAATGAGTACGGTGTTATAACATAAATCATCATCATCATCATTTCGTGTAGGTGACACGGTCAATCCACCATGCACACCCTGGTGTCAGAGTTCTTCGGAACTGCCTCTTGGCCTCTGACGTGGTTCCTTTAACCACTACCAGATGGCAGCTGGGACTAACGGCTTAACGTGCGTTCCGAAGCACGTTATCATCTTTATTATCAGACAATCTGGTGATTCAAGCCTGCAATGTCCTAACTAAACTGGAAACAACTAAACAAAGTATGCTTCCCGTGGGAATCGAACCACGACCTCCGGGTCTACAAGCAAACGCTTTAACCACTGGACCACGGAGGCATTTATATTACGGAATTATTAAATCACTTATTTGGGAATTGACCAAATCTCTGTTTTTATCATATCCCTGCGACATATGTATACGTTGTCCAGTCCATGAACCTAGGAATAATATGGAACCATATGAAACGCAGGCAGAGGACGTCAGTGACGTTACGTGTGTGCAGCATAAGTAGGTACTTATTTTACATTCGTTTAAATTTGAATTTCGAACGGAGGAAAATTGCATTCATTTATTGTTGATGTGTGCGTGAGCTCCTGTCGAGACACGTTTGCATAAACTATTATTTGCGTCACTATAACGTTTGTTAGAGGCCTATCCTGTAAAATTCATCATCATCATCATCATCATCAGGTCCTTTTTAGTCTCCACTACAGGAGCACGACCCTCTCTACTACTAGGGCCATACTTGGCCAGAGCAGCCAGAGGACTTGGGCTACACTCTCCACGCTGGCCAGACTGTCAAATTCAATACAACCGATTATGTACCTAATAGCATTCGCCCTCGGCTCCGCCCGCGTCAATGTCGATCCCTCGGGAACAATACTTTTTCCCTTAGTATGCAAAATTGTATGATGATCGGGTTAGTAGTTACGGCGTGAAAGTGTAACAAACAAACTCACTTTCGCATTTATAATATTAGTAAGGATTATTCGTTATTTATTACAGTAGAATTCTTATATAAATTAGTTTTAGGCCACTGTACATATTTTGCAATAAATTACTTTAACAATGTACTACTTCACGATTGTCTCCGTGGTCTATCACGTAATTTTCCCTTGCGGGGTAGACAGAGCCCAGGTCTATAAGACCTTTAGCATATTGGAGGGCGTTTTATTTAAAAACAGAATAAATAAAATCACTTTAACGATAAAAATAAAATAAATATTTAAGGGGGCTCCTATACAACGGACGTTATTTCTTTTTGTTCTATGTTGTTCGATATTGATTACGGCAACAGGTAGACGCTTGAAATAGCCACAGAATATCTAGTTGTATATTCACCTTAAAAATCCTTACTAATATTATAAATGCGAAAGTGACATGAAATTTTGCATACAAATTCTCTGGAATTTATCCCGGGAAAAGTACTATTCCCAAGGCATCGACATTGTCGCGGGCGGAGCCGCGGGCGAAAGCTTATAAAAAATAAATCTATATAAAATCGATATTTAAGGGTGCTCACATATAAGAGGCATGTTTTTTTTGCCGTTTTTATAGATTACTAGCTTTTGCCCGCGGCTTTGCTCGCGTTAAGAAGTATATTTTAGATCGGTTTAAAATTGACAATGTTTCATACAAACTTACATCCCCTATTTTATCCCCTTGGGGGTGAATTGATCGAAATCCTTTCTTAGCGAATGCCTACGCCATAACATCTACCTGCATGCCAAATTTCAGCCCGATCCGTCCAGTGGTTTGGGCTGAGCGTTGATAGATCACTATGTCAGTCAGTCAGCCACCCTTAAAGAGGTGACTCAGACCATCGGTGAAGTAGCGAAAGCTCACTTGGAGCTAGCTACACAGTCATTTCAAAAAAAAAAAAATCAATATGTAAAACTTTTTCTATGGGACCAAACTGGCCGGGCGGCCGAACTCTTTTCTATGGAAATGGCGAATTTTTTTTTTGAGTTCCCAGCGTTGTTCCCTTAGGAAAAGTTGTTCATTTTGATGGCCTGATTCACCCCTTTAAGGGTCCAAAACGATATAAATTTCACCATGTAATATTTAGATAGATAGATGATGGTACCCTCCGTGCGCAAGTCCGACTCGGACTTGGCCGGATTTCTATTTGTTATTTTTATGCTTTGTGCGTGTGCTTTGTGTATCTTTCTCTTTTGTGTTTATTGTGTATTCTGTGTGTTCTCAAACAAAATAGTTAGTCACTGATTTTGTTAGTTAACTCTTGCAAAAAAATATTTCGCACCTCGTATTTAAATGTTGTCGGGTAACGCGCTCCATACGGTTAGTTCGGTCGGCCAGAGACAACCTTCGTTTGACTTTGTCTTAAGGCGCTGTATCCCTTAACCGTTTGTAGCGGACATCGCGCGATATTTTATATATTTGTGTCATACCTATCGTCAGTCTCAGTTCAAATCCGTGTCTGCCATTTTCATGTTAATTTTCACTTTTAATTTAATTATTCAATAATTATAACCAATTATTGTATTTTTTGTAGGTATCCATCTTGCTCATTGAGTTATACTTTTTATAGACGTATAAAAGTTGGTAGTCGTCGCTGAAAATATCAAGAAATTCGCGACGAAAATTATTCTGGATATAGCTTTTTTGATATTTTATTTAGTTAGGTTTTAAATATTTTTTTGAACATATTTTGATGTAACCATTTATTTTGATCTTTGAACTGTAGTTCATATTTTTTCATGCTAGTATTCTTTGAAAAATAAGGCTAACTGCGCGACGAAAAAATACACGTTTTACGGTATTCTTCTGATGCACAGCGCCTTAATATAGATTTACTAGCTTTCGCCCGCGGCTCCGCCCGCGTCTATGTCGATCTCTCGGGAATAGTACTTTTTCCCGGGATAAAAGGTAGCCTATGTCCTTCTCCGCACTCCAGAGAACTTGTATACAAAATTTCATGATGATCGGTTCAGTAGTTACGGCGTGAAAGCGTAACAAATAAACAAACTCATTTTCTCATTTATAATATTAGTAAGGATAAGGATGAAAATCGCACTTTTCATGTTAACATACAAAAAGTGTGTGTCAAACTCGCCAGGTGAGGGTTCCGCACGATACATTTTCACTTAAATGGTTTTCCCATTACAATTCGAAGTATTCACTTCAAAAACACATTTAGTGTCCTTGTAACAAGACCTTACAATTAGAATCAACTCGTGAACGGGTGCTGCCGGGGGGGACAGGTCTGCTCGGCCTCTTTAAGACTTCTAACTATCTTTGAGACTTTTATCATATCTGTTGTTGTTGCACGCTCGATCGCTAACATAACGTGTTCCACAAAAATATGTAAATTGATATTGTATATAACATGACATCAGAAAAAAAAAGAATAGATACAAATATTAAATACAAAGCCCTTCAGGCAAGTAGGCGACCAATACTGTTGAAAAGAGTTTCTTTCGACGTATTCTTCTCTGCAGTGGTCGGTTCCGAAACGCTAGTAGTTTGTAGCTTTTGAACAATAATTAATAATTTGAATATAATATAATAAGTATTATTTAAAATGTGAATTGACGTGAAAAAGTGCCTGAAAAGGCCTATTTTCTGAATAAATGTTTAAATCTTAGACTATTTTCTTAATAATACTGTCTGATTTTTAATTTTTCCATAAATTACAGTTATTTTAATTAATTTCAACAATTTACAAAGATCATCATATTATTGTACTTATAAATAGAAGTAATCTTCCAACTCGTCACATTGAGGCAACGTGCCCAAAATACTAGCAGCATTATCGCGCTGTATAGCTATGCTAATTCGTTGAGCAAAATAACAGCCAGCTCTAGGGTCTCTTGTTGCCTCAATAAGACGTGCCTTTTCAATTGACATGTCATGCGGTAAAGATTGCATTTTTCGGGTTCCGAACCCAAACCCTACCTACGTACCTGTCTAGTAAAGTAAAAACGTATTTATTTTTCTCCAAAAAGACAACAAAACACATGCATATTTTTACAAAAAACATTGTTGGAGACTGGTGTCTGTTGAAGGCTAAGCCTGTGTAACAGTACACCAGTGCTCTCACATCTGGATGTGAATAATAATAATAAAATATTTCATTATACCTAATAACAAAAAACAAAAATGTTAATTTGTTTAAATCGTAATACATGATTCTAAAAGCTTTTATTTTATCACTTACAAGCTACGGGTAGGTGAATTAATATTTCCCATAATTGTGACATCATATCTGGCTGCATAAAATATAGAAACTAAAGAAGTGTAATAGTTTAAGTGTGAGATTGTCTGATCATTCGTCTGTCACCAGGCTATCTCATTAACCGTGTTGGACAGTGAAATTTCCATAGATGGAAATTCAGACAGCTCCGTGGCGCAGTGGTTAACACGCCAGCCTGCGACTCGGAGTGCCCGGGTTCGATCCCCGGCCAGGTCAAGATGGAAAATGATCTTTTTCAGATTGGCCTGGGTCTTGGATGTTTATTGACCGAGCGAGAGAAGCGTCTCAGTTTCCACTGGCCCAAAATTCTTTTGTCCGTCTGTCTGTCTGTCTGACTGTGTGTCTGTCTGTCTGTCTGTCTGTCTGTCTGTTCTCGCCTACAGGTCGCATTTCTTAACCGATTCTCATGAAATTTTGTGAGAAGGTTCGGTAATTATATAAAATTTTTTAGTCGTGCCAGATTTTCGAAATTTTAAAAAATGGCGGATATATGGGGGTCCGAAACTTAAAAAAACTCATAGCACAGCTATTTGGAAAAAAAATCAAAAATGTCATTAGACTTTTTTGTTATTCTCATTAAGACGCAACTTTTATGTCTGAACAACTTTTTTATACGATAAACTTGAACGTGTTTATAGTCGGCAATTTGCCCAAAAGTTGTCTGAAATCGATTTTCTGTATATTTATGAAAGAAGTTGAAGTACGTGAAGTGGGAGAGGGAGTGAAATTGAACAACTTTCCCTAAGGAGCAAAAATCAAAAAACGAATAATATTTTTTGGCTTAAAGGATGATACTGCGTATTACTTTAATAATTGAAAACACTGAATAAACTTAGAATCCTGAAATAAAAATTAAAAATAAATAAAATAGATTCACATGCTATCCTGTGACTTGAACCCAGGGCGGATGCCGGCCACTTTCTCATGTTTATCTGCCATAATAGTTGAAAATTAGCGTCCTATTAACATTTTTACCAATTGGTAACATAACAACTATGAAACCGGGTACTTAAACTTTGCCTCCCATTCAGCCATGCCAAGTTCGCTATTCCGATATTTCCGATCTTGAAGAGGATCACTCCAACTTAGTTAATGTGTACAAAAGCATACTAAACATGGTGCTCAAGGGCCGTGTTTCCATACAAGAGTAGTCCCCTTATTCCTCGCCGGATAGTACTAAAAGAGTAATGATTTTTTACTAATAAAATCCTTATGTTAAATTTTTTTCATAATTGAATTATTTAAAGGGATATAAACCTTCAAAAACATGAAAAATTGGTACGAATTTCCGTTGTGTTCAAACATCAAGAAAACAAATTTGGGCAATTATATATGAAAAAGAAACGCAGAAACACAGCCATAGCTTATTTTAAATTTTTTATGTAAAAAAAATTTAAATCGGTTAAGTTTTGGAGAAGAAATCAGAGGACTACGAAGCGTTAATTTTGTGTACTTTTTATAGGTATTTTCCGGCCGAGCTGCAGTTATCTCTATCGCACTCTGCGGGGTTTGTTTGGGCACGCGGCGCGACAGCAATAGATATTATAAATATCTATTTTTCAATTCTCTCGAGCTTAGTGTTTCCTCTTAAAAAAAGGGTCTGTTCGGGTCTTCTGGTAAGGGAATGTAGGTTTAAATTTCCGTTTCCCCTGGTACATAATTAAGAGCAGCGGGGATTGGGAAATAGTAACTGAAGGAAATCATCCTTTAGTCAATTAGCATATCTGTAACAGATATATTTTAGAGCACTGAAAGGGCAAATGTGGATGTTGATTGTAAGGGCTCGCGAGGTCTACTGTTCTCGCAGAACCACTAGTCTATATATGTATTTGTTATAAAATATAGTATCGTTGAGTTAGTATCCCATAACACAAGTCTCGAACTTACCTTGGGGCTAGCTCAATCTGTGTGATTTGTCCGTATTTATTTATTTATTTATTTATTTATTTATTTATTTATTTATTTATTTATTTATTTATTTATTTATTTATTTATTTATTTATTTATTTATTTATTTATTTATTTATTTATTTATTTATTTATTTATTTTATGATGTATTTCTGTTACCGCTATAACAATAAATACTAAAAAAAACAGAATAAAATAATTATTTATGGTGGATCATACAACAAATGTGACTTTTTGCTCGATATTGATAACGGTGACAGGTACCTAGATAGTAGATTTTTAAAAATTGTACTTCTATGTGGTAGACGCTTGAAATATTAAAAGAACGTTAAATTATATATTTCACCTTCAAAATAAATAATTAATTAAAACAAATATTTAAGGGGGGCTTACATACAACATCATCATCATCATCATCAGGTATTTTTAGTCGTTTAGTAAGAGGGTCATGCTCCTGCAGCTCCACTGCAGGAGCATGACCCTCTCTATACCTACTTGGAACCATACTTGGCCAGAGATGATTTTTTCCTTCTCCACATCCTCGACTTGAACTTGTCCGGATTTTTATTTAATTTTCCGATTATAGACCCTAAAAGTACTTACCCCCAAACTCTTTTTTTATTCAAGCTATATGTTCGAGTTTGGGTAACATAGAGTTATCTTATCTCTAATAAATAAAATTCTCGTCTCAATTTTAGTTGCCATACTCCTTCGAAACGGCTGAACCGATTTTGATGAAGTTTTATATGTATACTTGTTAGGTGTGAGAATTGGTTGTTATTTATTTTGTAATCCCTAAATGATGAGAGTGATCCACCCCATTTTTGGTAAAGCAACTTATGCCGGTTCAGCTAGTAGTAATAAATAATAATAATAAATAAATAAATATATACGGACAAATCACACAGATTGAGCTAGCCCCAAAGTAAGTTCGAGACTTGTGTTATGGGATACTAACTCAACGATACTATATTTTATAACAAATACATATATAGATACACATCCAAGACCCAGGCCAATCTGAAAAAGATCATTTTCCATCTTGACCTGGCCGGGGATCGAACCCGGGCACTCCGTGTCGCAGGCTGGCGTGTTGACCGCTGCGCCACGGAGCTAGTCAAGGATACATGTATCTCTTTTTGAACGTCATATTTGTATTTCTTATATTTTGTTTAATTTATGCAAAATCGAAATACTACTAGCGTTTCGGAACGACCACTGGTGAAGAATACGCCGAAAGAAAGAGTAGTATCCCAATACCTTCATTTCCTTTTGAAATCCAACAAATTTAACTTATAATTATACCATCCGGAATTTAGGATCCGGAATTCAGTCAACGGATAGTCAACGGACAGTTTAATCGCATTCAGGACGGTCGCATCCGATTTAGGATCCGTTTTCTAAATCGGAAGCATAGGTGAAACCATCCGGAATATAGGATCGCCGCATGAGAGGGACGCCGCTATACGTTAGAAACGATACGAGAATATCTCCAATCGCATCGCACGTATAGCGGCGTCCTTCTCACGCATTCAGGATGGCCAACGGATGGCCACGGGATGGCTCACTCAGGACGCTTCTTCAAAATCCAACATCGGAAGTATATTAAGCTGGGAAAGGAAAGGTCCTTTCCCAGCTTAATATACTTTCGATGGGCAACAGCGTCGAAAGCACAAAAAGCATAAGAAACTGCGCTCGGCAACAACCCGCCTGCAAAGCGTGGTGATTATAGTAATATCCTCCTTTGAAAAATCCTTAGGAGAGGCTCTTGTCCAGTAGTGGACTTTAGCGCTTGTAATGATGATGATATCACTCGAACGGAACTCTAAAGTTATACACAGTAGCAATTTGCCTTTGTAATGTATCAGTAAACACCTTTATATGCCTGCATCTCGAACTCTCCACTGCACACAAACAAACTGACCGCACACACACATACGTGCTCTGTTTGATTTCCACTTGACCTTAGCCCTTGTACTCTTTTTATATCGACCAATTTAGAAAGTCCTACACTTTCGGCGATTTGATTGAAACAAAAGACTTTTGTTTTAGTCGTATGATACGGGTATTGTTTTAAATCTACGCCATTAGTTACTTTGAGTTTTGGACAATATCAGTCGTAACAGAATATAAGAGGCGTGAGTGGGCGTGATAGCGCTTACACATGTTAGGAAACTCCGGGTGCAGTCCCCACTACGATGGGTGATCGCAAGTGGCAAAAAATTGACCTCATCCGTGCTTCGAAAGGCACAAGCCGCTGGTCTCGGCTGCCATCATTGACGGCAGTCGTTGAGCTATGTCAGATGCCTTTAGGCAGCTTGGAAAATCTCGACACCAGTGTTGGCCACATACACTCACGAAAAACTTAATCAAATAAGAGAAAAGTCCTTCATAGGATTCCCTACCCAAAGGTTAAAAATGGGACCCTATTACTAAGCCTGCAGTGTCTGTCCTTCAGCTGTATTTACTTTATTAGGTAAATACTTGAATTTTTCACATAATATGTTTATATCAAACCACGCGAACCTTATTACAGCGACAATAAAAAACCTTACAATGGTTCTAAACTTACATTTTGTGTAAAATTCGATCCCATAACACAGGTCTCGAACTTACCTTGGAGATAGATTAATCTGTTTCATTCGTTCATTTAAACTTCGTTTCGCTATAATATAAGAATTATCCTATCTTTTAAGCGGGTGCTGCGCGAACAAAAAACTTTGCTAAAAGGCTGCGCAGAACCATTAGGCGATTAGGAAAAAAGTTGAAAAGTATTAATATTTTCATATTTCTATTTTTATAAAAAAAATAAGAAAGGGGGCGACCTCCGAGATGTAAATATGAATATTGTCATGTGAGAATTATAGTTTAAGACATTAAAAATTACTAAGTTTTCGAAGAAAAATGGTTTTTAGATATCTTATCATATATATATCATTTTTAAATTTTATATGTATCTGTTCTAAATTCCAACAGCGGGCGATTTTGTTCAAGGATCGACCTAATTTATACAAATACTTTTGATGTATTTCATTAATTCAGTGCATAGTAATAGTGATTTGAAAACACGTTAATGTTCACAATTTCGTGTTACGTTGGACGAAATTACAGACAGTTCCGAAGCTTGTAAAATATTGTAACTCATGCCGATGGTAGGTCATGCCATGTGGTCCCAAGGCTTGTTGGGTACTATTGGACCTAGTCAGTTACTACTGCACTGCAGCGCCCTCGCCGCCGCCCATAGTGGCAGTTAGTGGAACTAACTTATGGCGAGCTCCGTGGCGCAGTGGTTAACATGCTAGCCTGCGACACGATGGTGCCCCGGTCAGGTTATGAAGGAAAACAATACTTTTCAGATTGACCTGGGTCTTGGATGTTTATCTATATAAGTATCTATTATAAAATATAGTATCGTTGAGTTAGTACCCTAGGACACAAGTTCACAACTTACTGTGGGGCTAGCTCAGTTTGTATGATACGTCCCTATATATATCTTTATATTTAACTACCACGGTCAGCTGTGGATGTTGTAGAAGGCGACTTAGGAAATACAAGCTAAAAAGCTTATAAACATCTGTGAGACCTCCAAGCCGTCTGGCCAGCGTGGAGAGTGTAGGCAAAGTCCTCTGTCTGCTCTGGCCAAGTATGGCTCTAGTAGTACAGAAACGGTCGTGATCCTGCAGTGGAGACTAAAAAGACCTGATGATGATGATGACCACGATCAGCTAGCATGGTTGCCAGATACGTTGTTCGTGCTAAGTGGGCCGAAATTTTTGTATGAAGGTGGCAGTTTATATGTTAGTATTATATTGTACTAGCAGTGCCTGCGACTTCGTTCGCATACATTTTATGTTATGTTTGTATGGAGGCCACGTCTTATTATGACAGGAGAAAAAAAATGTAGCCTATCCTGTGTCCTGTACGCCTAAATGTATATCTACCAATGTAATATACGCAAATGTAATACACGCGATAATACCGTATTAAAGTGATTTTATATATTTATATCTACCGAATTTCATAAAATTCAGTTAATTAGTTTAAGAGTTATGGAGGAACATACATACATACATACAGAAAAAAATCAAAAATTCTTAATTTAGTTTCAGTATCATGTATAGAGCTTATAAACACGGATCTGAAAACAAAGTAACTTACTCCATGACCGACCCTTACAGATTTATTATTAGTATTGATTTGGTCTTGCCAACAAGTAGCCATTGTATCGGCACTTAAGCATTACATAGTGTTGTATAATCCTCGAGTCCGACTCATAAATAGAGACTCCACTGTTCGATGTGTTAGTTATACTTAAGCTCCCGTAAAAGACTCGAGTTCGGTATAAGTGCTCGAGTCTGATAATGGACTGAGTCACGCTCGAGTCTGGTAATTAGCTATTCAGGGGTAGTGTGAAATGTATGTTATAAGTGCTCGAGTCTGATAATGGACTGAGTCGCGCTCGAGTCTGGTGATTAGCTATTCAGGGGTGGTGTGAAATGTACACGGAAGGAGTTGGAGAGACAAGGATGGAATTCGTGCATACAAGCCACGGAGGAGTTTGCAAATGTAGAGTCCTGGACTCGAGTTTTCTACAACACTAGCATTGCAGCCACTAGATATAACGCCGGCACATGACGCGCATCTGTTGATTCAACTAGCTTGTTGTCACTTGCCTTGCATGTGTACACTTGTGCTAATTTTGACATGCATATCAACGACCCTCCATACATTCGACTAAAATCGCACAGATTTTTGTCCGTTGCTGCGTCGGATGTAAAACTCTCAAGAGCTTTTGTAAGTTAATCGGCAATGTACAGTGAATCGGCGCGATGATCGATGAGCGTGTGGAGAGCCCGTAACAATCATTATTAAAAATCTACCTATTATTATTAATACGAAAGTGAGTTCGTTTATTAATTGACCGAGCGAGCGAAGCGTCTCAGTTTCCACTGGCCCAAAATTCTTTTGTCCGTCTGTCTGTCTGTCTGTCTGTCTGTCTGTTCTCGCTTACAGGTCGCATTTCTTAACCGATTGTCATGAAATTTTGTAAGCAGGTTCGGTAAATATATAGAAAGTTTTTTGTCGTGCCAGTTTTTCGAAAATTTTAAAAAATGGCGGAATTGCTGTCGAGCCGCGTGCCCAAACACTCTGCGGGGTTTGTTTGGGCACGCGGCTCGACAGCAATAGATATTTTAAATACCTATTTTTTCAATTCTCTCGAGCTTAGTGTTTCCTCTTAAAAAAGGGTCTGGTCGGGTCTTTTGGTAAGATGAATGTAGGTTTAAATTTACGTTTCCTCTGGTACCTAATTAAGAGCAGCGGGGACTGGGAAATAGTAACTGAAGGAAATCATCCTTTAGTCAATTAGCATATCAGTAACAGATATATTTTAGAGCACTGGAGGGCAAATGTTGATGTTGGTTGTAAGGGCTCGCGAGGTCTACTGTTCTCGCAGAACCACTAGTTTATTTGTTTGTGACACGTTATGGCTTTAACGTGGGACACGGAGAAGGACATAAAACCTTTTATCTCTGAAAAAAGCACTGTTCCCGTGAAAATAACATTGACGAGAGTGAAGCCGCGGGCAAAAGCTTGAAAATGTTATAATCCTAGTTAGAAAACTCTGTCCGATCTTTGAAGGGGTGATTCAGCCCGTCGATATAAACAACTTTGCCTATAGTATCAAATCTGGGAACTCAAAATTCTTCGTCTCATTAGGACTATGTTTCTCTTACGAGTTTTCTTCAACTGCGAATGATATTCTTAATAATATTTATTTATTTCCTACTAATATTAAACAAAAACGAACGAAGTCATTGAGCGATAAATCAATGGGAGACATAAGGCAGACATCAATTGAATGTTAATATGAAAGATGAAATTATTCTATATGTATGTACATATGTTCATTACGTGATCGGTGCCCTGCTCAACACACAGACATCACACAAATTAACACACAAAGAGGTCACGTGTAGTCAACGTGATATGTCCCGGTCCCCGCTACCCACTCGCAAGTCGTAACAGCAACCAACGTTAACCCTTAAACGCTACAATTAATTTGTTACTCTTAGACCACCTAGGGTGTAAAAATATCCCGAGGAAATTCCCCATTGGTTTAAAAAAATACAAAAAAATATATATATTACACTCGCAAGTCGTAAAAGCAACCCGCGGTAACCCTTAAACGCTACAATTAAGTTGTATACTGTTATGATATGATATGTTACGACCACCTAGAATGTCAATATATCCCAAGGAATTTCCCAATTGGAATAAAAAAATACAAAAAAAAATAAAAATATATTATTTAATAAAGCCTTCGCATAGGTGCAATGTAGATACATATAAACTCTGTAGTAAAATAAAACCCGCGCTTTGACACACCAGAGCTGAGGATGCCACCAGAAATATGCTTGGAAGATTAGGAGAAGGAGGTGAAAGAGAGGGACCAGTGTCTGAGAATCGTGAGTTGGCCTAAACGGAACCTACAGATTTGATTTTTTAAATAAAAAATACACAAATATCGTCCAACTCTTAAATCGCTTTATCTATTGCTCATCATCATCATCATTTCGAGTAGGTGTCATGGTCGATCGACCATGCACACCCTGGTGTCAAAGTTCTTCGGAACCGCCTCTCGGCCTCTGACGTGGTTCCTTTAACGACAACCAGATGCAGCCGGGACCACAGGCTTAACGTGCCTTCCAAAGCACGGAATATCTTTATTATCAGACAATCAGGTGATTCACGCCTGCTTGTATCTATTGCTGAAAACTGCATTATAATCCGTTCAGTAGTTTAAAAGAGCTAAGCGATTTGATCATATTTCATGATGATCGGTTCAGTAATTACGACGTGAAAGCGTAACAAACAAACTCACTTTCGCATTTATAATATTAGTATGGATGCTCTTTGACGCTAATAAGTTAAATAAATAAAAAATAAATTGCGTATATTAAATGGGTTAATTGGAAAAGGTATGGAAAATATGGAAATAAAATTGTATTATTTTAATCCCAACGCGTATGATTTTTCTCATATACATGCCGCCATAGGATAATTCACAATTATGTATACACCATTTTATGAGAAAATAATTTTATTTCACGAGAAATATCTTATTCCAGAATTTACTTGGTTTTGGCTACCGCCATCTACAGCGCCCTCTTTGCCGCCCATAGTGGCAGTTAGTGGAACTAACTACCACAGACTGCCGGCAACCCAACAGGCCTTGAGTTGGGCCAGTATTTTTGCATGAGGTTGGCAGTCTATACGAAAGTATTTATTATATTGTCATTGCCGCTGTCCACTTATGAGACACGGAATCTCAAGGTGATGCGTTACAAGCTAAAAAAGACACTAACATAAAATTAAATCACCCGGTTGTAAAATGTTAAAATCACCTGTTTAAGGGTTATGGAAAATTTTGTACAGAAACTGAATAAATGACTGTAAAAAAGCTCTTTTCAAGAAAAAAAAAACAAGGACATCGAGATGAGAACGGTTCATTTCGTGTGACGTTCAGTTCGGGGACGGCTGTGTAATAAGTAATTCCTGTAACATTAGCTGCTCACTGCATCTGTATTTTGCATTTGAGTTTGTTTTTGATTCATCAGTCATAAACTGTATAAGTAAGAAAGTAATTTGTCAATTTGTACGTGTTGTGATGGGACGTCGCGGCAAGAAGGGTACGTTAATATTTTGTTTATCGATAACTTTGCCGACATAGTTGGTCAGGCGTTTGATTTTATCTGTCGTTGATATGTTAACTGTCGCGTCTCCTGCGATAAATATTTTGTTCATCAACAACTCGGGACAGTTATAATACGATTGGTTTCATTCTTGGCTCACGTGTATTTCATCGAATTCGGGAATTAGTTATTATATGGATTAAGTGTTAAGTAGGTACATACCTATCAAAGATTTTGTTAAAGAATACTCAGTAGGACTTCATTTTCTGTGATTTTTAGGGTTCCATTCCAGGAGGACAAAAACAGGACCCTATTTATATGGCTCCGCTGTCCGTCTGTCAACAGGTTAAATCTCATGAACCGTGATAGCTAGACAGTTATTTTTTTTCACAGTTGATGTACCTAATTCTGTTGCCGGTATAACAACAAATACTAAAAAAACAGAATAAAATAAATATTTAAGGGGCTCCCATACAACAAATTTGATTTTTTGTTAGTTTTTTGCTCAATTCTAATAACGGCAACAGGTGGACGCTTGAAATATTTACAGAATATGTAGATATATATTCACTTTAATAATAAATAATTAAATGAAAATAAAAAAGAATTATGGGAGGCTACCACTGATTTTTTTACTCGATATTGATAACGGCAACTTCTTATCATACCAATGGCCCGGCCGGCCGAACACTTTTGTATGAAAATATATTTTTTTCATACAAAAGTACAAACCACCATAGGAAAAGTTGTTCATTTTAATTGGCTGAGTCACCCGCGAACGTCGTTGTGTAAGTTACACACTGTATATCCTTACTAGTATTATAATGCGAAAGTGAGTTTGTTTATTTGTTACGCTTTCATGCCGTAACTACTGAACCGATAATCATGAAATTTTGTACACAAGTTCTCTGGAGTACGGAGAAGGACATAGGCTACCTTTTATCCCGGGAAAAAGTACTATTCAATTCAATTCAATTTCTTTATTCATGAACAATTTACAAATTGTGTTTGATATTCACTTAAAATTTAACTTAATATAATATACATAATTAAATCATATCATTTACAAATTCGAAATTTAATTATAAACATCATCACAAAAATAGCAGCCAAATAAAATACGCCGTCAGTACCATTAATTAAAAAAATCATCTATGTCAAAAAAAAATTGTCAATTAAGAATTTCTTTAATTAAATTTAAAATGATGGTTCGCTCATGTTTTCTCTCAGGTCTACTGGTAGCTTATTAAATGCTTTCACCGCCTGATATTGAGGACTGTGTTCTACCACTTTTAATTTAGGAAACAGTTCTGACTTAAAAGGTTTTCTTCTGGTTCTCTCGCGAGCAATCCTATCATTTTCAGTTCCAAATAAGGCAATTGTTTTTTGAAGTCTGTTAATAGAACAAATAAGTAGACTAGCTCCGTGGCGCAGCGGTCAACACGCCAGCCTACGACACGGAGTGACCGGGTTCGATCCCCGGCCAGGTCAAGATGGAAAATGATCTTTTTCAGATTTGCCTGAGTCTTGGATGTGTATCTATACAACGTGATTTTGAATCTCCTAGCTATATTGGAATCTCAGAATCAGAAGCCCTAATTAATTATAGAATTGAAAGAAAAAAAGCTAAAAATCGATAAAAAAATTAGGGTTTTCCATACAAAGTCGCCGTTCAGCTGGACGAGTTTCTATGGAAGGTCCAATTTTTTTTTTCGCTTATTACCTTTTTTTCTTGTAATTCTGTGTTCCATTAGGGATTCTGATTCCCAGATTTCAATATAGCTAGGGGGTTCAAAGTCACGCTGTATATGTATTTGTTATAAAATATAGTATCGTTGAATTAGTATCCCATAACACAAGTCTCGAACTTACTTTGGGGCTAGATCAATCTGTGTGATTTATCCTAAAAAAAAAATAATGTAGAGAGACGGAATAATCAAGATTTCGAGGCTTTTACAGTGCGATCTGCGGAGATTGTCGCTTCATAGCTCTAATTGCACGTTTTTACGTGTCGTTATTAACGATCGACATTGACGCGGGCGGAGCCGCGGCCGAAAGCTAGTTAAGGGTCCATACTACCTCACACTGCTTTGCAAGATTGACTGTTATATCAATAATAATTAAATACTCAAGTTGAAATAAAAATGCAGCAAAGTTCAGGACTAACTCTGGTAACTATATGACTCAAAAACACGATTGCGTTAAATTTTCTCGATAGAAAAAAATTGCAAAGTTGCCTCCCAATCACGTCTAATTTACTCGGTATATAGCATTATTCACCGAATACATTGAAATTAACCTTGAAACTTTTGATTATTATTGCATTACAGATAAGGCAGCCATCATATGTTTTGCTTTTTCGAATAACCCTTAAATATTCCTAAAAAACGAAAATATCCAAAGTAGCCAACGCGTTTAGACCATCCGCATTTGTATGGCCACGCCGCCTGGCATATGTCGGGCTCTTAACCTATATTTCTGACGCAGGTAGTGGTCCAGCGGCTAGAGGAGGTCAGCGCCCGTCACGGCCGCGCTCCCGACAGCCGCGCAGGCAGTCTACCCGACGCCAGCTATCAGCCGACGCTCCGGGACACCATGTGCTTCCAGGCGATAACGGTTCAGAAGGTAAGTTTCATTTCAGAGCCCCGGCTGCAGCCTGCTAGACCCTAAGACCCGTTGAGAGCGTTAACCTTTTAATTCGTTCATTTCGAGTAGGTGTCACGGTCAATCGACCATGCACACCCTGGTGTCAGAGTTCTTCGGAACCGCCTCTCGGTTTCTGACGTGGTTCCTTTAACGTCTACCAGATGGCAGCCGGAATCATCTTTATTATCAGACAATCAAGTGGTTCAAGCCTGCAATGTCCTAACCAAACTGGAAACAACTAAACAAAGTATGCTTCCCGTGGAAATCGAACCTACGACCCCCGGGTCTACAGGCAAACGCCTTAACCACTGGACCACGTCTGTGAGACCTCTCCAACCCGCCTGTAGGCCAAGTCCTCCGACTGCTCTGGCCAAGGCTCTAGTAATACAGAGAGGGTCGTGCTCCTGTAGTGGAGACTAAAAAGACCTAATAATGATGATATAAGACCCACTGCTGGGCAAAAGCCTCCCCTTTATTTTTCCGCTTTGCACTTTCTATCTCTTACCATCTCCCTCCAAGTTCTATCAGAAGTCGTCTGTCCATCTTGTTTTTGGTTTGCCTCTTAATCGTTTCCTATCAGTAGGGAGCCATTATTTTTATTAAATAAGTAATATCGGAGGTAATATCACAGATGGGAGACAAAGGCCTAATCCATTTCGTCCTCCAGATTTGCTGAATTTTATGAAACTTGGTAGATAAACACTTAGACGTACAGGGCACAGGATAGGGTACTACGGAATGGAAGACGCCTAAAATATTTAAAGAATATTGAGTTCTATTATTCACTAACTGTTGCCCGCCGCTCCGCCCGTTAGTGTCAATCCCTCGGTCCTTCCCCGGGCCTCAAACTACCTCCATACCAAATTTCATCCAAATTGGTTCAATAGTTGAAGCGTGAAAAGAAGACAGACAGAGTTACTTTCGCATTTATAATATTAGTATGGATTAGTATGGATAGGTATAATGATGTCGTATAACGATGATGAATTGACTTTGGATTTTAATTTTCCTATGTCACTTATTATTTATTTAAGTGCTATATATTTGCAGGCTCATGCCTTGAGTTCATTCAAATGACGATAACTTTTTTTTATTACCAACCGATTTTGATGAAACAAACTTTAAATGTTAAACTGAATTAAAACAAAGCAATTGGTGCAAGTTTGAAGTAAATCGGTTCAGTATTTATTCGGAGATAATCGTGATCATACATACAGACAGACAGACAGTAAAAAATTCGAAAATTTTTTTTTATATTCTATTATGTTTTTTAAGTTTCCCTCTATCCATTTCAGTCAAAAAATCTAAATGTATTTTTACTGTTTTATTATATGTATAGATTTTATTTTAAACATACAATAAAAAATAAGTTAAAAAACTAAAACCCGACTACTACTCGTAAAAAAGACACGCCTTTAAAAGTATGAAACAAGAAATGTATTTTATACATAGGTCTTCACAGTGTTTAGAGGATTGCCGTAGTCGTATACCACTTTGTTCTACAGATAACACTAAAGATAAAAAACCGGCCAAGTGCGAGTCGGACTCGCGCATCAAGGGTTCCGTAGCAGCAAGTAATCCTTACTAATATTATAAATGCGAAAGTGAGTTTGTTTGTTTATTTGTTTGTTTGTTTGTTACACTTTCACGCCGTAACTACAGAACCGATTATCATGAAATTTTGCATACAAGTTCTCTGGAGTACGGAGAAGGACATAGGCTACCTTTTATCCCGGGAAAAAGTACTATTCCCGAGGGACCGACATTGACGCGGGCGGAGCTGCGGGCGAAAGCTAGTATAATATAAAAGTTCTTGTAGTTCTTTGTAACTTTGATCGCCGGAATATGATTTAACGTATTAAAAAATACTTACTAGATCTCGTTCAAACCAATTTTCGGTAGAAGTTATCATATTATTTTTTAGTTTTATCATTAGGAGTTACACATTTTACTCTATACTTAATTTAATTTTGATTTAATTTAATTTGAATATGATTTTAATTTAATAATAACATTGTAATTATCGATTTTAGTTTAATTTTAATTTGATTTTAATTTAATTTTAGTTTAGTTTTAATATGATTTAATTTTGTGAAATTTTGTTTATGTTATTTAATATTCAATTTACGACTTTGTGACATTTCTACCAATTGTGATATATGGATCTTTGATATCTGAAATAAATGTTTTTTTTTATATATACTGTCTATTCAGTTTAGAAAAAAATGATAATAGAAAACTTTACATCATTTTTGAAGACCTATCTATAGATACCCAAAACGTATGGGTTTGATGTGAAAAAAAAAATGTTTCAGTTCTAAGTATGGGGAACAACAAAAAAAATTTTTTTTTCAGTTATTTTTACTTGAAAGTCTTATGCGGGTTCCGCGCGAAAAACAATCGTAGCTACTGCGCAAGCCATTAGGCTGCGCAGAACCATTAGGCGATTAGGACAGAAGATGAAAAGTCTTAATATTTTCATATTTATATTTAAAAAATAATAATAAGAGAGGCCTAGATGTAAATATAAATATTGTCATGTGAGAATTATTGTTTAAGACGTAAAAATTACAAAGTTTTCGTAGAAACATATTTTTAGATATCATAATATTTATTTATCATTTTTAAATTTCATATGTATCTGTTTCAAATTCCAACAAGGGGGCGATCTTGTCCAGGCATCGACCTAAATTGTACAAATACTTTTGATGTATTTAATTAATTCTGCGAATAGTAATAGTGATTTGAAAACTCTCTTCTTCTCTTCCATGCTGGTCTGGGAGAAAAGAAAAAACGTAGAATGTCCCAGCTGCTTCTCTTCCCGTGCAGACCGTATAAGCCGGTCAAGGGAATGCGAAAATCTAAAGAATCATGACAATAGGCGATGCGGCTAGCAACCCATCATTATTTTGATTCCGTTTTCCACCTTTACGCCCACCAACACGCTAAACGTGGCCTTTTGGTCTTATGACTATAGGCTCTGTCTACCCCGTCAGGGATAAAGACGTGATAGTATGTATGTATGTATGTATGTATGTATTTATGTATGTATGTATGTATGTATGTATGTAAGTATGTACCGTCTTAATGCGGTTCACCGAATATATTACCTGTGACATATGAACGGTCAGACATAACGAATCAGGTTCCGTTTTTTGCCATTTGGCGGAACCCTAAGAAATGATGTCTCCGAAGTGTGTACTGTGAATAAGCCTCCAGTTATTTGGTTAGGACTCTTTTCGATCACGGATTGTGTGTGTGTGTACTCACAATTCGTGTGTGTGTACACACAATTCGTGTGTGTGTACTTTTTTATACAAAGCTATATTCTTTTTAAAACTTTGGCGCTTTAAACACTCAATTATGTATATAAACGGTAATAAGCACGAACCATTTAACGGATACAAATAATAAAAAGGTCCCGTTTATATATGTCGTAGGCCGATCGTATAATTGGGCTGATCGCGACAAGCCTGGCCAGATCGATATGTGCCGCCACATTTTGATTTGGCCAATTATTTTATGACTAGCTGTTGCCCGCGACTTCGTCCGCGGCAATTTCTGTTATTATAATTAATTAGGGTTTTTCTTAGTATAGATGAATATTTTTCCCCCGTTTTCAAAACATTTTAAATTGATGCTTCGCTATTGGTCGCAGCGTGATGTTTTATAGCCTAAAGCCTTCCTCAATAAATGGACTATCCAACACAAAAATAATTTTCTAATTTGAACCAGTAGTTCCTGAGATTAGCGCATTCAAACAAACAAACAAACAAACAAACTCTTCAACTTTATAATATTAGTATAGATGTGCCAAATGTAAAAGTTGGGCAGATCGACGAGAGCGGGCTTATTGTCGATTTTCCCATTTACTTGTTACTTGGCCGCATCTACTTAGTCGAGCTGACAATAATTGTTTTTTATTTTTTATTTTATTTATTTGTAACAACAACAGCCATTCTTATAACTAAAAATACAATTTAACAAGGATATGATACATATCCGGCCAAAAAGTTGTCAACAGTAAAGTAATTTATTTATATATATATATATATATACATATAATAAAACATATATATTATATTATATTATATTATTATTATTATATTATTATACATATATAAAACAGTAAAAATATTTTGTCTGTACATTTAGAATTTTTGACTGAAATGGAAAGAGGGATACTTAAAAAGAATAATAGAAAGCAAAAAAATTTTTTCGAATTTCTTGTCTGTCGGTCTGTCTGTCTGTCTGTCTGTATGTATGATCACGATTATCTCCGAAAATACTGAACCGATTTACTTCAAACTTTTCGTTTCATCAAAATCGGTTCATTAAAAAAAAAGTTATCGTCATTTGAATGAACTCAAGTTTGCCTGCAAATATATATTAGCCTTTAAATAATATAAGTGACATAGGAAAATTAAAATCTAAAGTCAATTCATCATCATTATACGACAGCATTATACCTATACATACTATCCATACTAATATTATAAATGCGAAAGTAACTCTGTCTGTGTGTCTTCTTTTCACGCTTCAACCATTGAACCAATTTGAATAAAATTTGGTATGGGGGTAGTTTGAGGCCCGGGGAAGGACATAGGGTATGTTTAATTCCGGGAAATTCTACTGTTCCCGAAGGATCGACCCTAACGCGGGCGGAGCCGTGGGCAACAGCTAGTACATAATACGCCTTTGCAGCAAACATATTTACATTTTACATATATTCTTCAGGAAGTAATTAATAAATTGTAGTATTGGGTGCCGTGGAAACCTAAGAAAAGACACGCACAAAACACAATGTAAGTCACGTAATTTGCAAAAAAATTGCCTACACTTGAAAAACGTAATCCTCTTTTTAACACAGTCGGGTGAATATTGTACAAGTGTCAGTTCAGTGATATTGTTACCATCGAAAACGTTTTTATTGATTGTACTTTGTCATTAACATAACCTTCCTACTGGCGAAGTCGGGAACTTAGTTAATAGGAAATTACCTACCTCCTGGCGCAGTCGGGAACTATTGTAGGTGTGCTTTCAAGGACATTTTTCTTGAAATTGTATAAACATCATTGTTTTAGCGAACCTAAAACAAACGACATTTTTCTGATTCTCTTTGTTGCCATAAAACATTCGTGTTACTGCGCAGTCGACAATATTTTGTAAGCCTGACTTCAAGGATATTTTTATAATTACATTATTTATGACAAACAAACAAAAGCAACATTTGTACTGATTCTCCTATTGTCCACAAAGAGCAGGTCACCGCTTTGCTAGTTATAGTAGCATGTTTTGTTGGCATTCAATTAATAAAGTCACTTTTCTTCTAACTCCGCTGCAATTCTATCATAACTGCACTACTTATCCAGCACAAAGCGGAACTTTTCTGCTCTAGACCAGAAAAAAAAATATGGAAATCCATTACTGCACTGTTTAGTTTTTTTTTTAAATTGTGGGACCATAAGTGTCACATGTCCCAAAAAAGGTTGGCCAATCTGACGGCCGTATGGTGTAGCCTGTGAAGTGCTTTTCCTAAAATACTGGCCACAAAATAAAAGCCGGGAATGTAAACAACAAATTTTCACTATTATAATTGTAATTTATCTTTAGTTTTATTTTTCACACACCTACTTTTCTTGTAGTAGTTGAAAGAAAAGCAGATTATGCACCTCGCATTAAGTAATTTATATTGCACTCGTGCTTTTTAGAGCCCTCGCTAGCGTTAGTTAATGGCATGTAGTCCAACGTCCCAACGCCTATTGCGTAAGACTTTTATCAGTTTCATCATGTGATGAGCCTGACAAAAGTCGTATTGCGCTATCTATATTCTATGTAGATGGCGAAGGTTTATACACAACTATGTATCCACCATATTATGAGAAATTAAAATTAGTATTCACAAGAAATATTTTAATGTATCATATTATTATATTAAATATTTTAATGAATTATAAAAACACAAAAAAAAATCTGATGAAAAAAAAATTTTTTTTGGCTTGTATTATAACAATATCTTTCAGTTTTACTTAGTATTATCAAGTTTAGGCTAACGCCATCTAGTGACTGGTGGAAAGTCTGTAACTATTGCACTGCAGCGCCCTCTGTACAACCCATAGTGGTAGTTACTGGAAATAACTACCCCAGCCTGCCGTAAACTGGCCTTTGGGCCAATATTTTTGAATGAGATTGGCAGTCTATTATTAAAAACAGAAATATGTTTAAATGCTTTCTCTTCGTAATTTTAATATCTTTTACGATGGTCACAAATTAGTGAACAAGTTTTGAGGCTTTTGTAATGATTAAAAATTGTTCGTTCATAATCGAATAGATGTACACTCAGTTTAAAAAACCAAAAGATCGAATTATGTTCGTTCAGTTTTCATCATTGGAATAAGGAGTGTTCAGTTTTCATCATTGGAATAAGGGGTGTTCAGTTTCCATCATTGTAATAAGGGGTGTTCAGTTTTTATCACTAAATAAGGGTTTTTCAGTTTTTTAAATAAAAAATGCGGTAGTAACCCTTGAAAATTTTGTTGCGCGTAGTGTAAAAATTAGCGGTGGTACCACCGTTAATTTTTGTTCTCTGGTACTACGGGTAGTTCTATCGGTAGTACCGCAGTCAACAAACGGGACCAATGCATACCTAATACGCAAAAGAACAACTTCGCGTAATGAATAATCAAATAGCTAGTTAGGCATAAATATAGTTAGACCAAGTAGACCTACTACAATATAGGATGAGTTGCAAGAAAGTTTAACCATTACTTAAGACCTACTGAAATTTAGTTTTAAAGGCAATATATAAATTTCCCTTATTTTAAGGTCCTAAACCTTTGAAATATTATCCAAACATTTCTGTTTTTTTTTTGTTTTAAAAATACCTGTAAAATGTTATTATCATTTTTAACCGACTCCACAAAAGGAAGAGTAGTCTAGTTGTCAATTATAAACAATAAATAATAAAGCGCGTCAAAGTTCATGAGTGGAGGCTCAAAATGGGTGACGTCGAAATTTGTTCAAAAAGTGTAGCAAACTATGACGTCACACGGAATTTCAAAAAGTTATAGGGTCATGCTCCTGTAGTAAAGACTAAAAAGACCTGATGATGATAATGATAGCTCTATAATTTTATGTTATGGAAAATGTTTTATGAAAGGTTAACTTTCCAAGAACCACTGTTTTTTAAAATAAAGTTCCTTGAGACCTTTCAAGACCCACATGGCATTCTGGAATGCCATGCGGGTAATTCCAGAATGCCATGTGGGTCTTGAAAGGTAGACAAAAGAAAAAAAAATTGTTCAGTATGTTTTGATTAGCTATCTAACGCACAGACTGATTATATTGTTTTAGAGAACTAGCCTGTTCTTTTACAGGCATTTCAGAACTACTCGTTCGAGGAGCTCCGATACATGAGCGGCCAGTGGGGCGCAGCGTGCGCGGGCGCCCTCGCGGCAAGCGGACGCGTCCCGACGGAGAGGCTGCCGGTTCGGACGCAGCCGGACGGGTCATACGTGGCAGCGTGGACTCCCCGCGCGGCCGGCCTCTACCTGTTCCGGTGCACTCTGGACGATCAACCGGCGCCCCAGGTGAGATTCTTTCCCGCTAGAAGGCTCCCACGAGCGCAGAAGGAAAGTAGGAAGGAAGTCAAGGAGGAAATTACACCTAGCCGGACTGATGTTTGGAGTCATGAAATTCCAAAAGCCGGATTATTTATACTCCAAGCTTAGATTTTTTAGATCTTGTCATAGCTCTAGATCCACCCGCCCTATATTATCAGTGCAGGCTCATAGAATTGTAGCGTTTAAGGGTAGTTTCCGCTACCAGGCAACGAAGTGTTGGAACGATATTCCACCGCGGATAAGACTTTTAAATTCAATATTCACATTTAAGAAGTAGCTTAAATTACACATCCATAAGACTTTGTCATTCACTTTTAATTCCAGGAGTTGACGGTGGAAGTAGCGGAGAGCTCGCTGGAAGAGCCCCCGGATTGCGGCGTTCAAAACGCCGGGGCAGGCGCGGCGCTCCCCGCCCCGCCTCCGAAGCTCCGACGCTTCGAAGCCAAGTACAGCGCCGGCCTTCGAGTCCGGGCCAGCCCGAGCCTGCAAGCCGAGGAGCTGGGACGAGTGCCCCCGGGCGGAAGCGTCGCCTTCCTAGAAGAGGTAGGTCTCTTAAGAGCGCCCAACCCGTCTTACTTTTCATACAAATGCTCGTACGTGATTATGGCGTTGTAACAGACTTTTTACTTAACCTTTTAAACTTACAGGTATCTTGTGCGCTATTTCTAGGTTTCTATTGAAATAAAAAAATAAAAGTATGAGAAACAAATTCAGTACAGGCCTCGAAAAATCGGGATTTTACACAAATTTTACATCAACTTCGACCGTTAATAAAGTACTCAAAATAGTAAAAGTAAAGAAAATGTTTTTATATAAACCTCGCAGATGTAATTAAGATTCTAAATGAAAAACATTTATTTCATTAACCTGTAAAGTTTACTGAACAACACGTATTACCTGGAATAAGTTTTTCGTTCAATGTTATCGCGTTCTCACTTGCTTGTTACTCAAATAGATGAAACAACAAGCTTTTTAACGGGCCGGGAAGGGCCCTCCTTATTAACCGGAAAGCTTCCTAGCTGTCCGGCTGTTTTATACTGTGTTTTGTATTTTGTCATCGTACTTTTTTTCGAAGCTCCGTGGCGCTGTGGTCAACACGTCAGCCTACAGACTCGGTCAGGTCATAATGGAAAACGATTTTTCTTCAGAATGACCTGGATCTTGATTGTTTATCTATTATTATAAACTGTATAATTATCAGGATTTTACAGCGAATCTACTATCAATTGGATTTAACAGCAAATATACTACTTGGACTTCTACTACAACTCGGGTATACCAGTTCTGGGTTTTAAAGATCGACAGACAGTCCCATTCTCTCTCTCGTCTTTAAAATCCAGCGAACTTGTAGACCACGCCGCTTCAGAATAAATCAAGACTTGTTGACAAGAAGAAGTACTACGAGCACATACTATTCCACGGCGATAATATTCACTTATGTGACTTCAGGGTTTTTTGTATTGCCATATACTTCACTGCTAAAAAAGCCTTCGGATTTTAAAAGAAGGTCCTTTTTTAAATTCCCAACTAGGTTTTGACAATGGCAGGCCTGTCTCACTGCGTGTAGGTATCGAAAACATATCTACGCGTGGCTCTTTATTTTGGAAGGACTATTTAGCTAGCTCCAAGTGAACTTTCGCTACTTCACCGGGCGTTTGAGGCGAGGGCAGAGTGCCCTCAACCTTTTTAGACAACATCACCAAAGGCCCCCAGTTGCTTGTGTGCGCAAGGCTTGGAGACACAGCAAACTCTCATATTGCCTGATGGGCCGCGTATACGTGCATGCAAGCCTGAAGGGCCACTTTTGAAGGTGATACCCGAACAAATCCGGTAGGACCGATGCGCGTTTGGTCATATGTATTCACCGACTTCAACGAATTATGAATCATGTTTAGAACTATAGGTATAAAATTGGCTTGCTGTAGGTATATAAAATAAAAGATGCTGTGATCTGACGCGAGCTAAATTACACCGTATTGCTGACTACATTGAGTTGATATTTCTTTGAATACCTTTGCAGTGTGCGACTTCTGTATGTAAGGGCGTTATCACATTATTTATTATTCTATATACCTAGCATTTTTTATTTTATATACCTACAGCAAGCCAATTTTATACCTATAGCTCTAAACATACGATTCATAATTCGTTGAAGTCGGTGAACACATCGTCTTCGCAGCGAGTTCGCTGCGCACTCTCCTCGCTTTCAACTCGCTCGCAACTCACTAGTGTGATCATCATCATTTCGAGTAGGTGTCACGGTCAATCGACCATGCACACCCTGGTGTCAGAGTTCTTCGGAGAACCGCCTCTCGGCCTCTGACGTGGTTCCTTTAACGACTACCAGATGGCAGCCGGGACCACCGACTTAACGTGCCTTCCGTAGCACGGAATCATCTTTATTATCAGACAATCAGGTGATTCAAGCCTGCAATGTCCTAACCAAACTGGAAACAACTAAACAAAAGGGCCTTATCACACTAGTCTGATAAGGCCCTAAGTACTAGTACTTTGTGACACTGGTAATGTTTGCAGGTGGTCAACAAGGACGGGACGTGGGTTCGTCTGAGCGACGAGTCGGCCCGAGCGTACACGGAGGGAGCGGCGGAGATCGCGTGGTGTCTACAGCACCACCGACACTTCGATCGCATGTTACTCGCGCCCACCGACTCCCCGGTGAGAGTAACCTCCGTCTCTTTCTGTTTTCTCTCTTTCTTTATTGTCTTTCATCCATAATCAAATCCTCTGTTCCTTTCCCTGTCTTCCTGTTTTTCTATCTTTTTTTCTTACTCTATTTTTGTAACCAACTTTTTTCTAAGTGTTAGTTTGTCTGTGTGGGAGTGTTAGAGCCTCTACCTGATGTTCGGTTGAGTTGAAATTTTACATACTTATACAGGGTTATAGTTAACTAACGCAAAACATGCTAAAGACGACTTAGGTACATCATGACTAACAATGTTTGTTCTATGACTTTTACCTAAACGCAATACATAGTAAGATTTTATATACATTAGCTTTTATGTGGAATTCTATCAAACGTTAAGTCTATGCTGCCGGCCGCGTGCCACGTGAGCGCAGGTACCTACTATTATTACCTCGTAGCGCCGATTGCCATAGAGTTAAACCGAGTAGAATCGCAAAATTGCATTTTATTTTTTTTGTATAAAAAGAAAAGTCATAGAACAAACGTAGTTAATCTTGATGTACCTTAGTCACCTTTAGGAGGTAGCGTTAGATACCACTTACATTGTATAATTGGGATGCTAATGTAAAATATTATGGTATCAGAGAGCTGATCTGTTAATAGAGTTAGAGGGTGGCCATTGGCACTTATAAAATAAAGATAAACCCAAAGTGCTTGACCTCATTAAATAAGTCTTGGCGAGCTTATAACAGTATGAATCGTTCATATAAAAAATGACACAAAAATAAAATATGTGAAAAGTTTTTTATGTTATTTTACTTTCTTTCCTTTCTCACTCTGTCTCGAAAGAACACGAAAGGTTGAAATTTACTTCGTGGTCGGGATGGTAGATAGCACTGATGTTAGTTAGAAATATATTGCAGTTGTCTATGGGCAGCGGTGATCACTTACCATCCCGCGGTGACCCGCTTGCTCGTTTACAGCCCTGTCATAAAAAAATAAAACTCCAACTAAAATAAGAGATTTAATCAAAGTCTATAGTAGTTCAGGGGTTTGTTCAAATATAATATACTAGTAACCTTCC
The DNA here is from genome assembly GCA_947532085.1 of Elegia similella. NCBI lineage: Eukaryota > Metazoa > Arthropoda > Insecta > Lepidoptera > Pyralidae > Elegia > Elegia similella. The sequence goes on along the minus strand of OX383925.1, from coordinate 53,911,960 downwards.
CCGGCCTCGCACGGGTGCAATGTAGATACTTATGTAAAGCACTAAATTATACATATATAGACCTTCTTCTTGAATCACTCTATCTATAGCTTAAAACTGCATTTTAATGCAGTTGAGTAGTTTAAGAGACCTAAGCGAACAGACTGCAAAAGCGACTTCTTTTTTAACCGACTTCAAAATAAGGAGGGGGTTATCAATTTGGTAGTATTTATTTTTATATTTTTTTTTTTGTTTATTATTACTGATCTTCGTCACATATGAACCGATTTATTTATTTTTTGAAAGGCTAGTTGGTCCCATTTAAAGTTTATCACAATCTGTTCAGTAATTTGCATGAAGTAGGTTTTTCTTATATGTGAGATTATATACTATGTAAAGAGTGCATGTTTACGTAGAGTTGATATTTGGCTCACATATTATGGCAGCGGCTTCTTTAAATATTTTGATAATAAATAAAATTCGAGATTCACGTATAATTTGCCATTTCTCTCGCGCACTTACAAAGGACTTTTACTTTCTGAGTTTTATTAGGCCGAAACTGGCATACTGTTACAACCTAATAGCGAGTTTTAGTTCAGTCAAAAATACTGATAGTAAAACCCGCGAAAACCAACCCCATTACGTTGGAGCAGGGCAGTAAGTGTATTAATTGTAATGTACTCACTCCTTACAATTAAATTTGTTAATATGATTAACTCTTTCCTTATAATTAAATGTACTCACTCCTTACAATTAAATTTGTTAATATGATTTACTTTCACCTTACAATTAAGTTTACTCACTCCTTACAATTAAATTTGTTAATATGATTAACTCTCTCCTTACAATTAAATTTACATCTAAATTCATACACTTACAGCCCTGCTCTAACGTAATGGGGGTTGGTTATCGCTGGTTTTACTATCAGTTTTTTTGACGAAACTAAAACACCCTTATCAGATTGTAACAAGATATTTTTTAAAGGTTTTATAAAAAAGTGCTTTCCGTAATTGTCAACTTCTAAACTCAAGGTAAATATGCACTGGAATAACCGATCTCTATTATGAGGGACTAGAGGTTTTTGAGTGATGAAGTTAACACAACAAGCGCTGCTAATGATAACGCAAAATTGGGGGGAGTGGGGGAGCTTTTCTTACTTTTGCTGAACAGAGGTGGGGGGGGGGGGGGGGGGGGGGGTTATTAAATAGCTGATATCCTGCTTGCGTAATACTTTAACGAACCCTTGCAGTTTTTTTTTCCAAGCTTTTATTTAGTTTCACCTGTCCAATGTTTGTGTGTAATCGAATTTTGCAAATTTAATTTGATCCACTTTCAGCTTACCGATTGAGTTGAAATTTTGCATGCATGTGTATATCAGATGACAATACAATATGTAATGGAAACGTTACGCTGGCCTGATGATAGAGTTGGAAGGTGGACATCGGAACTTCTAAACTGAACAAGGTACACCAATCGTGTTTGGGCTCATTTGATTTGTCTTGGAAAGCACTTGACAGAAAACTTGTCACAAAATTTGAATTTTTGTAAAAAATACTTGTTTTTCAATCTTCCGTATTATACATCTGAATATTTAAAATCAAGTTTTGTCCCGAGGTTCGGCTCGTGAATGTAGATACCTCAAGAACATGAAACGCCACGTTTTGCATCTTATAACGCAGAGAACCGAATCCAGCAGATTTAAATGCAGATATCCAAATACCCTCAGGCTGCATCCAATGAGCATAGAAGCTTACAGCTGCCAAATGGCAAAAGTAAAGATTTAAAATAGATTTAGCGACGATATTAAGTCTGACTTTAAATGCATTTAAAATAAAATACTGAACATGCATTGTTTTTTGAGGCCACGGGATGTCATTTTTAACTGCCTGTCCGGCGGTTATCGATATGGCTAAAGGTACGCGCGCCCTGCTCCTCGAGCTGCTGCTCATTCATCCCCAAGCCATCCGAGTGAGTAGTATCATAAATACCTTTGCCCTGTTCCGAAATACATCAATCTCCTGTCCTTCCAAAGCTTAAAATGATTTCGATGGGCAGCAGCGTCGGAAACGTGCGTGGCGAGTGTGGCAAAACCTCCGATGAAGAGAAACAAAAAGATCAGGCCCCAAGTCTCGGGCAGCCCCGCTATTGCTGGCTGTGGTAGCGGTCATGGTAACAACGGGGCAGGGGGTGCTAAGAATCCCCGGATACAACCTGACTTCCACCCCCGACGACGACTGGCCCTGGTAACACACAAAATCCGCACGATGAGGCTTGACGATAAAGTTGAGGATGTGGAAGTGGAAAGTAGTAGGTTACGATGGGACTTAGTAGGGTTGTCTGAAGTCCGACGAGAGGGAGAGGGTACACACAATAACCCTTAAGTCTGGTAATCTACTCTATCACCAGGAGAGTGACTTAAGACAGTCCAAGCATGGTGTTGGGTTTCTTGTCCACTGGTTCCTCGTAACCATCGAAAGTATTTCCAGCAGGGTGCACTCAGTCAGAGTATCCCATAGATATCTCGTTGAAGGTCATACAGGTATAAATGCCGGCCGGGGAATACTCAAATGAAGAGGTGGAAGTGGTGTATGAGGACATTAGTAGGACCATTAAGCTTTCAAAACCTATTTTACAGTGGTTAAGGAAGTCTTTAACGCAAGACTGGGCAGATGGATAGACGGAAAGTTCAGGTTATGGCCAACCCTTTTTGGATATGGGGAACGAAATGAGACGGGCCATATGTTGACTGACTTTTTGCAGAAAGAGGAACTCTTTGTGAACTCTTTCTTCTAAAGCCAACTCAAAGGAAATGGACTTGGATAGGTCCCACCAGAAATGGCTAAGCTCCAGTGAAATAGCAGATAGACTTCATCATGTCGACCAAGAGAGAGATATTTAATGATTTCGCAGTGATCAGCAAGATAAAAATAGGTAGCGATCAACGAATATTAAGAGGCATCTTGAATATCGTTCTCAGCCGCGAGAGAAGTCGACTGAAAAACTCTACGCTTCGACCATCTTAGGCTCATATCCAAAACTATGAAGTCTTCCAGCTTGAACTCTCTAATCGTTTCGAGTGCCTAGACGTTTGCGTCACTCTGGACGAGTTAAGCAACGGGTTCCTAGAAGCTGTCGCTGAAGCAGGCGGCTGAATCTAAGACTTTAAATCCCTACCCAAACAAAAACCTTCTCGTCAGACCCTAGAAATGATTGCTGAGCGACAATCCATGGCGCTGCAGACCTCCGAAGACGCTGACTCACGTTGGCGGCTCAATAGACGAATCCAGAAGTCTCTGCGGCACGACATTCGCTCCTTTAATACCGAGTGTATAAAGGAAACGATTGAGCAGAACAAAGGGTCCAGAGTGTTCAAAAGAATGGAGTCTATTGGGCAAAGCCGATTATCTAAGATAAAGTCGGAGGCGTCGACAAAGACCGAAATAGGTACTGAGAGCGATCGAGAGGTTTTACCGACAGCTCTATACCTCAATGGTCAAACCCAACTAAGGCCCGGCTAAAGATCGTAGAGCCAAGCTGACCCGACACTACACCACAGACATCAGCCTGTACGAGATTAGGATTGCACTTAAACAGCTCAAAAACAACAAGGCGCCGGGCGATGACGGAATCGCAGCAGAGCTTCTTAAAGCAGGTGGAACTCCGGTACTGAAAGTTCTTCAATTCCGTTCTGCTCGGGGGAGTGACCCCAGAGGTGTGGAATAGAGGCGTGGTAGACTTGTTGTCCAAAAAGGGTGAAAATACCCTACTGGAGAACTATAGGCCTATCGTGTGATAGACCTATAGTTCTCCAGGGCCATGGCTCATAGGCCATGTCTATATTAGCTGTTTTCGAGGATTATCTCGAATAGTCTCGCAAACAGGCTTGATGCCGTCCAGCCTCTCGAACAAGCCGGTTTCCGGAAAGGATACAGTACCATCATAGTCCACATCCATATGGTGCGGCAGGTTGTAGTGATCCCGAGGGATCAATATTAAAACCGCGTTAATATTGATCCCTCGGGAACAGTAGATTTTTCCGGCATGCAAGGTACCCTATGTCGCATTTGGCTTAATAGTTGAAACGTCAAGTGATAACAGACAGAGTTATATACCAAAAATACTACTTGTAGTATATTTAAGAACATAAGAATATAATGACGAGTGGGTCTAGTTCTGCTCATCTTAGCCCCTTAAATATAGGTAAACTTATTCCAGACGACGGAGGTGAGCGGCGTGTATACGGGCTACGGCGACGCACACGCCGAGATCCCGCCATGGAATGAAGATGAATTAGATGTAGGCCCTAGCGGTGAGTGTGGTCTATCTCTCTCTTTGTGTCTAAACCTTCCAGCACCACGGTTACAGCAGGGAGTACTCATACGCTGCTTTCCTTTCTGTCAAAGTACAAGCCCAGTACTCATTTAAGCGAGTGCCGCGCTGTCAAAGTACAAGCCCAGTACTCATTTAAGCGAGTGCCGTGCTGTCAAAGTACAAGCCCAGTACTCATTTAAGCGAGTGCCGCGCTGTCAAAGTACAAGCCCAGTACTCATTTAAGCGAGTGCCGCGCGAACGAAAAACGTCGCTACTGCGCAAGCCATTAGGCTGCGTAGAACCATTAGGCGAGTAGGAAAAAAGATAAAAATCTTAATATTTTCATATTTATATTTTTATATAAAATAAGAAAGAGGGCGACCTCCGAGATGTAAATTTAAATATTGTCATGTGAGATATATTGTTTTAGACGGAAAAATTACAAAGTTTTCGAAGAAAAATAAATAATAATAATAAATATATACGGACAAATCACACAGATTGAGCTAGCCCCAAAGTAAGTTCGAGACTTGTGTTATGGGATACTAACTCAACGATACTATATTTTATAACAAATACATATATAGATAAACATCCAAGACCCAGGCCAATCTGAAAAAGATCATTTTCCATCTTGACCTGGCCGGGGATCGAACCCGGTCACTCCGTGTCGCAGGCAGGCGTGTTGACCGCTGCGCCACGGAGCTAGTCAAAAAAAATTTGTTTAGATATCATAATTAATATATGCCATTTTTAAATTTCATATGTATCTGTTTCAAATTCCAACAAGAAAGCAATCTTGTTCAAGGATCGACCAAAATTATACAAATACTTTTGATATACATAATTAATTCAGAGCATAGTACTTTCGTGCAGTACCGTCCTAATAACTATTTGCGTTCGGATTTTAAAATAGACAAAGTCGAGTCGCGCCCGTGAACGGAACTGTGCTAAAAATGCCGAATAGGCTTGTTTCCTTAAAAAAAAAAACCATTTAAAAAATAATTAGTCTTCTAGACTATCGAAAAATTTGAAATACGTATTTTTTTAATCAAACAAAAGATGATAAAGATGTAACGCATCAAAGTTCAGAAGTAGGGCCTCATGACGCAACAGGCCGGTAAACAGAGTACCGGATAGTGACGTCACGCGGAAGTTTAACGGGCTATATATTTATCAATTTTTGTTTGATTGACAAAAGAAAAAATACGTGTCCAATATTTTTCAATAATCTACCAGACGGTAAATTATTTTTAAAAGTTTTTTTTTAAACATACCCATTGTTCTGCTATAAAAAGAGATCTGAGAAATCAAGTATACAAAAAGATGGTATTACATTTTAACTCATGAACTTTGACGCGTTTTATCTATATCATTAATATTTTAATTGTCCAAAGAAAAAATACGTGTTCAATCTTTTTTGATAATCTATCTGATGACTAATTATAATATTATTAGATTGAGCCAGGAAACTAGCCTATTCAGTGTCTCAAACGCTGCCGTGGTGACGTTTCTCGTTGTCTAAACATCCGGATATACAGATCTGATTCAAACCTCAAAGGTATAACGGAACTCTAATGGGTACCGTAACGTAACGCTATATAAATACAGAACGAAGTTCGGCGGTACACTATATGCGGACGTAATTTCGGTATAATGTGTGTCAACGTCAGTAATTCAATAGCATTGCAGGCGTGATCACGCCGAACTTCGATCGCGTATTTTGGCGTTTTTTATTTTATCAGTCGCAGCTTGAAAAAACTGACTCCAGTGTTGGCTACATACACACGAAAAACAAACTAAGGGGCAAATCCGAGGGGTTGCAGGGACGAGTATTTTCAGGACAATTACGAGTAACTATATATTTTTTCCGAAAGCGTGCTCGTGCCTCAAACTTGAAAGTATCAATAAATAGAATAGTAGATTGTGACACAAGAGCCTAACATAATAATTTTTGGTGAGGGCAATATTTTTAATCCAGAGCGGAACGAAGAAGCAAAAAAAAAGAAAGAAGAAGAAGAATAGAATCCCGAGCGTAGCGAGAGATTCTAAAGTGAAGCGAGAGATTCAGAGGATGTTGCCCGAAGTAAAATGTTAGTCCCGAGGAGACATTTTCTGCTTTTCATCTCCTTCTATGAGAAAAACAATATTTGTGTTTTCATTCCCACGGGGGAAAAGTTGGAATTGAAAATTAAAAAACTTTTTAGTCCCTCGGGAATAAAAACGTATTTTAAACCCTGTATACGTGCAACCGCGCTTCGTCTTTTTAATAGATGAGATGATATTTTTTTTATTTGTTAAAAAAAAGATTTCGTACTGTAGAAAACTTAAGTTTTTCGTTTGTTAGTGTTTAGGATATCCATGGTTATCGCGTTATTTTATACTTTTCCAGAGACCACCTGCCTCGACGACCGGAGGTTCCCATTCACCGTGCTCTCAGACCTTACCAATGAAGTAAGTACTCCTTTATTCAACCACACTGGTCACCATTTAAAATGATCCGTATGGCAAAGTTGGCGACTTCAATCGGGAGGGGGTTTTTCACTGCGGTTATAAATAAGCTTGTAACGTTGCAGCATGCCACCTGCATGCTGCATTTCATCCAACCTCATTTCTCTCATTCTTTTCATTTTTCATTCCTTATTTTAATTCAAATTTCATTTTTAATTCAAATTTCATTCCATTCCATTCCATTTTTAGATTACTTTCTCTCTCTCTCTCATCACCACCTTTCAGTCTGCTACCATCTTTCAGTCTGCTACTATCTTTCAGTCAACTACCATCTTTCAGTCTACTACCATCTTTCAGTCTGCTACCACCTTTCAGTCTGCTACCATCTTTCAGTCTACTACCATCTTTCAGTCTACTACCATCTCTCGGAGCATAACAGTCTCTGTTATTAATTGAAGTCAACATTTACATAGTTGAAGTTGTAAAGTGAAGTTGTAACAATAAAGTTATTCTCTGTGTTCTGTGTGTCGAGTCTTGTGTTCTCCCTAACTTCCGAGTTACTTCCTATTTATGTGAGAACTCGGCTAGAGCGCCGGGTTAGTCGAACACAAGACTCGACACACAGAACTTCAACTATGTAGATGTTGACTTCGATAATTCATAACAGAGACTGATATGCTCCAAGAGATGGTAGTAGACTGAAAGATGGTAGTAGACTCAAAGATGGTAGCATACTGAAAGATGGTAGCAGACTGATAAATGAGTGATGAGAGAGTAAGAAAGTAATCTAAAAATGGAACGGAATGGAATAAAATTTGAATTAAAAAAGAAATTTGAATTTAAATAACGAATGAAAAATGGACAGGATGAGATGCAGCATGCAGGTGGCATGCTGCAACGTTACAAGCTACTGCTGAAATCTTCTCCAGGAGATGAGGTGGTGTACAGTTCCATAGAATCCGTGTTGAATGTAGACTGAGTAGAATTCTTGAACTCACTTACCCTCAGGTCTTCCATATTACAAGCTAATCTTAAAAATCGGCACACCAGTCGCTGTTGCGTAATTTAAACCCGTCAAATTTGTGCCAGACCAGATTACAAATAAAAGTTTACATCGTATACTCGTGGCTACTATTAACTGAATGTGCCAAACAAGAAATGGTTTTTTTACCTCGCATTCCCATGTAGGCACCAATCCTAGGAAACCTTAGGAAACCTTACCAACCACCGTAAAGCCAAGAAGCTTGACGCCGGAAAATCTGTACAGTACTACCACTTTAAGTTGCATCTGCTAAACCTACGCCCAATCAAAACGAATGAAAATATCAGTGAAATAACGAACTTATAGATACTACATAAGATTTGAAATCAAAAAACAACAGGACTCGTGCTGTCTCGCTCATTATATTTGTACGGCGCACAGCTAAAGCGAACTCCAGACATGGCGCGTACGCATCAACCAATAGCGGACGGATATTTTGGCTCCATGCAAAAACTTGTTTTCTGTGGTGTTTCTGTAAATAGTCTGTTTGTTGGCAGTGCCATCGCGACCGCGCCACCAGTCCATTTGTCTTCGGAGCGGAGCCCTGCAAGCGAGACCGCATCCTGCGCAACGAGATCTGTTTTTCACCCAGGTAGGTCGAAACAGTTTGCGTCTACTTAGCTTCAGAGCGATAGGGAAAATTCTCTTAGACTTTGTGGACGTATTGTGTTTCGGCTTAGGAAGTTACGGTGGGCAACCATCCAAATTGCGGGGTTTGGAGCCAAATGTCTGAAGCGGAACACACATGTTCATCTGAGCAGTTACCATAACTGTATTGCACCATTGTTTTCATTGCAACTAGATTTTATTTCGATTTAGATTTATTTAGAATTACATTCAAATAAAGACAGTTTCGCCATATTAGTAGTTTTTTGAGTGCGAGAGCCGGAGGCCCATCCTCTACCTCCATATCCTTTTTTTTGCAGACAAACAATGTTTCAGATGACTTAAGCTACCTGGGCTGGGCATCACGTTCGAAACGAGAGAGTTCTTCAATTTTTCATGCTCTTAAGCGAAGTAAAAGAAAGTGACTTTGTTACTATTATATTTCATACAGTTTTTTAGATTATCAAGGTATTTTTTGCACTAACATGTTTATTTTTGGGAGGTCTTTCCATGGCATAACGTAAAAACATGTATGTGTCGTATGGCGATTAACACACGGCATCGCGCATCGCTGCGGAGGATGATTAGACGGATCTTTTGTCGCGTTGGCTTCTCAGTAATCCGGGGGGGGGGGGGGGGTATATAGCCGCGCGGGTCATTGTGGGTGCATGAAGTATAATAGTCAAATGAAGAAGTGGACATTCGCGTATACTTAAAACAGTTATCTTCATCTTTTCTTAAACTTTTATAGAATAACATCAATGTGGGACACTCAGTGTTCTACTTCGTAAACATGGATGAATCGTTCTTCGAGAAATATCTTATTTTTCTTTCTACTCCACAAAGGCCAGATTGCTGCCACCACTTCTTAACCCATGCTTGCCAGTATCTGTGATCAAACTGGTCAAAACCGCATCAAATCCAGCAACGCGGACAGGCATGTAAAACGCCTTACTACGCGAAGCACTGCTAGTAATTATTTTCTTATATTTATTTTTTATTTTGAATAACCTTAGACTAACTCAGAGGGTAAAGGCAAGATCTACGAATCCGCTTTACCACCACCGTCCTCCGCAGCGGCGCCCGCTTGTGATAATCGCCTATGCTCTACAAAAACATCTCCGTCATGATTCAAATATTTATTCAGAAAATAGGCTTTTTCAGGCATCATCATCATCAGGTCTTTTTAGTCTCCACTGCAGGAGCATGACCCTCTTTGTACTACCGGAGCCATACTAGGCCAGAGCAGACAGAGAACTTGGTCTGCACTCTCCTGGCTGGCCAGACGGTTTCGCTGGTTTAAAGTTCACATTTGAAATTATACTTATTAAATTATATTCAAATAAAAATTAATTGTTCAAAAGCTACAAACTACTAGCGTTTCAGAACCGACCGCTGCAGAGAAGAAGACGCCGAACGCTGTTTTTAACTGCATGCCACTTAGAATTATGTTTCTAGAATATCCAATGACTTCTTGACAAAATTATTAAATTATCATACTGAATTGCATCATTTAAATGCTTACAACCCTGTTACAAATTGAGAGAGTTTAGATATTTTACGAAGTTTAGGCATTTTCAGAAGATATTGAGAAGTAAAAAAAATATATCATCCTTGAAGACCTTAACTAGCCTCATTGGCATCACATTAAAATTTAAATCAGAAGCGTTTGGAAGTATATCCTAATAGATAAATTTGAAATAATGCATTGCATTATTTACTTTCACTCACTCTTTGTGAAAGTGTAGGCCAAGTCCTCTGGCTACTCTGGCCAAGTATGGCCCTAGTAGTACAGAGAGGGTCTTGCTCCTGTAGTGGAGACTAAAAAGGACGATGATGATGATGATGAATCTTGCTGCATTCCATTACACGATTCGCAAATAGTAATAATAATAGTTGAGATATTGTGACATGTTCCTTTGCATTCTAGAGTGTGCTGGGTAGAATCCGATGCTTCAAAATGTTTAGGCACAGTTGACACTAATCTTTTATTTTTATGGCCTAACTCTTATGGCGCGAACTTTATCGTTTCGAACATATTTTCAGCTGTATTTTTGATGACGGGAATTAGAGTTAATTGCAAAATGTTAGGGCAAAGTTGACTATATTATACACTTAGCGAATATTTCTGCTATACCAGTTTTTAACGTGTTCTCTGTTTTATCAAATGCGAGTTTAATGCTTCAACATATGTGGGCAAAGTTGACATCATATCCGACTGCTGTGGAATGTTATACCGAAGATCTCTCCCGGCCTTCCAATGTGGAGGACTCTTTATTGATCGTGTTTTCAGTTGTGTATTTCAAATAATGCTTTAAAATATTTGGGCAAATGTTACACTACTTCTGGCGTCTAAAATGTTTTGCCAAAAATGAATAACAACATCATCTGGCGAAACTATCCGTTCTGTTTCCGTCATTTGGCTAACAACTTTATTAATTATGAATGGCTGCCTCATCGATTAACATGTATGTATGGAGGTATATTTGCATTGCCCACGTAAACTAATGCATTTTCTCTTTTACTCTTGAAAGGTAAAATGCAAATTACAACACGAATTTTAAGGTACGTGGGCAAAGTTAGAGCTGTAGGCACATGGACGCAGGAGAGTTTTTCTGCGTATATTTGTAGTCTATGGTAATGTAGCGAAGATGGAATGACTCACAATCGAAAGGCGAATATATAAGCCAGAGCCGGGCTCTGTAGCGTCATAGCTGAGGAGAATAAAAGGACTAAATTATAATTAAAAGTTTACTCATTTCAAGGTTGTGCTGTAATTGTACTGCCACCTGCGTTTTGTCTCGAGCACATCATACCTATTGTAGCCACCTATACAAGAGCGAATATCTTATTATAGCTTTTACGATTTTTTTTCTCAGCGTGTACGTTCTTTCTCATAGTGCCATCGATTGCTCTGCTTGCGCCTCATTTACATCAATCAGCTGGTCCGATCGCTCTTAAAGCCGATGTGAAGTAATCACAGATCTGTTGTACATTTTCATTGCTATCCCTGCATCTTTGCACATTTCGACTGTCACATGTCAAGATTATTTAAACAAGATTTAATTTGACACTCGACCTGACCCTGGGCAGACTGACTGTTTTTCTCCTGATAGTTTCTATTCAGGCTTGACGTTTAATAACATTTGAATAATACATCTTTTAACTAAGGATAAACGGCTTCTGTTATTCTTTGGTCATAAATGCCTCTTGTACGCTGACGCTAAGCATTTTAGTCTCGCTACTTAGGCACCAAACACATGAGCAGCACTTCACAGCTGTCGACCAGTCAGGCTAGTTTCCTGGGTCGTAATAATAACATAACAATTAGTCCGTCAGTTAGTTAATCAAAAAATATTGGACACGTATTTTTTCTTTTGTCAAATAAACAATAAATGATAAAGATAAAGCGCGTCAACGTTCAGGAGTGGGGGCTCGTGACGTCAAAGCAAACTATGACGTCACACTGAACTTCAAAGGGCTATATCTTTATCATTTTTTGTTGAATTGACAAAAGAAAAAATACGTGTCCAATATTTTTTGAATATCTAACTGACGGACTAATTATATTTTTTTAGGAAACTAGCCTATTGCAAACAGTCGACATACATCGATAAGTCAACGGCAGCTGTCGACAGCTTGCAGTTGGCTGGGCGTCAACAAAGTGCTACTGTTCGACAGCAGCATTTTTGTAGTCATTGCTGCGCTGCATCGGTCGACATGTCGAATTCTGCTGCCGTAGTGTCGACAGCTTCAGCTTGCTTTGTTGACAGCTGTAGTTGACTTTCGACAGCTACATTTGCATTTGTCGACCGTTTGCAGTTCATCATCATAATTTCGAGTAGGTGTCACGGTCAATCGACCATGCACACCCTGGTGTCAGAATTCTTCGGAACCGCCTCTCGGCCTCTGACGTGGTTCCTTTCACGACTACCAGATGGTAGCCGGGACCACCGGCTTAACGTGCCTTCCGAAGAACGGAATCATCTTTATTATGAGACAATCAGGTGATTCAAGCCTGCAGTGTCCTAACCAAACTGGAAACAATTAAACAAAGTATGCTTCCGGTGGGAATCGAACCCACGCCCGGGTCAACAGGCAAACGCCTTAACCACTGGACCACGGAGGCTGTCAATTGACGCTTGCAGTTGACTGGTGGACAGCAAAGTGGTGCTCGTCTGTTTGGCGCCTTAATCGTCGTCACTGTTCTCGTCATCATCATTACAGCATTTGAAAGTCCACTACTGGAGAAAGGCGTCTCCTAAAGATACTTCGTTTCATGGGAAGATATTGCTATACTCACCACACTTGGCAGGCGGGTTTGCAAGCGCAGTTTCTTTGGCTTCTTATGCTTCTGACGCTGGTGCCCATCGGAAGTTCTCGTAATACGAGGTTCCAATCCACTCTGCGATAGTTTCGTCGTTACACGACAAAGTCATACCACCGAAAACGTAATCCTTACTTATATTATAAATGCGAAAGTGAGTTTGTTTGTTTGTTTGTTTGTTTGTTTGTTACGCTTTCACGCCGTAACTACTGAACCGATCATCATGATATTTTGAATACAAGTTCTCTGGAGTACAGAGAAGGACATAGGCTACCTTTTATCCCGGGAAAAACTACTATTCCCGAGGGATCGACATTAACAATAATAAATAAATACGTTTAT